>JAZKJV010010268.1:0-560466 GCA_037367405.1 Ottelia alismoides | reverse complement strand
TATTGGATTCACTTCTGGAATGTCATTTGATTCATTCACCCGAGGTGAAATGATTTCACTGTCTCCACCACATATAATAACCATCCACGAAATCATTTCTATAGAGGTGTAATTGTACTTCATCGCTAGTTTTCTTCTTTAGTAGATGACACTTGTGATACTGACATATAATGGTGTCGCTTGAATCAACAATAGAATAACCGTTGACGAAAGCAAATGCAACAAATTCCTCTATGCCACATTGAAATATCTCTAATAAGACTCGTCTTAGGCATGGTTGTACATCCACTCCCTATTGGTTAATCATCCTAATCATAAAAAGGAATTTCGGATGTTAAATCGAAGTAATTGTAACGTTGGCCTAATTTATATAATTTAATATAGGATCTAAGAGAAGAACTTTTTTATTAATATTATCTATTGCACCCATCCTTAGAGATTCGAAATTGAACAAGATTATCTTTGCTACATGCATGTTAGAGTTTATATATGTGCAGACTTCGGCAGCATAGCCTCGCACCACTTCAATATACCTCATAAATTAAGCTTGATAGCCTTTAAAATTATCATCGAAGTAACAATAATTAAAGTCTATTAGGATTAATCTGGTATATCAAAGAGGAATGGTGTTATATTACCAAAAAAATTACTCATATATGCACTCTAATATACATGTAGCAAGGGTAGTCTTAGTTCAATGTTTGAATATTTAAGGACTCCCTTAGTTCGAGTCCTCCAAACTAAAGGAAGTCAACATACACATAGGAAACAAAAGCATGTGCTTCCTATCTATATTCAGGCTAAGGTCAATCTCATGACCTCGAAGGGCAAAGATAAGAAGGGAAAGTATGCTAACAACAATAAAATGAAATCAAAGGTAAGATTCAGAAAAAGGCAAAGAATAAATCCTGCTGGCACTGTAATCAGGTTGGCCATTGGAAGGACTGTCCGTCCTTAAAGGCTTAACCTAAGACTGCAGATGGGAGTCCACAAGTGAATACGATCACAGTTGTACTTGGGACCAGCGACGGGTATGTCTATGTAAAACCTGAACTATACCATATCCATGATCCAAATGAGTGGCTCGTGGATACGGGAGCCAATGTAAATATTTGTTCTGACAAAACTCTGTTTTCTTCTTATCAGACCTGCAGTGGTGGGACTGTGAAGATAGGGAACGATTCTACAGCCAGGGTGCTAGGGTCGGGACAAGTCAACTTGAGGTTCTCCTTTAGATGTGTCTGGACGTTGCACAAGGTGATGCATGTTCTTGACATCAAGAAGAATATTTTATCTGGCCCTATCTTAGTTAGAAATGATTTTGAATTGAACTTTAAATGTAATAAAGTTTTCATTCTGAGACATTGTACTTTTATGGAAAATGCTATTTTGGTAGATTTTGATTTGTTATTTAGAATTAGATGTGTTTCAGTAAACATTGATGAAATGAATATTTTAAATTCTGAATGTTCTAATTCTGTGTCTCATGCTGTGAATAATCTAGAATCTTGTGATCTGTGGCATGGTAGATTGGGACATGTAAACTTAAATTCAATTAAAAGAATGATGAATTTAGAGTTGATCTCTAAACACGCTATTATAAAACTCAAAATGTGAAATCTGTGTACAAGCTAAGACACCTAGGAAGTCTTTTTAGTTTGTCTCTAGAGATCGTGAGATCTTGGATCTAGTGCACACGGATATCTGTGAGTTTAATGGTGTGTTTGATCCGAGACAATAAGAAATACTTTATCACCTTTATAGATGATGACAATAGATACTGCTATGCATATCTAATGAAAACCAAGGATGAACCTTAGAGAAAATTTTTATATTAAGAATAAGGCTGAGAGACAAACAGGAAAAGTGCTTAAACACCTTAGGTTAGATAAAAGTGGTGAATATACCTCTAACTTATTTGATGAACAATGCAAATCATTTGGCATAGTTCATGAAGTTAGGGCCTCATATTCACCGTAATCAAATGGGATAGCAGAACGGAAAAATAGAACCTTAACTAACATGATCAATGCTCTCCTACAGAGTTCTGGACTTCCAACCTATATGTGGGGAGAAGCCTTGAATACGACTTGCCATATTCTGAATAGGGCTCCTTCAAGGCCTATGGAAAAATGTCCTTTTGAATTTTGGAGAAATAGAAAACCGAGCTGAAAGTATCTCAAAGTGTGGGGATGTCTCGCTAAGGTTTTAGTCCCAGAACACAAGAGAAAGAAGTTGGTCTTAAAACTATTAATGCGGTCTTCTTAGATTATTTGGAAAATAGCTATGCATATAGGTTCTTGGTAATTCGGTCCGAGATACCGGGCATAGATGTCAACACCATTGTTGAACTCCGTGATGTAACCTTCTTTGAGGATGTCTTCCCGTTGAAGATTGGATTCTCATAATTTGTCCATTGAGGGGGCCTCCACATCAGTATCTATTCCAGATCAAGTACAAAAGACAATGAATGTAGGGACTGAGACTCAACCTGAACCCAATGACCTTTTCAGAAGAGATTGAGCCAAGAAGGAGTAAAAGACCTCGGATAAACCAAAGATCTGGGTAACGACTTTGTTGTCTACCAGATCGAGGGTGATCCACCAACTTACAATGAAGCCATGGCTTCATCTGAAGCAAAACAATGGAAGGAAGATGTCAAATTTGATATGGATTCATTATGGTTAATGAAACTTGGGAGTTGGTTGATTTACCTAAAGGATGATCTACCATTAGTTGCAAGTGGGTGTTTAAGAGAAAGCTTAGACCTGACGGATCAATTGAAAAGTACAAAGACAGATTAGTTGCCAAGGACTTTAGGCAAAAGGAAGGTATCGATTATTTTGATACATATTCCCATGTGAGAAGGATGATCACAATCCGGATGCTCATAGCATTGGACTCTGTATATGATCTCTTTATCCACCAGATGCATGTGAAGACCGCCTTCTTGCATGGCGATCTTGAGGAAGGATATATGGATCAACCTGATGGACTTGTGACTCCTGGGAGTGAGGGAAAGGTTGGCAAGCTGGTTAAATCCCTTTACGGATTGAAACAAGCACCAAAGCAGTGGCATGAAAAATTTGACAAAACTATTTTGTCATGTGGCTTTAAGGTTCGAGAATCCGATAAGTGTGTCTATTTCAAGGGGAAAGGTGATGAGTGTATTGTCTTGTGTTTGTATGTTGATGATATATTATTATCCGGATCATATATAAGGATTATTAATAAGACTAAAGCATTCTTAAGTAGCAAGTTTGAGATGAAGGACATGGGTGTTGTTGATGTGATCTCGGGTCTCAAACTGATAAGGTCAGTTGATGGGACTGTAGTTTCTCAATCTCACTATATTGAGAAGGTACTTGAGAAATTTGGATATCAAGATTGCAAGGTTGTAAGCCTCATTTTGATTCATCCAAAATACTATTTAAGAATAAAGTTGAGTACCTGTAGCTCAGCTAAGGTATTCACAAGTAATAAGAAGCTTAATGTATCTTGCAAATTGCACGAGATCTGATATTTCATTCTCAGTTGCAAAGCTGAGTAGATACACTAGTTGTCCTGACCGTACTCACTGGGAGGCTCTGGGTCGAGTACTGAAGTACTTGAAGGGAACTATTTCCCTTGGTTTGCATTATGGTAGACATCCATCTGTAATGGAAGGATATAGTGATGCAAGCTGGATAGGGAAAATAGATGAGTCTGGGAGTAGTGGTATTACTGGGTATGTCTTTACCCTTGGAGGCGGTGCAGTCTCCTAGAGGTCTGTGAAGCAGACTATTCTAGCTCGATCTACTTTTGAGGCTGAGCTGTGTGCTTTGGACACTACTGGAATTGAGGTTGAATAGCTAAGGGAACTTCTGTCTGAAATTCCCCATGGTAGATCAGCCAGTTCCTACGATTTCGGTACATGTGATAATATGACCACAACTGTCAAGATCAAGAGTTCAAAGTTTAATCAGAAAATAAGAAGACACATACAAATTAGACTTAAGACGTTAAGGGATTTGGTGTCTTGAGGAGTGTTGACTGTGGATTTTGTTGGATCCAAAGACAACACGGTAGATCCGTTGATTAAGGGACTTGATAGATCTTTAGTCCTAAAGTTTAGGCTTGGGTTGGACTGAGACCCATTGGGAGTTCCTCTACAGTAGCAACTCAACTTATCTGAGTGGAGATCCTACAAAGTAGGTTTAATGTGGTAATAACAAGTTGTTTGGAGAACTGATTGACACTCTTATCTTAATGCGTATGCATGAGTATCTTATCCCTGGAAGCCTGAGTGCCATTTAAGCTGCAAGTTTAGGAAGAGCGTAGGCTCTAAATGAATTCAAGCCTTTGGGCAGGATGTTAGCAGTGCATCCTTAGAGAACGCCACCTATGTGAGTGTTAGTAGTGCATCCTTGGAGAATGCCACCTATGCGAGTGTTACTGTGGGCCGCAGTTAAAGGAAGATGGTCTTTCCTAAATACACTCATGAAACATGATAAGGGTGCTTGGCCTTTTAAGAGCACCAACCCTGAAGATTGTACCAAGAACAACACTTTGTTATTTTTTACCGTTATACTTTAACACCAAGGTCTGAAGTTCAAGATGTAGTTCACATCGTTCCTGTTAAAGTGAAAGTAGTAAACTCAGGTAGAGGTTCAAACCGAAGGTACCTTTACTGAAAGCAAAGTGTGGCAGCCGAAAGTTGTATTCTAACTCTCTTTAAATCTTTTTTCAAATTGGTGAATTCGTGGAGGATTATTGTATTAAGAATTGTAATTAGATTTTAATTGAAAAGTCTATGTAATTATAATTGAAGTTGATTTGGTTTAAATTGGAAAACCAAATGGCTTGGAGGGAAAGTTGGGAATTCCTAAATTTGAAATATGAAAAAGTTTGAGTGAAAGTTTAGTACCATACCTAATATCTCTAAACTTTTGGTGGGCTTATATATGAGTTCACACCCAAGCTCCTGTAGCAATAGTAAAGAGGAGGAATGGAGGACCACACACGCACGTGCGCGCTCCGCTCCGGCTCGGGCTCGGGCTCCGGCTCGGGAGAGTCAATTCGGATCTTGATACTTTTGCTGCGGGTTTCATTTGGTAAGTCGATTAAATTAATTACACAACTAATTTGGTAAGTCTACTAAAATGAGAATTCAATTCGATCCAATCGGCTCATTATGGCCGTGATTTTGGGATTCGAAATGATGCGCTCATTGGGGGACGTTTTCGGAAATCGCGCGCTAGGGCACGCGAGCCCATCTTTTTATACCCCTTCTCCCATGTCGTTTTTCTTCGCTCGCAAGAAAAATCTCACGCCGCTAGTGCTATGTTCTCGTTCTGGTTTTCCTCTCACGGACGAACCACATTCTCTTTCTCTCGACTGCAAGTTCTCGGAGGTACTTTTGAGGACGGTCTCGTCGGTGTGCGCGGATGAAGACCGTGAACCGTCGTATCCTTGAAGCGGATCGCCAGTACCTTTCGCATCGGTATTGTGGGGGCGATATCCTCTCTAAGGACAGTCCATTTCATGTACGCTTCGGTGATTTCTAACCTTGTTCTTCTTCTATTTTGTTTGCCGCAATTCGTTTATTGCTTTACCTTTCCTGGATCTCGCCCTAATTTATGTTTTCATTTATTTAATCGGTTCTTGCTTGTATTGTATAATTGGATAATTAATTGGAAATGCACGTTGATAATACTCTTAATCTGTAATGCTTTTCTTTCAATCCATTTGGATCAGTGTAATTAATGTTTAATATGTGCATGGTTGATCATGTTTCCAACAATATCACACTGATTTGTGATGGAATTCCAATTCATGAATGAAGGGAGGTAAACTTGATTACTTTGGAGTAACTCGGTAACCAAGCGGACCCATGTCTTACCTCAGATATTGGCACGTTCATTAATAATAATAATAATACGATGATGGTGATGTGCTTTGACTGTTAATCTCCTTTGAAGTTCTAAGCAACTACAAGATAATCAACATACTTAATGCATGACGGATAGCATTTTATTTTAAGTTTATTTTTTTCTATAAAAAAAAGACGCAATCTAGAATGTCGTCCCATGACGTTGACAAATTGCATTAATAGTCACCCAATTATGATAGCAATGCGGACCAGAAATTTAGATTAGGAGAGGGCATATGCCGCCACTTAGATTTTCGATAACTTTGCCTTATAAATTTTCCCAATAGAACCTGACATATATATATATATATATCAAATTAACCAAAAAAAAAGTATAAACCTTGAGAAGGGAAAAAAGATATATAAAAATCACCATTAGTCAATAAAAAAATCCAAATCAATACAACATTATTACAGATTAATAAATGCTGACTTTTTGAAACGGATCTTTCTTCTCAAGGTTGAAATCAAAGGGAGGTGCCGACAAGTTTTTAGAAGTCAAAACAAAATAAATCATACGAGAACATTAACAACGATATTAATGTATCGAAATAAATAAATTCCATAGAATCCTTGACTTTTAACAAACAAGTCTTTATCCAAAAATTTATTGTGGTGAACTTATTCAATGTCTCCATCCTCCAACATTTAGATCTCCAAATGTTTAATGTGAAGTAAGTCCTGATGAACTTGAGAATGTGATAGATAGTCATTAGACGTATTCTTTCGATTGGGTCGAATAAGTTTTTTAAGAGTGATTAAGATTTGCAACCTTTCCGTGAATAATAAGTGGTTAATGGTTAAAAGGGTTGATAATGTGAATATGATTTGATTTCCCTTCGTCTTGATAGCGTATGGACCATCAAATTTTAGCGCTTTCCTAAAGGAACCTTTTGATATCATGGCAGTTTGAATACTCAATATTGCTTTCGAAAGGCTTCGACCATGTGGATTAGGACGTCCTTTTTTTCAAAACCCTAAACTCCTATGGATTTACCAATCAACTAACTGTTTGGATAAAAAAAATCTTACCTCAAGTAGATTGGCGATACGTGTAACTAATAACAAGTTTAGCACTTTTTCACCTTCGAGAAGACTTAGGGTTGGTTTGGCTGCAGGGTTGAGCAGGGTTGGGTTGGGTACTATTCACAGGGGTACCCCCTCCTCACAATTTACTATTCACCCAGCCCTGTGAATAGTACCTGACACTGCCCAACCCTGCAACCAAACGAACCCTTAGGCAAAAGTCTTATATCGAGCTTCGTAGAAGAGAGTCGAGTTTCATAGTTGGAGGGCAAGTTCCCGTATATTTCTCTAGCCAAAGGGGATCTTGCAATTTAGAAAGAAAGGTGAGCTTTGTCCTAAACAAATAGGGCCTTTTAAGATGGGATAATTACACCCATAATCCTGAGTAATTTCGCAATAACATTCATAATCCTATATAATAGCGAATTACACGAGAAACCTTGAGTATTGCTTAACTCTTACATAACATGACCCTGTGTTATGGTCCGTTTGATGTGCCCGTTATATATGACGGTTTCTGTTAAAAAGGACAAAATTATCCTTAACAGTCACTCTTATTTACAAATCGTGCCATCGTTGCCATCGTTGTTCTGCAACCTCGAAAGACACCGGAATTGCCTGCAAGCTCCATGGCCCCTCTCCACCGTTGCCGTCGACCTCTACAGGCCCCTCCCCATCGTCGCAACCTCCTCTCCAAGCCTCGCACCATCTCCTCTGCAATCCCAGTCGCCACCTCCTACGCAGACCCTCCCCGTCCCCACCTCCTGCGCAAGCCCTTCCCTCCCCCACTCGTCGTAACCGGCCCTGCGCCATCTCCTCTGCAATCCCGTCGCCACCTCCTGTGCAGCCCCCCTCCCCCACCCCGGTCACCAGGCCCACCCCGTCGCCCCCTCGCTTCCCCGGTCACCAGGCCCACCCCGTCGCCCCCTTCGCACTGCAGGTTGCTGCTCTCGCTCGTGGCAGAGAGGAGGTATAGCGATGTTAGGGCGCAACTGCATAGATTGGTTAAGAGCGAATTGTACTCGAAAGATTCGATCTTTCATGGTTTGGCAACAGTTTTTATGCTTGCCATGGTATCAAGTCAGTTGTGGTTGATATGCTGGTGCTTGCTTATGTAAGAAATGGGAAGACTTTGATTGCTGTCGATGCATTTTGATCGTGCGGGAGAATACAAGTGCAGGCTCTCGGTTGCATCGTGTAACCCGTTGTTGGCTGCTCTTGCGAGGGAGGAGCCGGCGAGTGTGGAGAAGGTGTAATAAGGAGATGGTGAGAAGGAGGATTACACCTAATTTGATCACTTTTAACACAGTGATCAATGGGTTGTGCAAGACGGGGAAAGCTTCAGAGGGCGCTGGATTTGTCGGAAGATATGAAGTCATGGGGGCTGTCGCCAACAGTGGTTACTTACAACACACTGATTGATGGGTACTGTAAGAAGGGTCAGGAAGGTAGGATGTACAGAGCCAATGGTCTCTTTGGAGACATGGTGTCTAAGCATGTTGTGCCCAATGTGGTTACGTTTAACATTTTGATTGACGGGTTTTGCAAGGATGAAACTATGCCATCTGCGTTGAAAATTGCTCGACGAGATGAAGCAGCATAGACTGGCTCCGAATGCTGTGACTTACAATTGTTTGATTTGTGGGCTCTGCGGAGAGGGGAAGGTTGAGGAAGCTTTGAAGTTTGTTAAGGAGATGCAATCTTCAAATGTCGAACCAAATCTGTTGACAATATAATGGGATCATAAATGGATATTCCAAGAAGGGGATGTTGGAGGAGGCAGAATCAGTGCTTGACGAGGTATTGAAACTGGGTTAGTTCCTACAGTTATCACATGTAATACTCTACTTGATGGGTTATGTCGAGTGGGTAAAATGGAAAGTGCACTTGAGTTGTACAATTCAATGGTAACCAAGGGAATGGATCCCAGCATTGCAATATATGCTTTGATGCCACATGAATATAATTAATTTTACGCAATTGAATACTGAGTGGTGCGGGGGGGGGGGGGGGGGGGGGGGGGGGGGGGGTGGGCTCCTGGGGCAGGGGGTCGGGGCTTGGGAGGAGGGGGCTTCAGGCGCGCGTAGGGCGGGCGGGAGGGGGTGCTCCGGGGGTGGGTGGGGGTGCCTGCGGGCGGAGAGCAGGGGAGGGGATTGTAGTTGCGGGCGGCGGAGGGGCAGAGTGGGTGGCTGCTGGCGGAGTGGGTGGCTGCAGGTGAGGGATGGAGGAGGAAGAAGGGGAGGGGATAAGGAAGAAGGCTTTTTATTTTTATTTTTTGAAAATTTAGCAGCCGTATGCTCAGAGTTAGATTAACCCAATAGCATGGTTGGGTTAATGAGAAAACTAACGGAGGATCATGAGTGTGAGACGGAGTGACTCCTCAAGGTTTCTCGTGTAATTCGCTATTATACAGGGTTATGAATGTTAGTGCGAAATTACTCAGGGTTATGAGTGTAATTATCTCTTTTAAGATCACATAAAATACTTGTGAGGTTGACTATCGTGTTGTGCTATCACCTCTATTCGAATTTGCACGATGTATTCCATGTCTCGGCGTCAAGGCAATATAATCCAAATCCTTTACATATGATCGACAAGAATACCTTAATATTCAACTTAATATGACCAGTGAAGATAAGCCAGAAGTGAATTCTCAACTGTAGAAAGCACCAGTTTCATCGCCACTAGGTCAAAGTCCTTTGAGAACATCGTGGAGATATTCAGGAGCAAGGAAGAAAGACGCGAAAGAAATATCTGAATTTTTTTAATTATATCCTTATGCTAAGAAATTTCAAGGATGTTATTTGATAGCAGAATAATAAATATAATAATAATAATGAGGCTATTCTTACCATTAATTTCAACAAATTGATTTACAAACCTTTTTTTTCAAGTCCTATTAATTACTCCATCAAAAGTAAACGACAATGACCTAGAAGCGCTCATAATTACCTCTCTTGAATATAATTCTATCTAGGGATTTTTACTCAGCGGGCCCCTATAACTTTTGCCAATTACCTCCACGACCTTTGAAACAATCTAATTCCTCTCTCGACCCCGTAAACTTGCTCCGTCTTACCCCCACAAACTCTGCCGTTAAATTGACACATCTTGAGCTAACTTGGATGGGTTAAAACTGAGTTAATCAAACCACATGAAATCTAACAGTTGGATTTCATCATCTCATCCTCCTCATCGGCTCCCTCGAAGGCCTCCTCGGCTACGACGCCCAGTGACTCATCGTCTTTTGGAGTTTTCTCCTCCATCTTCTTCTCCTCCTTCTTGCACTTCTCAAGGGGTAATAGACGAGGGTCTCTGCACCGGCCTCGATGAAGCTACTTGCCTCTGCTTGATGGCGGAGGAGGTGGACGGGGCGGAGGAACACCCACCGACTTGTCCACGATGGCGGAGGAGATGTGGCTGTGTTTGGTTGGGGATCAGATGTCATTTTTGTAAATTTATGAAACAAAGAGGTCAATTCACATCTCGTTTTAACGGAGTCTGGTTATATCTAATGTGCAAATGGATGGAGGTAAACCGCATGGTATGTAGGGTAAGGGTTAGCAAGTTTACGGGGTCGAGGAATAAATTAGGTTGTTTCAAAAGTCGTGGAGGTAGTTGGCAAGGATTATAGGGTCTGCCGGGTAAAAAACCATTCTATTTAATCCCCATGAAGAATGGAAACTTGAATGATATTCTATCCCCGTCTCTATGAAGAGGGGTGGGGGTCTACATCAAGGGAATCGTGGTTGGGTGACCACAACTTGTAGAAGGAAACATTAGAGTTGAGGTATGTAATTAGAGATCTAATTTATGATTTGATCAAGATGCTCACAGGTTGGTAACAATAGACTAATATTCTGGTGATATCACGACCTTCTACTCATAAAAATATGACCAACAAAGAATTAGAGGAAAATGATCAAGCTTTAGTCTTTTTTTACATGGAAGTTTATATTAATAAATTAAATGAATGCCTTAACATTGAATATGCTTCAAATTTAACCTTCATGCCACACTCATTTGCTTTGACACTACACTGCAACTGTGTTGCTTCAGTCTAAGGTTTTAAAAATCAGACCAGACATTGAATCGGTCAGTCTTCGATTTGGTCCAATCAGGTCAAATCGTCGGTCCAAACCGATCATACTAGTGAGGATGTCAGCATGATATCATCATTTCTGTCGACTCAGAAAAAATCAGACTAGGCTTAATTTACTAGTCAGACCGATCAAACTGATTTTTGAACCGATAAAATCGGATATATATAGATAGATAGATGTAAGTATGTATTTATATAACAATGAAATAATGTTTAAAATGTCAAATCTTTCAATAGAATAACATGATTACCTATTTCAAGTCAAACTCTACAAAAGCTAGTCATTATTTCTAGAATTATGAATTTAATATTGTAATCATTTATTTATAGTTGCTTTTAGAAAATTACTCTAAGAAAGTATTGGCACAACGTATAATTCTAAAAAAGAGAGGGACATAACTTATATCACAGAAGTTAAGACCAATCAAACTGTTTTTTTGAATCGATAAATCGGATACATATGTGTAATTATGTATTTATATATAGCAATGAAATAATCGTTAAAATGTCAAATCTTTCATGGAATAACATGATTGCCTATTTCAAGTCAAACTCTACAAAAGCTAGTCACATTTTCTAGAATTATGAACTTAATATTGTAATATTACAAAATTACTTTAAGAAAGTATTGGCACAACGTATGTTCCAAAAAAAGAGAGGGACATAACATATATCACAGAAGTTAAGATCGATCGAACTGATTTTTGAACCGATAAAATCGGATACGTATATGTAAGTATGTATTTATATAACAACGAAATAATCGTTTAAAATGTCAAATCTTTTAATAGAATAACATGATTGCCCATTTCAAGTCAACTTTACAAAAGATAGTCATATTTTCTAGAATTATGAATTTAATATTGTAATAATTTATTTATAGTTGCTTTTAGAAAAATTACTCTAAGAAAGTATTGGCACAACGTATATTCCAAAAAAGAGAGAGACATAACTTATATCACAGAAGTGAAAGGCACAAATGATAAAAAGTCCATTATTTCATTATTTAAACCTTTATTTTTTTGAAAATTTACCAAATCATCAAAATTGGGTCAATCCAGATCAACCCGAATTGAAATTAATTACACAAAAGTGACCGAACCGATCGG
The DNA here is from genome assembly GCA_037367405.1 of Ottelia alismoides. NCBI lineage: Eukaryota > Viridiplantae > Streptophyta > Magnoliopsida > Alismatales > Hydrocharitaceae > Ottelia > Ottelia alismoides. Next base: position 548,318 of record JAZKJV010010268.1, on the reverse strand, counting down.
GTCGGAGCCGGTTTCCGATCAAATCAGTCCAACCGGCCGATCCGGTCCTATTTTTTAAAACCTACTTCTGTCTATTTGATTTGAACTTGCATGCAAGTCCTCTCGGAGCCTTCAATATGGTGTGATAATGCAGGCGCTACTTACCAAGTTTTTTCGCCAGAAATTTACTCCAACATTAAGCACATTGAAGTTGCTTGTTCGAGACCTGATCTCCAGAGGAATGTTTCATATACAGTTTATCTCCAATAGGGATCAAGTAGCCGAACCTCTTTCTACAATTTCCTTTAGGGTGTGTTCGGATATAAGGTTAACCCACCCCCGGGGTGGTTTAACTCTCCAAACCCATATTTTCTCCCTCCACGTGGGCCCCACTTTATTCCTTTTTAAAAAAATTAAATAAATAAAATTTACATCATCAATCCTATCAAAAAATAATATATTATACCATCATCTCATATAAAAAATATAAACTACTCCACTTCTACTCACTTTTTCAAACTTCAATACAATTACATCACAATAACTACTCACTTTTTCAAACTCCAATACAATCATATCATAATAAACCCACTTCTAACCCACCCCCAGTTTAACCCTCTATCCAAACACCAAAACCCAAAAATGGGTTACCTGCAACCAGTTTAACCCACCTAAACCCACTATCCAAACACCCCCTTAGCTTTCTCTACAGCAAAAATATTAGGTCTGTCGTCATCGTTCAGTCTTGAGAGGGCATGTTATATGTATAATACTAGTATTGTGCTGGAAAGATCTCAAATAATAAAAAAAAGAGCACTTTTATGTGTCTTTATTCCTTGATAACATATTCTAAGGTAGCGTTTGGTCGTGGGTTACCCACGGGTTAGGGGAGTTTACCCCCCTTAACCACATCCTCCTCTCTCCCCATGGGCCCCACTTTATTCTTTTTTAAAAAATTAAATAAATCAATTTTACATCATCAATCCTATCAAAAAATAATATATTATACAATCATATCATATAAAAATTATAAACTACTCCACTTCTACTCCCTTTTCCAAACTTCAATATAATCACATCACAATAATTACTCACTTTTTCAAACTCCAATACAATCATATCACCCCAAACCCACTTCTAACCCACCCCCAATTTAACCTTCTATCCAAACACCAAAACACAAAAACGGATTACCCTCTAACAGTTTAACCTGCCTTAACCCGCAAACTAAACACACATTTTCTACAAGTTGGATTCAAAAGGCGGATGGGAAAAATGACCATCTGGAATTCGCTGTTGATCTCTTTCAGGAAGCTGGACCTCGAAGGATGCTGCCGACTACAAAAGGGGTGTTTCCAAGGCAAGTCTTGCATCACGTTGGAGATCCCATCCAGATGTGACTTGCATGCACAAGGTCAACCCACGGAAAAAACTATGATATGCCCAACACATCTCTGTCATGATGGCTTTGATATTAAAAACCTGATAAAAACGCGTGCCCATCTGTTTCGGAGGCCCCTTCGAAATAATCAAAATATGGTCGCTAAATCTTATTATTATCACACATCAACCAAAAAACAAAATTATCCTGATGAGGTGATAATGCATCTCTTTAATTTTGCTGCGGGGGATATTCTGTCTGCTGCGTTCAGTTCTTGGACGTGCATTCATTTCTATCAGATAACATTTTAATATATATATATATATAGGGATTTTATCCAATGAGCACTAAGCCCATTTGGAAGTTGATGAGCACCCGATCCGGTCCATCAATTTTAAATCCGACGTCTGCGATCATAACTACTCTTAACCCGGTATGTGGTTTTGAAATCTTTTAGATTAGGAAAGTGATTATGGTGGATATTTCTCTCTCATTATTCTCTCACCATTAAAATAGGAAAGCAAAGCTATTTTCCTTTTTGAACGCGTCTATTCATCTACATTCTCACGACTACAATGAAATCCCCACGAATTAAGTGGGTACGACGTGGAAATGGGAGATGCAAATGTCAAGAACAAGAGCCCCTCCGGCAACGGCAATGCTTCTTTGTGCTCCAGGTACATAGGATTGTACGACTTGCATTCCTTTCATATACAAATAGTTTCATGTTATCATCTAGAAGTTCTGGTTAGATTGCTAGAATTTCAAATGGTAAAATTTTGCGTATAACTTGACACCTTGTTTTGTAGGTTTCCTATATAAGTCAAGATTACGAATGATAGGTATACGCTTGATCTGAAATCCAACAAGGACCTTTCAAAAAAACAAGAATAGTTTCAAGAGCTTGAAAGCTTAGGACCACCAATTATGGTGGTGCTTTTGATTGTAATAGATGCGAGAATCTATTTCCACGGAGGCGACAAGGTGCCACGGCTATCATACGTCATGTCCTACCTCTTTCACTCATTGCAAGCAATGGCCCTCAAGAGTCCACAAGCAGTGCGCCTCCTTGCCGCACCTAATGGAGGCATCACCACCATGGGAAACGTCAACCTCCATACAATAGTTCCTCTTGCAACTCCTCCATCTTCAATCGCCCCTAGCAACGCCAATGGCAGTCGATACGGGTTCCCCATCTCGGAACCCTAGATGTTCATGAGAAAGAAGTGTACTCCATGCTTTTTTCAGATCTTACGGCTTCAAAAGTGAACTGTTTTATATGCAGAGAAGTTGTGGTATTGAAAGAATAGAGTTGTATATTTTCATAGCAGTAAAAAATAACAAATCATCAACAATTCCTATACTTTTATTTGTTATACAATAAATAGTAATACATTAGTAAATAGTAACATATCATCAGTAGTTTTTATTCAATCAACTGTAAATAAGAACATGTTCAGTAACTCGCATGCTTTTTACTTGTTATGCAGTCAATAGTAACACATTAGTAAAAAGTAACATAGCATCAGTATTTTTTATTCACTCATTAGTAAATAATAATACAATATTAAGTAATTTATCCCTATAATAATGACACAACATCTGTAACATTGCAATAGTAAACAGTAACATATCAATAATAGTTTTGATTTGTTCAGTAATAAATATAATAAGGTCAATGAGAATAATTAAAGACCTGTAACATCTAATATATTGTAGGTAACACTTGAAATGCAATCTGTAACTTTGTATAAAAACACACATGAAATTAACTTTTGTATTTATTTCAGTAACTCAATGTGAAGCATAAGTTATTTGTTGAGCTACTTAAGTAACTAAGCTAATAGATTTGTTTTAGTAAGAATCATTGAAAGACAAGTAACGTCCAACAAATAACAAGTAACTTATATAAATATTATCAGTAACTTCGTACAAATAAAAAACATATATGAAAAGTAACTTTGTATTTATTTCAGTAACGTTAGCAATGGAATCAATAATTTTGTATAAAAAATACACAAAAAGTAACTTTATTTTATTTCAGTAACTCAACGTAAAGCATAAATATTTCTTGAGCTACTTAAGTAACTAAGCTAATAGATTTGTATTAGTAAGAATGATTGAAGGATAATTAACATCTAATAAATAGCAAGTAACTTATACAATGTTTCAGTAACACAAACAATCACAACTCAAACTCCAAACGTATTTTATATTAGTAACTTATACAAATGTTATATGTAATGTGGTAAACAATAATACATTAGTATTAGTGTTTTTTATTCACTCATTAGTAAATAATAACATAACATAAGTAATTTATCTCTATAATAGTGGCACAACATAAGTAACATTGCAATAGTAAATAGTAACATATCAGTAATAGTTTTGATTGGTTCAGTAGTAAATAATAATACGTCACTATCACAATATCGGTAACTAGTAACATAGCATTAGTATTTTTATTCAGACAGTAGTAACTAATAACAAAACATCAGTAAATTATTCCTATAACAATGACACAATATCAATAATATCTATAGTAAAGTATGTATGAAGTTGCCTATTATAAGTCAAATGCCTCTTCAGAATCTTCTTAAATAGGTATGAATTATGTTACTCATTTTGCAAACATTTAAAAATGGAAGCAATGAAATACCTTTTTTGTAAAACCATTCGGTGGTTTTCATTCAATAAATAACATTTGTAGATAAGAAATGAATGGCTCAGATCGCGTGCTCATTTGGTTGCTAATGGGCACAGGGCCCAATGGATAAGCCCCCTATATATATATATATGTTGGAGAAGAAGGAAGGCCAGTGGGGAATTAATAAGCAAAATGGCATCGCCACAAATGCTGGGATTTCGTGCTGACAATTAAGTGCTGGTGCATTTATTTCCGATCCATGATTGTCGGCGAGAACGAAGACGGATGCAAGAACTAATTAAGAAGCCTGTCGCAGACGCTATCTGTTAATTATGTTCCATTTTCTCAGATTCGCCCGCGTAATATTGTTACTGTTACTACGGTCTGGGCCTGGGCCGGACTTAACCCTTCGGTTCGGCATAGCTCCCGAAAATTATGCAATATATTAGGCCTTAAGAATAAGGTCCGTGGTTTTCCCCCGGGCATGGTCTCCGCCCGGTCAAAAAATTTCAGTAGGCCTAATTTCTGGACCAGCGCATGGACCCAAGTGCATGTAATTTTACATGTATCGGCGCTTATATCTTTCATATTTTTTTTTACTTTTTTGAAAAATATCAACATGTATATTCATCTATATATATCCCTCCATTATGCCATTTGAATTTCGTCAGAAACAGAGACTCATATGCCCTCCATCTAGAACATGTACTCTTAACGGTCTTAAAATTGCTGTAATCGACCTGTTCTTGATGGAGGGCATAAGAGTCTCTGTTTCTGACGAAATTCGAATGTGATAATGGAGGGATATATAGTGAATATACATGGTGATATTTTCTAAAAAAGTAAAAAATGTAGAAGATATAGGCCCCCGTGTATGTATGCTCCCCAACCTCTTCTTAAATATATCTGAAATATATTGGTTGTCTTATGCAGTGATTATCACTTTTCAGATGACAAATCTAAGATGTGGATATCACATTTGAAGTCTTCCGAGTACAAACCTTTCTCTGTCTTCTTGTACGTAGTTTGGTTACGTGTTGTGCAACAAATAGCTCGACTTGACGACTCTCATACTCATACTGACAACAAATAGTGTATCAAATGACCAACTATACATAATAATACAATAATTTAGATTATAATATATATCACATTGATACCTTTATAACATATTTTCCAACGAGAAAAGAAAGATCTTCAAAGAATCAACAAACACAGTAATAATTCGATCATTGCCTTTTGTCAGTAAAATAAATATTATAATCAGATAATTTATCTCCTAGATTTTTTTCAATAATAAAGAATGGTAAACATATAAATATTTAGTGAAAGTTAATTTTTATTACTTAGGAATAAGGAATTTTTATAAATTAAGAATAAGGAACATCAAAATAAAATAATAAAAGATGCTTTGCACCTCGCACTAATCTTGACCAGAGTATATAAAAAAGACTACATTACAAGAGTTCTCTTGATATCTCGTCGCCTGGATCTCACAAAATAAGGTAGGAGCATTAATGATATTGCAAAATTGATATAGGCACAAGTGATATTGCAAAAAAGGTAAGTGAATAACTGTAATTATAGAAACTCTGATGGCACAAGTGTAAAAAAAATCCTATTTTTAACTATATTCAATTTCTAACTAGTGAAGACCCAACACAAAAGTTATAGATGGACAAAATTCAGACAAGAATGCCTTTGGGGAATATACTCTACGAAGGTCTTAGATTTTTTGTTGACAAATGTTTTAAATTTATAAATGAATTATTTAAACCATAAACATATTTTCTCAGATTTTAAATTATATTTCTTGCATTAGTAAGTATATAAAATTTACACTTTATTGTTAAATAACATAATCTAAAGAATTCAGAAATTTAAATTACTTAAAAAAGTATTAACCTTGAATAATATGTTTTTTTAAATCAGACCCTTTTAATGCTTAGAGGTCCAGTAACTCTAAAAAAATAGAAAATTTTGTGAAAAATTATAGAAATGTCTCTGAAGGTCATGGAAGCCATTCTGAAGTTGAATAATTAATGAAATATTCTTAAAGTACAATTAAAGAATATTAGGAACTGATGGGATTTGCATGTTGTGCATATTTTTTTACGAGGGATGTAAATATAGATATTATTGAATCTTTATCCGTTTTTTGAATACAAATACGGATGCAGATATGGATATTGACGGATATTAAAATTATCTTATCATGTCCTTAAAAAACAGATACGGATGTAAAACGGATACTGATCGCATACTAGTAATATTAGAAATACTCTATAGAATCGACTTAAATATATATATATATATATATGAATTTGATGGAATATACATGATATAAATTTGATAAATGTGTTTGTATCATAAAAATTATATAAATATGGTAAAAGAAGGTATAAAATTATGTTATATAGGATTAAAAAAAATCTATGACAATATTTATATATGAAAACGGATATACATATACAGATACTGATATTTGTGGATATCAAAACGATATCCATATCTGTATATATTTTAAAACAGACACGGACATGGATGTCAAAATATGTATACAATGGATACGGTGACATATTGAATACGGATATATCCGTAATCATTTGCATCCTTAACCCTTGAATTAAACTTGATGATATGCAATGGATCTTAGGAATGCTTTGTGGTCCGTTTGAGTGTAATTATGCAAAAAAAAGGAGTTGGATTACTTCATGAAATATCGACCATCTAATTAAATACCAAGTAATAACATCTACATGCATAATTAGGACCTATGAATGTGCCATGGCCATATGATTAGGAACAATGCTTCATTATACTTTTGACCTTCATGGACTTAATATCGCATGCTAGTGATACTTATTGATCTTGTTTTATATGTTGAAAACACAACGAGCATGATATGACCTAGTTGATATATGTGAAGTAGGCTTCAAGTACTCTATGTCAAAATGAAGCTACTTGCATAATTGTTATCATATCTTAATGTCATGCTCATAATTATGCACAACTATGTGATAAATAGAAATAACTAAAGAAGTATGTTGAGTGACCTTATGACTAAACAGGCTTTACTTGTGATATAATCTTCATGAAATTTCTATGGGGACGTTCCTAAATACCTAAGCCTTTTAATAACATGATGGATTGTGTGTATGTATATATATACACACTTACTTTTTCATCCATCACAAATTTTAGTTTGTGTCATTAAAATTGAATCAGAGAAGATTAATGTGGGAACTCAGATATATTGGATCAACCATATACAAAGGAGACCCATCCCCACATGGAAATTTCAAAGTTGTATCACTTAAAACTTTGAGTTTTAAAGACATAGACTTGTTTTCTACTATGATATCTTGAGAAAATGTTAGACCATATTCTAAATTGACATTGTAAATGTACTAAAATAAGCTCGTGGATTAAATTCAAAGATAATTACCTAAGAGTGAGAGAGTCATGGTCTTGATGAGCATAGGAGTGTTGGCTTAATGCAAACCTATTACAGAGATGATAATGGCATTGGGTCACACTACAAGAACCTAACACTACACACATCACAGTGACATGTTTACAAGACCAGAATTTAGGTGACAAGGAAATACGTAGGGTAAGCTAAGAAAGGATTTAATAGCTCGAAGCGAAAGCGTACTGTACGAGTGAAGGCTATTGTGCTGAAACGAGACTTAGAAGCAAAAATACAGTCAGAGGAGAAGAGAGCCGCCTTTCTTCACAAAATAACATAGTAGAGGAAGCTGACTCCGATCGGGAACCGTACTGGACTTTTCCCGAGGCTCCGTAGATTCGCTTCCCTCCTTCCTCCCTTGACGTGACACAACTTTCCTTTCAAAACGGTCATGTCCTAATCTTTATGAAAAAGCCTAGAGCCAAGGGACAATGCACACTTAAAGAATGTCTTATCCATCGGCAACAACTACTCACACATAGTTGGATAATAGTCATCCATAGACAAATAATCTTCCATAGAATAACAAAAGCATATTTGTAGAGCCTACAAATGATAAGTTATACCTGTGTATCATGGGCATGATAATAAGTCAGATTAACCATTCATTCACGTGAAATATAAGGAAATGAGAGCAATTTTGGGTGTTTGTTGTAGTAAAACCCTAGTGTACCTTCTTTTCTTTTACTTAGTGATCAAAGTAAAAACTTGTTCATAAAGAAAGAGACTAGGTGTGACTTGATAAAATTTTGAAGCTACACTTCGTCGAATGTTACATGTGTGGACTTCGTGGTAAAAATTAGGGATGCAAATGGTGGTCAGATACAAATATGGATATGTGTGATCATATTCTTGTCCATTTTCAAATACACACATATATTAACAGATATGAAAATTATGTTACTATAACATTAAAAAGGATACATATATAAATTGGATACATATTGGATACAAAATATATCAGAAATACTTTATAAATTAGCTCAAATACACATGTATTGGATATCTTACGCATGATATAAATGTACTAAATGCATTTATTTCATAACAATTATATAAATAAAGTGAAAGGGGAGGTATAAAATTGCGTTACATGTAAAAAAAATATATCTATAATAATAACATAATGTATTAAATAGATAACACGAATACTTGTGGATATCAAAGTATATCCATATTCATATCAATTTTTAAAACAGATATAACAGATGTGAAAATCAATATAAAAATAGATATTGTGGTAAATTAGATATATATAGATATTTGCATCTTAGTAAAATACAATTGTTAAACGATGATCACATGTCTATTCAATAACTACATGTTGATTAAATATATACTTGTTAAGTATATATTTGTAAATCCGGTTGATTATACCTCTCTTTATATACAAATGGAATTGGAATAATGGTCTGTTAACATACATGTGGACATATTAAATATTGATTGTTAGTATCTCGTTAAATAGAATTCATTGAAATTTCTTACCCCTCATATGTTCATCTTGATATACGTGCATGTATATGCATATGCATATGCATGCATGCATACACACATACATACGTGTGGGTAAAATGAGGCTACCTTGAGGAAGCTAATTTGGCCCCCATCCCTTTTTCATATTTTTGTGAAATTTCTTAAAAATACGTGTGATTTTTTATCACCAAATACCAATATTTTGTCATTCAAATTTTCACTCAATTAGAGATTTATATCCTCTCCATCAAGATCATCAAATGTTAACGATCTCAGAATTGCTGAAATAGACTCCTTTCATATGGACAACTTAACCATATTTGTTTTACATAGAATTTGAATGGCAAAATATTATCATTGAGTTATCGAAATCCCCCACAAGTTTTGAAAAAAATCCGCAAAAAATACGGAAAAAGTGCACGGGGGTGGGTAGGGGTGGCAAGTTAGCTCCTCTATGGGGGCATATACATTTTATCCACATATAAATAGGGTAAAATGAGGCTACCTTATGGGGGTGCTAAGTTAGATTCCGTCTCTTTTTTAAACTTTCTTTCGGTGTTTCCAGTTTTTTTTTTCAAAACACCTAGGGGATTTTAGGTAACCTAATATCAAAATGTTCTCATAAAAAACAACTCATTTCGAGATTCTTATCCCATCCATCAAGTCTGTCAAATTTTAACTGTCTCAGAATTGTTGAAATCGGTCCCTTCCAGATGGATGGGTTAGGAATGTGAGTTTTTCATGAAATTTGAATCACATATTCCTCTTATTATTCTAAGTTAATCTCCCATGTATTAAAAAAATAACATGATTTTTTTTTAAAACTAGACGGGGGAATTTTTAAATGCCCATGTTTTAGTGAGAACACAATCCCGCATTACTAAATAATAAATGGCTCTGATGAAATCTATCCAGCATCGCTCACACACATGTGTGTACCACGTGCACATTTTTCTTTTTCTCATATGTGTGTGTGTATAGGGAAATGAGTATGTGTCCATAAGCACCCACAACATTCTGTGCCCACTAAGTTTTAAATACTTAAGTTCTAATGTGAATACAATGTAGAAATAATAATCAATCAACAATTGTGATGAAATGTATCCAGCGTTGCTCGATGGACGGGTTACAGATCTCAAAATGATCTGAAATTTTAATAGTCTTCATTTTTATAGTATAAATCAAGATCACCCGATTTTATTTATATTTTTACTAAAAATATTCATTTTTACATATGGGAACACACAACTATGTGTGGTCATGGGCATATTCTCCTTTTTCTCATATATAGGTAAAATGGGGCTACCCCTAGGGGGAACCAGGTTAACTTCCATGATCTTTTTTTTAATTTTCTTTCGTTATTTTTTTTCAAAATACATAGAGGTTTCTAGATCACATAATATCAACATGTTCTCATTAAAATTCAACTCATTTCGAGGTTCCATGGAAGAGGTGGCTCATCTCTTGAGTAGTTGTTTCCACCATTAGAGAAAATATGCTATAATACCATCTGTAACGTCTTGAAACCTACACTTGTTGCATTGCCAGGGATTGTCGCTCCAAATAACTTGTTGGGCTTGGATCCAACTGGAGTCATAGGAAATGGAATAAGAAGGCGAAGGAGGAGGTGGTGGGCATAAAATACCACCGAGGAGCAACAATTGCAACATATGCTGCAAGCCTCTCCTCAGCTATCGGAAGAGACCATCATGTATGGAGGAGATGTGCTCGAGCAGGTAATTCAATCTTTTTACTCATCATGTTTTGCATCCATAAGTAGTTCCCTTTGTAGTTTCCCAAACCCGATTTTTTGCAAGTCGCTGCAACACATGATCACTTGGGACTACTATGGTCGAGCATGAGGACCAGAGTGCGACCACAAAGTGGTTGCACTCGAGTTTGCAGCCTTATGTTTTTTTGTAATATCTTTGCCACTGACCAAAATGTTTTAGCCCAAGTTGACTAGTAATAGCCCCACTACTTAATTATAAGCTACTATTATACTAATGTGATTACTAGATGTGGTACTATGTTTATGATGCTACAACTGATGTCTTTTCTATTCTTACTAATGATCATTTCGTATTAATTCAAGGTTTATTTTTTGAAAATAATAAATAATAGTAAGCATATGATATATCAATTGTAAACCAGTAAGTATTATGCTCAAAATGATAGAAACTATTAGTAATAGTGAGTATGCTCAATAGAATTCTATTGAGCTCCCGGCTCGATAAAAATCTCTCTCCATCTTTGGGGGCAGCTAACGGGCTGTCCCAACGCCATATTTTTGGTGAATTTTTTTTATTTTTTAGAAAATACTGTCTTGTATTTTATCATTATACCCCTCTAATATGTTATTCCAATTTCGTCAAAAATAGATACTCATGCCCTCCATCTAGACCATGTTAATTACAACACTTCTAGACTGTTAAAATTATCTGTTTTAGATGGAAGGCATTGGAGTCTTTGTTTCAAATGAAATTAGAATGACATATTAAAGAGATAAAATGATGAAAAATACATGATGATAATTTTGAAAAAGACAAAAAAATTCACCAAAAAATAGGGTGAGCGTGCACACACACGCACGCACATGCACACCCACTGTAAAAACTTGAGATGATATACCACCTTTCCGTACTTTTAAAAAGTCTCTTATTTCGTCCATTTGATCTTTTGATCAATGGCTGCTGTTGAAATGAATTTTTCAGCCAAACAACTTTAAATTATTTACATTTTTTGGAATATACATAATTATTAAAAAATGGTATCCCTTTAACTTCATCAAACCTTATAGGAAACATAGTTCACTACAGGCGGGTGGGTCTAAGGGGACGGTCAAAGACCGTCCTCTTTGTAGGTATAACCGTCCCCTTTGATCAAAGGGGACGGTTTACAAACCGTCCCTTCAGACACCATCTCATTTGATTAAATGGGACGCTTCTGACAACCGTCTCATTTAATAAACCATTGGAGACGGTTGTAACTGTCCCTTACACGATTACTATTAAGGACGGGTACAACCGTCCCTACGACCTATTGTATTAGGGACGGTTAACAACCGTCCCTAATGGTCAACAACATTTTGAGACGACCCCATAAAACTTTTGAGGACGGTTAACACCGTCGCCTATGTTATGTTTTAGGGACGGTTGTGACCGTCCCTTCTACTTTACAGGTCTTTTGCGACGCCAACAGAAGCCTGGAAGATTCTATAGCGACGCCAACCGAAGAGTATTAGGGACGGTTGTAACCGTCCCCTCTTCTAGTAGCGTCTATAGCGACGCCAACATAAGCGTATAAGGGACGGTTTAAACCGTTCCATCTGCGCTTTGTTAGCGATGCCAACATTACCGTATTGGGGACGGTTATAACCGTCCCCAAAAGTCTCCATGAACTGTTCGCGCTGGGGGGATGTTTCTGTAGCTCTATAGGGGACGGTTACAACCGTCCCCAAAACACCATGACAGGAAAAAAAATTCCTAAATTCTTGGTGTCTTCCCTACATCCTCTGCAAAACAAATAACCAAACATTCAACATCCAAACATTATGAATATCATAAACTCAACATGAATATCATAAACTCAACATTCAACAACACAACATTAAGGATCAAACAACACAACATGAATATCATTATGAAGAACACAATCATAAACTCAACATGAAGAATCATTACAATCATAAACTCAACATTAAGAAACGTTATGAAGTCTACATAATGTTGTGGCATTAATAAAAAAACATTACAATAAAAAGATCATAATTAAATTAAGATGTACTACATCCATACTACCTACTCAGATGCGCCACTCCCGTCACTCTCATCGCTCTCCTCCTCACTCTCCTCATCGTCGCCGAGTTGTGCAGGTTGTACAGGGGGCGTGGCTTGGCTTTGAAGATGGCTTATTAAGGACATGACATTCGCCATGTCCATACGCATCTGGGCCATCTCTGCATCTTGTGCAGTCATCTTTGCCTTTACTTCGCACAGCTCCCTCTCCATCTCTCTTTCTCCCTGGCTTCCTTGCGAGGAAGACTGCGACCCCTGCACCACCCATTCCCCATGTACGGATCGTTTCGCCACGTCCTCCGCAACGGATGCGTCCACTGTGTTCTGGACCAGTGGCTTGACTAAAGGCATCATCGTCCGTCAACGGAGGAGTGCTCGTCCCCGTGCTATCCAGCGAGGAGGTGGTAGAGAGCCTAATCATTTCTTCTTACATTTAAAAAATATAAAATAATTTCAATATATTACCATAAGTAAATCTATAAGTAAAAAATGCATTTATACTTACATGAATTGGTGCGTAGGCGTCATCAACCCGCTACACTTCTCCTCCTAAGTCTCGGCTCTTTGACCCAGCAAAAACCTCTATGCGGGTCATTTCTCTTTCATTTTCCCTCAACTTAAAAAATAAAAAAAACTTCTTAAAATGAATTTAAGACTCAAAATTATTAGTTCTAAACATGTTCAAATACTTACAAAGTCATCCTTCAGTTGGTTGGTGTTCATCCTTCCCATCTTATGCGTGGACCTAAACTCTTTCGAACGATTCGCCGTATTCTTGGAAGAAATTGACTGAAATTTAACAAAGTTAGTATAAACATAAAACAAATAATTTAGAAAACTATATACATACCGCAAAATCCTCACTGGACCAAAAATGAATCAGCTCCCTCCATTACTCTGGCGTAACACCAGGTAGGACATTCTGCACAAGCTGCTCATAGGGAATATGGGGGTTGAAGTACTAAAAATAGAGAAATAAATATCGTCAATATCTAAATCTTTTGATATTAAAATATAATAAAAATTTTACCTTAGCCTTTATGCGTCCCTTATATCGACGCAACAACTCAGCAGTATGGGAGAGAATTTGAGAATCGACATGAGTATTTCGTTCCCATGTAAATACAGCTTGATACAACAAATATAATAACGATTAGCTCAATAAAATTAAAAAAAAAGTATTTTTAGATTTTAAAATACCTCCAAATCAGAAAGTATGGTAGCCTTGACAGCATAAAGAAGCTGTTGGAAGTCGTGGGTAGTGATGGGGATGCGCGCACGGGCAACCTGGCCAAGGTAGCTCTGAAACTCCGTGGAGTTCTCTCCTACCGCATCTCCGCCAACAATGCGTACATGTAACGTCTGCCCAGGTGTAAGACGGTCCAAGAATCTACACTGAGACGGTCCACGCCGTCTCTGTGTACCTCCACTACCTACATCAGAAGAACCTCCCTGTGGCTGCTGGGGAGGTTCAGGAACCTCCCGAATACGTCTAGGTCTAGGAGCCATACCTGCAATTCAAAAGTGGTTATTTTAAACAAATTATTTACATATATCCGAATAAATTCAGCTATTTTAAGAGAAATAAAAAATAGTTAAAAAAATTCATTACCTATTGTTGCTTGTTCCAATATCGTTGTTTAATACTTCATTAATAAATTCAACTGAGTTACTTTGATATGCAACATCATTGTCTACGTAATCTTCCTCTTTGTTAACATCGAAGAAATCTCTCGGGGTTGTTCTAATGGGTATAATCCATCCACTAGCTGAGTTATCTTGAACATAGAAGACATGTTCTACCTGACTAGCAAGCGTATACGGCTCATTGGTCTGCAACCGACCTGTTTGCTTCAAAGAGAGAACTCCATTTCTATCCTTGTTGTAACCTAATCCAACACGACTCACATCGAACCATATGCAATGAAACAGAACACATCTTACATCATGTGTAAAACTGATTTCTAAAATATCAATAATCTCGCCATAATATCCGTAAATTTCACCACTAAGATCGGCCTTCACAATTACTCCAGAAAGCTGTGATATTTTATTTTCATCAATTGACTTTTTCCGAAATTTGAATCCATTCACAATATAGCCGGAATACGATACTACTAATGAGTACGGACTCTTGTGGATTATATCGAGATTTGTGTTCCACCGTTCATCTTTGGTTACTTTAAATAATTTAATTTTATCCCCGAACCATTTAAGAAATTCTGACTTGCTGCTGGTTGTTGACTGAAACTCTTCAAAAAAAGAATCAACCTCGTCTACTTGCATCAGAATATAATAATGGATAAGATCTCTTTAGTCATCTGAAATACTACGACGAGTACTCTTTAAGATAGCTCGTCCATTTTGTTGAAAAATCCAAATTTTGTTTGGATCTTCTGTCCACAATTCACCATCATTATTTCATTCAAACCGGTCGAGTCTAATACTCTTGCCGTCATCCATATACATGTCACAAAATGTGATACATTCTTCACATAAATATCCCTCGGCAATGCAACCTTCAGGTGCAGCTTTGTTAAAAACCATATTCTTTAATTTCCGTAAGTATCTTTCAATTGGATACATCCAACGATACTGTACAGGACCACATATTCGAGCTTCGCTGGCAAGATGAATAATAAGATGTACCATTATATTGAAAAATGTAGGTGGAAAGAGCTGCTCCAGCTTACATAAAGTGATAACAATATCTGTCTTTAGTCTGAACAATACTTCAGGATCTAAAATCTTCGAATATAATATTTTAAAAAACTAACTCAGTTCAATTAATGGCTGCAAGACATCGGGATGTACAACTCCTCTAATAGCCAACGGGAAATGAACTTGCATCAATACATGACAATCGTGACTTTTTAATGACGATATCTTCCTTTCAGCCAGATTTATACATCTGCCTATTTGAGATGAGAATCCATCTGATACTCTAATTGATTTAATAAAATTGAGTATCTTATCTTTGTCAGCATTGGATAAAGTATACACTGTTTCTGGAATTATAATTTTAGAATTCTCTGACTCTATCGGATGTAGTTCGAGACGGATACCCAACTGTATTAGATCACGTCTGGCTCGTGATGGAGTAAAAAGATCGAGTTTCACGGCTTTCACTTTTTAAAAGAGGAAGAGAGTGAAGATGTCGGTTGTAGCGGAAAGCCGCGAAACGGAAAGTGTTTCGATCTTTAGACCTGTCAAACAAATTTACGGTTTTCTGTCGGAAAACCGTTCACTATTTATTTAACCAGGCAAGTGTTCCTGGGTCGAACTCAAGGAGGCAGAATATATTCCCTAATTTTTCTTCTCGTAATCTTATTTTAATTCTTTTCTAAGTCGGAAGGCTTTTTGGTGATTTTTAATTTTTGTTATTTTTATTTGATTTTATTCTTTTCAGATTTTTATTTAATTTTCAAAAAGGGATATTTTCCAAAAGATTTACTTATTATATAATAGGTGGATAAAATATCGATGATACTATATAGTATAGGTGAACGAGGTTGGAGCCGCGTACTTGAACTACACAAGAAAACGAAACAAAACGAGGCGGTTCTCGAGAAAATCAAAACACGTTAAAAACTCGTCGAAAAGCCGCGAAAACTTTATACTAGATAGCTAGGGTAGTTGTGTAACTACCCTCCAAGAATCGTCGAAATCCGAGGTCAAGAGAGCAAGATACAGCCCCTACAGCCCAGGGCCATAAGCGTAAAAAAACTAATTAAAATTGTTCTCAAAATGGTCCACAAGGACTGTTCTGCAAGAAAACTACAAGAAGTCTTACACTTAGGTCCCTGCAGAGGGACCTAAATGTAATTATATAAAACTATGGAGGCGGATTGCAATTCTGGAAATTTGCTGGACTTATGGTGCAATTTCTCCACCGTTTCAGATTGAACGGCCGAGATTAGAAGCTTCAGGACGCGATCGGACGGTCTTCACGCGGACACGTGTCGACAGCCTGTGCTCCGGCTGTTCTTGAAGTTGTTGGAGCCCTTCGCGGACGGCTTTCTTCTCCGATTTCTTCCGGCCGCTCCCCAACGATTCAGACGCTCCGGCAGGGCCAGAGGGGTGGCTCCTCCACCCCTCGAGCTCGCCCGCGGTAGGTTCGGCGGTGGCGGAGCTCTGAGCGACGGCGGTGGCTCGAAGAAGATGAAGTCTCGGCACTGGTGGCTTGATGGCTGTTCTGGAGGTCCAACTTCGAGGACGAAGATCTCGTTGAATATATGTTCAATGATCGCTGTAAATGCCTTGCGTGAAACCTGGACCTGCAATGAAGATATGCATGTGCTCGATTCGTAATGAATCGGCCGAGATATTAAGCAATCAAAGTCCAAAAATGGTGAAACATTACAACTCAAGCTTCAGCAACTACCAGAATGCATGAAGATGGTGAGAGTTTGAAATCAATTTGACAGCGATTTGGAAAATATTCGAAAGGGTTTTTGATGTTGCGTGAAAGATAGATGATTAGCCTATCTAAAACGACGATTAGCCACGCTAATCGTGGCTCGGATATCGAGAAATGAAATCACAAAATGGAGGAAATAGGTCTGTGAGTTCTAGGTGTATTACCTGGAAAAAGATGCTCGACGGACGACCTTGGCCGGAGCTTCACGCTGCGATGGCGGCGATGCAAGGCGGCGCAGCACCTTGGAACTCTTCTCCGACGATCCTTCTTCACCGCGAGCCCTTCCCTTGGCGCTGTCACCGCTCGAGTGGGTTGGTACAAGGTGGGGAAGTTAGGTAGTCGGTACACCCTGGAGCTGGGAAGCTTGGATTGAAGAAGTTGTTTAAAAATGGCGACCTTGGGGGCTTTAAATAGGAGGGTTAACTTGGGCTCCAAGGTTAGATCGACGGTAGGCGAGTTAGAAGGTTGTTAGGAGTAGGGGACGAAGGGTCGAGATTGGCTGAAGGGGTTAAAGAGCGATCGACATAAATGGAGGAAGATGGCTGGTCGAGCAAGAGTTAGGTGCAACAGGTTCTTGAAGAAGAAGCTCCAAGTGCTGACACGTGTCAGCACCTGGTTCGCCCAGACCCTTTAAATACTTATAAATTAATTATAAAATAGATAATTACATTATTTCAAGTAGGTATAAATACAAGAAAGTTAAATAATTTTATTTTCTAAATTATGGTATAATTACTTTTAATAAATAATAAATATTATTTAAAATATAAATATTTTATTAATAAATATGTATTTATAAATAGGTTTTGAATTTTTAATTTAATAAATAATTAAGTAAAAATTGATTTTATATTTTATTAATTATTAGTGCATTAAATAAGGCTTGTACGAATTTTTATGAATTTTATGAATTAATTTACATATTTTAATAAATAAAGTAAATGTCTATATAGGTCAATTATACCTATATTTTGGGTTGTTTGATTTTATAAAAATAATAAATAGTCTCCAAAAATTATGAAATAATTTATGGTGAAACTAGAGGATCATGAAATAATTTAAAAATTATAAAATTAAGAAAATAATAAATAAGGTGTGTTACATAAAATAAATAGCCCAGAAACCCCTTTGTCTTTTGGTCCCAAAACCGACTTTTTGCAAACGGACTCCGAATTCAGTGAAATCACCTTTATTAATTAGATAATATTATTTTATGAACTTTAAAGGTGAGTAGAGTGAAATTGGAGTTCGTATGAGGAAGTTATGATGTTCGGAAGTTGAGATTTTGATAATTTGTAAGCTGAGTTTCTTGGCATATTTACAAGGTAATATTTTTAACTTATTTTTATATTTTTATTTACATTTTTATGAATAATTAGGAGAAAGATTTAATGAAGAATAAGTTAAGATGAAATAATTAAAATTCTTTGAAGTTTTGGATTTATTTTATAAATAGTGAAGAGTGTGTATTCATGTGATAAATTATTTTTATTGGGTTTTCTTTCCTTATCTCCCCCTACTTATTGGTGTGTCGACCAATCCATGCTGACTTGGTTTCGGGGGTTAGGCTATAAATATATCTTACAGTTATATTTATAGTTTAGGTCATATTACATATATATACATATATTCCATATGCCTTTATCTTTCTTTTTCTGGTTCTTTATTTATTTACATGAATTTAGTGGTTAAAAGTGAATATTTACACATGAATGGGGTTTTGTTAAAGTATGAGAATTAGTGAATTTTTACATGTATTTGTTAAGGGTTTTAAGACAAAATGCGACAGAAAAGTTAATGAATCATGGATTCATCAACCCCCTATACTTAAACTTTGCTAGTCCCTTAGCAAACACTTATTTTGAAAAAGTAAGTGAAAAAGAAAGAAAGTTAGAATGAATTTGTTTTCCTAAACCAATTCATGAGAACAGACAAAGGACAGAGCTCGATCGAGCCTGAAACAAGCATTTTGTCGGAACCTTAACTAGGATTAGGATTTCATCCTCAACAGTCTTCAAATTCCATAATCCTTACTCGAGATCACTTCATCGGCTAATTCAGACTCACTTATTCATATCGCAAACTCTATCATCTTTGAAGTCAACTTGTACAGTGTGTGAATTGATTTAGCTCTTCCTGCTTAGAGAACCGAAGAAACCGTCAATCCCGGTTATACACTCCTATGGCTTCCTCATCTCGCTACTCTTTCCTCGAGGAGGGAGGTATTCCCTTCTGAGTTCAGTTCTGCTATGTCCACAATCGAATATAGGGAGAAGTTAGAAGAATGAGAAAAGAAGTGGAGTGCGACCAGTGTAGACGCATCTCCTTGTGAAGCCCAACCGGTGTAGCTGAGTCTCCACTAAGATGTGCAGGCATATTTGGTGGAAGCTTTGACCAGTTTGGTCTTATTTGGTGGCTTCTGCTTTGCTTTGACTTTGTAATTTGCTTGCACTGCATTCATCCTTTGTGCCTCGACGGTTATAGAATCTTTTTAATCCGTCTATTTTTTGAGGTCTTAGAAAAATTGTGTCAGCAGATCCTTCCCTCATCCGAAGCAACTATCGCAACCCCAATCTCTCCCATCTTTAGACGTCAATGCCGCAAAGATAAGGATAGGAATGCACTACCAAGGTGTACTGTCCTTCGGAACTCCATGCGAGTTGAGCTAAGTGCAGAGTGCATGTGTTCAAGATTGGTTCACTGATGAAGAGTTGTACGGATGACTCCAAATGGTCTACTTAAGCTCAGATGACTTGATTTCACGAATATGGTCTTACGGAACCCAAAGATTTTAAGTCACCAGACCTGAAGAGTTTAAATTCCAGTTCCTAATCAGGCTCCTTACAATGAGAGTTAAAGGCCGTAATCAAGCTCCATCCTTCAGACTAGACTCAGTCCTTAGTTCCGGAAATCAAACTTATTCTGAAAAATGCGAATGCAGATGCAACCATGTTTTTGTGAAGTCTATTTTCTGGATTTTACTCATTTTTATGAATTTTAAAGAATTTTGTAATTTTTACAAATTTTAGGACTTTGTATTTTTTATTATTTTTTATAAACAAGGTTTTTTTTACAAGATAAATTTTTATTTAAGTTAAGTGTCTAATGTATTTTACAAATTTTATCTACAGAGTATTTTACAAGGGTTGAATGATTTTTATACATGTTTTATTAAATAAGATTTTAAATAAGTATTATACATATTTTAAGTACAAATTTTAATTACAAGTTTTACTTACAAGTTTTAAGCATATTTTACTTATTTACCAGGATTTTATAAATAAGAGAATGGATTTTAAATTAACCCGTACCCATTTTTTATGGATTTTATAGGTATAGAAAATACATAAAAGTACGAGTTATGACCGAAAGTATATATACAATATATACGCACCCCCCTATACTTAGCTTGAGCTATGTCCTCATAGCATCAAAAGAGAAAAAGGAGGGCATAACTCGTGCTAAGTAAAAGTGGGTGAAAAAGAGATATCGATGACAAGTCAGTCAACCCCCCCTATACTTACGATCAGGTCATCGTAAGTATTATGGGAGAGTAAAAATGGGATGACTGAATGAAAAGGATAAATAACGAAGAATTCAAAAGGAAAGAATACGAAATCATCGAAATCACTCGGTCCCCCCTATACTTAGGATAAGGCATCCTAAGTATAGAAAAGAATGTAGCCAAAAATTAGGGATCAGTGATTCGTGAAAAAGAATGGCTATACAAAAGAATTAGTACAAAAATAAAATGTAAATCAGCGGGCAATCTGTCCCCCCTATACTTAGGATCTGGTATCCTAAGCATAGAAGACGAGCAAAAACGAGGACGATTGTGGTCTATGAAGAATATACAAGTGTTGTGAATCTCCCGAATGGCTCAAAAGGATTTGTACAGGAAGGAGTAAAAGAATGATCATGATTCCTGTACAAAATAGATCACTTCAGTACGGGCCAGATGATCAGTAGTCTCTACGAAGTGCTTCATCATCTGCCCGTTAACCACGAACGGTTATCTGATTGCTCAACCAGGATCATACTGAATTGTCTGCTTCTTGTGTGCGTATTGATCTTTGGCTGCAAAAGTAGAGCCTTCTCTGTAAGTGAACTCTGTACACGGCATAATTTTCTTTCCTAAAATATACGTCTCTGGAGTCGGACTACAGAAGGTGTCTATATGTGTCAATATTACACCATCCGACTCTCTACGCTGAATAGACTGTATGATCTGTGCAATGTATTCGATGGATTCTTGTGCTGTAATATGTGTTCTTTCAATCTGCGGCACAGAGATATCTATCGCAGGTGACTGCTCATCTGAATTTGATATGAAATCTGTTTCTATATGTGAACAATCATCTGAAAGACTAGGTACCAAGTGATCTACCCTATCCTCGTGTAGGATATCGTGGGTATCAAAATAAACACTCTCAAGATCAGGAGACTGTGTCTCATCTATGTTCTGACAATCTTCCGCAAGACTAGTGTCCTATGAAGTGAATGACAATACTGATCTAGGACTGCTACATTCTCTCTCCATCTCAATGTGTATCTCTCCGTTGTCTGTGCGGAATGATACTTTCCCAGCATCATAGTCAAAGAGTGCTCTTGCTGTCTGCAAAAAGGGTCTCCCAAGAATGATTGGAGCAAGGTGTAACTGAGTAGGGCATGTCATGTCTAGGACTGTAAAGTCCACGGGAAACTGCGAGCCCTGAACAGTCACGATAATGTTCCTTAACACACCTCTAGGTCTCTTTATAGATCGATCTGCAAACTGAAGAATCGCCCGTGATTTATAAAGAGGACCTAGCTTGAGCTTATCAAGCAAAGAGGATGGAAGTAAATTGATCGAGGAACCATTATCTAAGAGAGTTCGATGGAATGTAGTGTCTTCAATCTGACAGTTGACATAGTGAGCTCCCAAATCTCTCTTCTTCTTCGGTACCTTGTTCCGAATTGCACACGAAGTTGCCTTGGTCAATATGTGCTTCTCAACTCGTGATCTCTTTTTCCTACGAGTAGTACATTTGTTCCTCAACTGATTCTTGAGCGTAGGAAAATGATCCAAGGCATCGTGCAGTGGAATCTTCAGAAAGATATGATCTTTGAGCAACTTTTCAATCTGTGGAGATTCAGAATTATTTTTGGTCTTTTTCTTTCCTTTTCCAAACAAAGCATCGGGAAAAGGAATAAAGTCAGGATTCAGAAAATCAGAACTTTTATTCAAATCATTGGAATCAGCTTGTACATCGAGAGTCTCAGAATTATTTACAAAACTCTCTAAAACAGGGGAAGAAATGTTTTTGTCTGGGGATTCTGCCTGATCTGGCGTGATATCATCATCTGAGTCGCCAGTATCCATATCTGAACTGTTGGCATTGCTCCCGTCTATTGATTCTACGTCGTCATCCTCTTGCGGTTTCTCCTCCTCGGCATTCGGATCATGCTCGTGCTCCTCTGGTTCCCTCTCCTCTCCAGTAGGTGTTTGCGGTGATCTACCGCTCCTGATACGAATGAAGTTAGACAAAAATTCAGGAAACGAGATCTTACCTGTAGTATCTACCTGATCTGGATGCCTCCTCTTGTTGTTCGGATTCATCTGAGGTTGGGCTGGAAGAGTGGTCTTCGGCACGGTTAACTCGTCCAGACGACGGTTAACCTGCTCCATCTCTGTCTTGTGTGCGATCTGGAGCGTACTGAGCATGTCCATAATCTGGTTGAGCGCCTGGGCCTGTGAAGACATCTCTGGTTCGGTATGGGGGCCCTGGCTTGCTCCTCTCTCCTGCTTTGGCGTGAAGTGCTGAGAGGTGGACGACTGGAAGTAGCGTTGTGGTGTAGAGGAAGATTGCTGCGGCTGCTGAAAAGAATAGTTCGGTGAAAACTGAGCAGGGTGCTGATAAGTAGGCTACGGTCTCTGATGGTAGACGTTCGGATGAGACTGTGGCGGCGTGAAATTCTAGCGGTGCTGGAATTGCGGACGTCCATGCTGCGGATGACCGTACGGCTGCTGCTGCTGATGATTCGGTATACTCAGCTGCTGAACTGGAGTATACCAAATCCCATTTATCTCGAAAGTGGCTTGCGGCTCCACCTCCATCTCTGTAGCACTGATGACCTGGCCGGCATTGGCATGAGACTGATCCTCATGCCAATCAATCTGCGGAATCTCGGGCTCGCTCTGAACATATTGTATCTGACGGGTGGGTGGAGCGGGTGCGATCCTCCGTGCTGGTTGTGAAGAAGTCTGACTCTGCTGGTACTGAAGTTGAAGATCAGAGACCTTCTTCGAAAGATCACTCAGCTGCTGAGGTAGAGATGAGAGTTTCTCCAACTCTCGCAGCGGCTGTAGGTCTTGGACCTGCTTGTGAATCACGTCCACCAACGTTAATTTCTCACTAATGAAGCCCATGTTGGTGTTGGATTCAGAGTCTGATATATTCGCCACCTTGTGATGCTCTCGGTGATGTGGTGGCTGCGGGGCTTTCTGATATGCCCGAGTAGAGTCTACAACTCTCGAGTTCTCGGCCATCCCTTCGAAGATAGCCCAGACTGACTCGGCATCCTTGTTCAAGTAACTGCCGCCACATGCGGCACTAACTAGCCCCTGAATTTCCAGCTGGAGTCCTCCGAAAAAATTCTGTACTAGCACCTTCATTGGTATCTCATGATGCGGGCATCTCTCCGTCAGGTCCTTGAATCGATCCCATGCCTCATGGAATGATTCGTTTGGCAATTGCGTAAAATTGGAGATCTGACTCCTCATCATGTTCGTCCTTCCTAGAGGAAAATACTTGCGCAGGAAGGTGGACTTCAGGTCGTCCCAAGTGGAGATTTCTCTCCCTAGATGGCTTAGCCAATAAAGGGCCTTATCGGCTAAGGCAAAAGGAAAAGCCTTTAGGCGCACGGCTTCCTGCGTCACTCCTGGATAGCAGGCCGTTCCGCAGATCATCTCAAACTGCTGTAAAAACGTGAACGGCTCCTCTGCGGCATTCCCATAGTACTTGGGAAGCAAAGAGATGAAGGACGGTCGGAGTTCGTATGGCCCTTGATTCGGCGGTAGCCGAATCCAATGATGGAGCGTTCGAGCGCCCGGGTCATACTCTTCCCTCCGGATGATCCTCAGCTGCTGGCCTCTCATCTGCTGCCGGTGCTTTCCCACGAGCCATCTGATCGTCTGTAAAATGGAAACTCTTGTAAGAACTCATCGAGAAATACTCAGGAGATTTGGATTCTGTATTGAGGCAAAGGTCTGCCTCAATGATCTGGCCAGGAGGCGAGGGAGTCTGGGTCTGACTCGCCTCGAGATCGGATGGGACCAGCTCGGGAAGAGGGTCATCCGAGCCTGTGAAGACATACGCTCGACGGTGGACGGTCGAAAGCTCACAGAGTCTGAGCCGAAAAGCCGTCGAGACGTCATCTTCGATGTCAAGAGAAGATTGGGAGAGCACGTGTACGATTCAACTGAGGAAGGAATGCGAAAGCCACGGAAAACTCACGTCCCGCAAACAAACACAAGGCAAACCCCATTTTCACCAACTCAACCCTGATGAAGACCGTAAGAGTTCGGTCTTTTTATCTTTTCGGTTTTAGGGTTGTGATTATCAATCGTTGCGGTTATGCGGGCTGAGCGAGCCAATAGGAGCCCGATAGTTTCTTCAAGATACTGACCCGAATCCTTACGCGAGACCACTCGCACTCAGCCAGTATGGGAGTAAGTACGGACCGTTTCCGGCTACCCGTGTTACTTGAGGACGGAGCCTTGCGCAGTGTCCTCTAAACCTCCCACTCTAATAAGTAAACCCGGACCATTTCCGGCTACCCGAGCTTACCCACTGAGGAACAGCGATCAGGTGTATGGACCCAGTAGTATCCCGCAAGAAATACAGGGTTTTGTCTCTATCCTTAAGTGTCGGCTCTCAACTCGCGCACTCTGAGAAATGTGCGGGGGTTACTCTCCCTAAATCAATTGACTCGATTTTACGGTTTTTGATCAGATATTTTTAGCAGTCCCAATTTTTAATTTTGCAATTTTTATGGATTTTCAAACAACGTCTATTTTTGTCTTTTTTTTGTTAAAACCCTAGAGCAAGCACCTAGTTTGCAAGTCCTAAAACTAGCTACGAGGCATAAGCAGATAGAGCGAAAAACCTAAGCAAGCATCTAGAAAACCGCGGAAAACCGATAAGCGATGAAAAAGCCGCGGTGGGTGCCCTGATTCACCAGATACACGGTATCTGATGAATCAAGCCCCTAAAAAAATGAAAGTTTTATTAAGCTAAGTACAACTCTCTCCCTTTCTCTCTCAAATAAAAGGATACTAAATCTCTGCTCCTCTGCAGTCGACTCGTGAAGAAGAAGCCGACCTTTGCCCTTTCAACTGACTCGGCTTCCGAAGAAACCGGTTGATCCTGCAGGCCCTGCAAAGATGATTAGCACAAAAGAATATCGAGAAAGCCGAGAAAGCCGTAAAGAAACTAAAAAGAAAACTCAGAAAACAACGCACGAAAAAGCCGTACGAAAAGCCGTACGAAAAACAAAACAAAGAGAAGAAAAAGAATAAGATCACGAAAAACGAAAAATCAAGGGAATCTAACGCCTCCCCGGCAACGGCGCCATTTTGATGGAGTAAAAAGATCGAGTTTCGCGGCTTTCACTTTATAAAAGAGGAAGAGAGTGAAGATGTCGGTTGTAGCGGAAAGCCGCGAAACAGAAAGTGTTTCGATCTTTAGACCTATCAAACAAATTTACGGTTTTCTGTCGGAAAACCGTTCACTATTTATTTAACCAGGCAAGTGTTCCTGGGTCGAACTCAAGGAGGCAGAATATATTCCCTAATTTTTCTTCTCGTAATCTTATTTTAATTCTTTTCTAAGTCGGAAGGCTTTTTGGTGATTTTTAATTTTTGTTATTTTTATTTGATTTTATTCTTTTCAGATTTTTATTTAATTTTCAAAAAGGGCTATTTTCCAAAAGATTTACTTATTATATAATAGGTGGATAAAATATAGATGATACTATATAGTATAGGTGAACAAGGTTCGAGCCGCGTACTCGAACTACACAAGAAAACAAAACAAAACGAGGCGGTTCTCGAGAAAATCAAAACACGTTAAAAACTCGTCAAAAAGCCGCGAAAACTTTATACTAGATAGCTAGGGTAGTTGTGTAACTATCCTCCAAGAATCGTCGAAATCCGAGGTCAAGAGAGCAAGATACAGCCCCTACAGCCCAAGGGCATAAGCGTAAAAAAACTAATTAAAATTGTTCTCAAAATGGTCCACAAGGACTGTTCTGCAAGAAAACTACAAGAAGTCTTACACTTAGGTCCCTGCGGAGGGACCTAAATGTAATTATATAAAACTATGGAGGCGGATTGCAATTCTGGAAATTTGCTGGACTTATGGTGCAATTTCTCCACCGTTTCAGATTGAACGGCCGAGATTAGAAGCTTCAGGACGCGATCGGACGGTCTTCACGCGGACACGTGTCGACAGCCTGTGCTCTGGCTGTTCTTGAAGTTGTTGGAGCCCTTCGCGGACGGCTTTCATCTCCGATTTCTTCCGGCCGCTCCCCGACGATTCAGACGCTCCGGCGGGGCCAGAGGGGTGGCTCCTCCACCCCTCGAGCTCGCCCGCGGTAGGTTCGGTGGTGGCGGAGCTCTGAGCGACGGCGGTGGCTCGAAGAAGATGAAGTCTCGGCACTGGTGGCTTGATGGCTGTTCTGGAGGTCCAACTTCGAGGACGAAGATCTCGTTGAATATATGCTCAATGATCGTTGTAAATGCCTTGCGTGAAACCTGGACCTGCAATGAAGATATGCATGTGCTCGATTCGTAATGAATCGGCCGAGATATTAAGCAATCAAAGTCCAAAAATGGTGAAACATTACAACTCAAGCTTCAGCAACTACCAGAATGCATGAAGATGGTGAGAGTTTGAAATCAATTTGACAGCGATTTGGAAAATATTCGAAAGGGTTTTTGATGTTGCGTGAAAGATAGATGATTAGCCTATCTAAAACGACGATTAGCCACGCTAATCGTGGCTCGGATATCGAGAAATGAAATCACGAAATGGAGGAAATAGGTCTGTGAGTTCTAGGTGTATTACCTGGAAAAAGATGCTCGACGGACGACCTTGGCCGGAGCTTCACGCTGCGATGGCGGCGATGCAAGGCGGCGCAGCACCTTGGAACTCTTCTCCGACGATCCTTCTTCACCGCGAGCCCTTCCCTTGGCGCTGTCACCGCTCGAGTGGGTTGGTACAAGGTGGGGAAGTTAGGTAGTCGGTACACCCTGGAGCTGGGAAGCTTGGATTGAAGAAGTTGTTTAAAAATGGCGACCTTGGGGGCTTTAAATAGGAGGGTTAACTTGGGCTCCAAGGTTAGATCGACGGTGGGCGAGTTAGAAGGTTGTTAGGAGTAGGGGACGAAGGGTCGAGATTGGCTGAAGGGGTTAAAGAGCGATCAGCATAAATGGAGGAAGATGGCTGGTCGAGCAAGAGTTAGGTGCAACAGGTTCTTGAAGAAGAAGCTCCAGGTGCTGATACGTGTCAGCACCTGGTTCGCCCAGACCCTTTAAATACTTATAAATTAATTATAAAATAGATAATTACATTATTTCAAGTAGGTATAAATACAAGAAAGTTAAATAATTTTATTTTCTAAATTATGGTATAATTACTTTTAATAAATAATAAATATTATTTAAAATATAAATATTTTATTAATAAATATGTATTTATAAATAGGTTTTGAATTTTTAATTTAATAAATAATTAAGTAAAAATTGATTTTATATTTTATTAATTATTAGTGCATTAAATAAGGCTTGTACGAATTTTTATGAATTTTTATGAATTAATTTACATATTTTAATAAATAAAGTAAGTGTCTATATAGGTCAATTATACCTATATTTTGGGTTGTTTGGTTTTATAAAAATAATAAATAGTCTCCAAAAATTATGAAATAATTTATGGTGAAACTAGAGGATCATGAAATAATTTAAAAATTATAAAATTAAGAAAATAATAAATAAGGTGTGTTACATAAAATAAATAGCCCAGAAACCCCTTTGTCTTTTGGTCCCAAAACCGACTTTTTGCAAACGGACTCCGAATTCAGTGAAATCACCTTTATTAATTAGATAATATTATTTTATAAACTTTAAAGGTGAGTAGAGTGAAATTGGAGTTCGTATGAGTAAGTTATGATGTTCGGAAGTTGAGATTTTGACAATTTGTAAGCTGAGTTTCTTGGCATATTTACAAGGTAATATTTTTAACTTATTTTTATATTTTTATTTACATTTTTATGAATAATTAGGAGAAAGATTTAATGAAGAATAAGTTAAGATGAAATAATTAAAATTCTTTGAAGTTTTGGATTTATTTTATAAATAGTGAAGAATGTGTATTCATGTGATAAATTATTTTTATTGGGTTTTCTTTCCTTATCTCCCCCTACTTATTGGTGTGTCGACCAATCCATGCTGACTTGGTCTCGGGGGTTAGGCTATAAATATATCTTACAGTTATTCATATTACATATATATACATATATTCCATATGCCTTTATCTTTCTTTTTCTGGTTCTTTATTTATTTACATGGATTTAGTGGTTAAAAGTGAATATTTACACATGAATGGGGTTTTGTTAAAGTATGAGAATTAGTGAATTTTTACATGTATTTGTTAAGGGTTTTAAGATAAAATGCGACAGAAAAGTTAATGAATCATGGATTCATCAGCTCGCAAACTGTCTTTAGCAGTACTAGAAATATTTAAAATCCCCAAAATATTTTCCATAACATTCTTCTCTATATGCATCACGTCCAAGTTATGACGGACCTGTAAAGTATGTCAATAGGGTAGCTCCTGAAAGAATATACTCTGTTTTCGCCATCCACCGGATGCCTTCCTCTTAAATAATCGACATAGAGAGTGGTTGCCCAAATTCTGTTGTTCTATCCACAATGCACTTCCTGATAGGCGAATCAGACTTAACCGGCATCCAAACGACCGTCCATCAAACTTGAAATTGTTTTCACTTCTTAACCATCTATGACTTATGGGTAAGAAACGACGATGTCCCAAATAACAATGCTTCATACTCGCTGTTAGCCATGTCGAATGTGTTTTATCCATACAAATCGGACATGCGAGTTTACCCTTCATACTCCATCCCAATAAATTGGCATACGCGGGAAAGTAATTAATTGTCCATAATAAAGAAGCACGCATTGTAAAGAACTCTTTCTTTGCCGTGTCATACGTACACACTCTAGAATTCTACAGAATCTTTAATTCATCAATCAGCGGTTGCAGATATGTATCTATCGCATTACCTGGTCCCTTTGGACCAGGTATCAATAACATCATCATCATAAAAGAAGATGTCATTGACATCCATGGTGGTAAATTATATGTAACAATTATCACTGGCCAAATAGAGTAACTCGTACTCATATTTTCGAATGGATTAAAACCGTCGGAAGCAAGATCTAAACGTACGTTTCTTACTTCTTCAGAAAACGATGGATATATTTCATCGAATTTCCTCCACTCTTCTGAATCAGACGGATGTTGCATAACACCAGTTATATCATTCTTTTTGATATTACTGTGCCATATCATCATCTTTGCTATTCTTTCATATGAATATAATCGCTGTAATATGGGAATCAAAGGAAAGAATCGTAAAATCTTCTCCGATTTTTTCCTTTTCGAATCATGGACCAAATTTTTATATCTGCTACTTTTGCAGTCAGGACATGTATCTAGATTTGAGTAATCCTTCCAATATAAAATGCAGTCATTCAGACATTCGTCAATTTTCTCGTAGTTTAATCCAAGTGCCCGAAATCTGGATTTAGCGTCCTTCCAATCCTTTGGAAAATTTTCAGGATTATTTAATAATGTCCTAATCAACTGTAAGACATCTGTCATCGTAACCGCTGTACACCGATTCTTCACTTTTATCTTAAACATTTCCAGAAGAAAATGCAACCGAGACATTTTGACTCCGTCACATAATGGCTTTTCTGCGTCTTCTATCTTTTCAAGTAAGGAATCCGGAGGTGAATCCATCAGTTCATTAGTGTTATGTCCTCGAATGTTATCTATCAACTCAAACATAGCATCACGACCATGTACTCTTTGAGGGACATCTCTTTCATTATCAACTTGGTTATTAATTTCTTCGTCCAAAATAATTCCTTCACCATGATACGTCCAATTTGTATAATGGAGCCAAAAACTATTTAAAATCAAATGTTCGTAAACCGTGGTTCGATTTTGTGTCAAAGTGTTCTTGCATCTTATGCACGGACAATGTATCTTATCTCCTTCACCTCCTACAATATGATAGTGCGACTTAAATCGAAAAGCCCAGTCTAAGAATCCCATAATAACATCCAAAGTTAATAACTATATTTTACTACTATGTTTCTAATCTAACTATGTTTTAAAACAAGACTTACAAGCATTTACCTAAATTAATAATATTTTATCACTAAAAGCATTTAATCATAATCAAGATTAATCTATTATCTTAAACATTTTTAATAAGCCTTTTTCACTAATAAGCATTTTTCACAATTAAGCATTTATCCACTATTTTTTAATCTACTATATTAAGCATTTGACTAAACTAATAAGTATATTAAGAAAATATGCAATCATAAGAATGATGAATATATAAAAAATAATAACAAAACTTACAACCAAGTAATGCGGCAGGCAAGGCGGCGGACGGGCGGCGGGCGGACAGGCACCAGTTGAGGCCGAGGAGGAGGGCGGCGACGAGAGGGAGGAGGAGGACTAGAGTGGCGGCGAGAGGGAGGAGGAGGGCGGCGACGAGAGGGAGAAGGAGGAGGAGGGCGGCGGCGAGAGGGAGGAGGAGGAGGAGGGCGGCGGCGAGAGGGAGGAGGAGGAGTTGGTGGTCGGCGGCGAGAGGGAGGAGGATGGCGGCGGCGAGAGGGAGGAGGAGGAGTGAGGAGGGCGGCGACGAGAGGGAGGAGGAGGAGGAGGACGGCGGCGGTGAGAGGGAGGAGGAGGAGGACGGCGGCAACGAGAGGGAGGAGGAGGAGCACGAGGACGCGCGGCAGCGACGAGGCTTTGGAGAGGGAGGAGGGCGAGTCGCGTGAGAATGAGGAAGACTCGCATCCGCCGGAGGGTATATGACCATCGGGGACGGTCACACAACCGTCCCCTATATGAATGATCGGGGACTGTTATGAGTGAACCGTCCCCTTTTAGTAGGGCAGAGGGGACGGTTTTGCAACCGTCCCCTATAACAAACTATCGGGGACGGTTACAACCGTCCCCTATAGTTTTGTATAGGCGACGGGCACGGTGGAGTAATGGGGACGGTTATAACCGTCCCCTAAAGTTCCCGGGCTGACAAAAAAACGAACTGGGGCTAGCCTATTTAGGGACGGGTAAATAACCGTCCCTAAAGATTTTTTGTATAGGCGACGGGTACAGTGGAGTAATGGGGACGGTTATAACCGTCCCTTAAAGTTCCCGGGTTGACAAAAAACAAACAGGGGCTAGAATATTTAGGGACGGGTAAAGAACCGTCCCTAAAGGACACTTAATGGTGACGGTCGATATTAACCGTCGCTATTACGTTAGAAAGGCGACGGTTTGCTACTGAGCGTCCCCGATACTATTATTGGGGACGGTTACTTCTTGACCGTCCCCAATAAGCGTCCCCAAAGGACGTTCAGTTTGTAGTGGTTGGACGGATACCACATCGTCTTGTTCCCATTCACCTTTCATACACGCATGTTTAAGAGTTTTTATTGCAAGTTATATAATTATTTTGTAATCATGTATGTGTAATTTGTAATATAATACCATTTCGATCATACCAATTGCTTTAATTCGTTCAATAGAAATTAACAACAGAAGTGTAACTAATAGTTATCGATTCTTTAAAAGATAGAACGTAATATGACATTGATATACAGAATTATGCATTAAATAATTTCATCTTACGTTTTGGGTGTTGAATGAAACCACTTTATTTTGCCAAGGTGGTTTTAATCCCAATCGTTCACTCTTTCATCTAAATGCTGAGATATGCATCATTCTGTCATCAGGTAAAGGTGGCACCGCATTGGAAAGGACCCCTATGCATGTAGGTAGTGTAGAACGACCGACCTCTGGTGATTGCATGATCAAGCAACTGCCTCGATGGTTGCAGTGACGTCAGGTCTCGTGAGAGACCGTAGGCGGACAACGCTAGAGGGTTCACGTCCTATAAATACCTCCTTCTGGAGGGGAATGGATCACTGAACTGGATTTGCACTCGCCAATTGGGAGTCCCTTACAACCTCATTCCCAATATCTAATTTTCATGCTCTCTCATTCCCAAACACCCATCGCACGCTGACATCCTTCGAGCTTCAAGGTTGCCGCAAAAGAGGTTGCCACTGGATAACGTCACAGTTGCCGAGTCCATCTATTGCTTTCGAAACCCTAATAGGGCAACAAGTCCTTTTTCATGCCCATTTTTTCAAGGGTTTAATGTGGTTGCTTCCACACCATATTTCGATGATTTTTTTTTGTTTTTTTTTTGAAACTACCACAATGTATTTATCACTGTATTCTTATAATATTTCATTTCAATTTCATCACTATATCTCTCGATAACAGACTCCTATGCCCTTCATATATAACAAGTCAATTATAATAATTCTAATATCGTTAAAATTATCCGTTCCAGATGAAAGGCATAAAAGTATTTGTTTCTGAAGAAATTGCTATGACATATTAGAGGAATATAGTGATGAAAGTATATAACGATATTTTTTAAAATACAAAAAAATCATTGAAAAATGTGACGAGGCAACATCATTTTCCCATTTTTGTTTTTTTAATTGTCGTTCTTTTTGCAGATGCTGGTGGAAAGGGACTTTTTTTTAAATAAATACCAATTTAATCATAATTAAATAGATGGGTATGATAATAAAAAAAATTAAAAATTTAGGCATAAATCGGCACCTGAGGTGCCGATTTGGAGAGAATGCCCAAAATGGCACCTCAAGTGCCGATTTGGGTGGGAATTTTGCACACCTCCCCTACCATTTTGCATCCATGCCATGTCTCAAAAATTATTGATATAAATAACCCTCACATTTATACTATTAGAAGTAACTATATCTGAAGGTATTCTTTCACTTGATGCATTCATTTTTATAACCCCAATAAAAGTTAATTAGTTCTTAATTTCACAATTACGATAACGAAAATTAACGTTTTAAATCTACATATATTTATATGGATACATTTATATTTTTACAGGTAGATATTTGGGCACGGATAAATATTTTTTGCAAGTTCATTATATTTATTATCTCATATCAAAATAATAAGATCGAATATTTTTTTACACACACTATCATATACATTTTTAGGTGGATATTAATATGTATTTTTATTTTGATGGTAGGAATATTTAATTTTTTAGCGAATATGGATATAAAAAACAAAAGATTTTAAATTAATTTTACAAATATTAAAATAAATACGAACACTACAACAAAATTGAGCTATATTGACGTTTTTTTTCAAAAAATGTCATTAAATTAGTCGTTATTAAATATATAACGATGATACTATTCATTGCAAAATGATTTTTCGTACTTGAAAGTAGCGATGAATATCATATATGTCGTTATATCATTAGCAACGGTCTACATAACGATGTATATCCATTGCTATTTTTCAAATTTCTAATTATTCGTCGTTAAATTTTGAACTAGAAAATAGCGATGATTAGTTGATATTTTTTTTTAAAAAAATAGTAATGGATAAGTGTTGCTATATGAACCATCGCTGATGATAGTGACATATATATTATTCATCGTTAATTTCAAGTAAGAAAACTCATTTCGCAACGAATAATATCGTCGTTATATATTTAATAATGGATGATTTAGTGACAGATTTTGAAAAAAGTCAGTATAGCTCAATAAATGGGATATTCACTTTTATTTTTTGTAACAAGGAGATCGGATAATTTATATCCGTCCGATACATATTCATATTTATGAAAACCAATATAAATACAGATACTATTTTCCTTATTTTGATAAAGACACGGAAATAACTATTAGTTATATATCTGTATAGAAAAATACTAATATCATTTTTATTTTGTCACATTTTTTTATATAAGCAATACATATATCATTTTTAATTTTTTAGATCATATATACAGATGTTCTATGATTCTTCCTATTTGTGGGTCTATAATTTTTCTATATATTAAGTATGGCTCTTGAAGATATTCAAGTATATTTCTAAAAGATATCCATAACTATATCCAAAAAAAGTTATATAAATGTGTATATATCCATATCAAAAAATGAAATTTAATATATTCTTGTCTACATTCGCAAACTAATTAACTTCTATTAGGATTATAAAAATGTATGCATCAAGTGAAAGAATACCTTTAAATATAGTTACTTTTATTAGTATAAATGGGAGGTCTATTTATATTAATAATTTTTGGTACAGGATATAGATGCAAAATGGTGGGAGAGAAGTGCAAAATCCCCATCCAAATCTGCACTTGAGGTATCGTTTTGGGCATTCTCCCTAAATCGACACCTCAGGTGCCGACTTGTGCCTAAATTTTTAATTTTTTTATTCTCATACCCATCTATTTAATTATGATTAAATTAGTATTTATTTTGAAAAAAAAATCCCTGGTCGAAACGTGTTTTTATAATAAACATGGTAATTTACAACCCCTATCCTACTTTTTATAAACAAAGGTAAGCTACATATGAACATTGCAACTTTTGTTTCACTTGTACGTTTGATTGATGTACTTTTATGCTTTTGGGATTGCATGTGATATGTGACATCACACGCCGTTTTTGAATTCAATCACGTGCGGAATGTCTTGCTTTCCTTCTCTGCATCCATAATCTCCATTGTTACTTGATTTAAAAACCACTATCCTACGTGGCTGGCTATAGATTGACAATTGAAAGGTATACAATAACCATTTTCCGAGCCCTAAGCAAAGTCTCAACACCAAAAAAAAGGGTTTCGCCGATGATATATTTACAGCATACACAATACCTACCGAACATGAAAGAACAACCACTATGCGTTACTAGTAATCATACAACCACTACAAGCGTTCTAAAATAAAATCTGCACATTGCGAGGCCGCTTCGATTATTTACTTGTTCGTGTTCTCTCTTTTGTTCTTCAGCTCGGCATCAAATGACAGTGATGACGAACTCATCTCGCCCTCCGTTAGCTCCTCCATGGCTGCAGCCGCCGAGCTCTGGCCTTCAAGGATAGGTACCACCTACAACATCAATTTGCTCAAGATTAGCAGCTTGTTGCCCGTCTGCCATCAATATCTATGTAATATACTATTAAAGTTACTTGTAATTTCCAACTCAAGGTTAGCAAAGCGAATAATCTCATCTACTCATTTAACACATAAGATTTTCACTTGGATGTGCAATGTTTCGTGACTGTAGGTCCATTTAAGTTGTATTTATTTACTATATTGCATGCATATGCCTGCACACGCATATTGATCGACTTCTTCTCGAGTAGACGGCCAACATCTGAAAAGTTGCAAAACAACAAGAAGAAGAGAAACAACTCAAATATACTATAGACTTAATGCTCTCCCCACGGTTTACAAATAGTCCTAATTGTTGGATTACTTCAAAACGGTGTGCCAGCATGCCCTCCAGTGGGCTGAGCAACAACTTCCCCGTGATACATTAATAAAGTTCAAAGGGCCGTGATGGATGAGGAATAAGAAATAAAGATGGATAAGGAATAAAAAAAGCAATGTTTAACTCTCGTTTTTGTCGCTTAGTTTGAGATACAAATAAGAGATGTATACAGTATTTAGAGATAAAGAACTATAAAATCAATGATATGATCTCAAAATAAAGTACCCTTGTTCCGAGTCAAGACAACTTTATCCCTATCAATCTATCGGGAGTCTATCACAAAAGATTTTTCCCGGAAGAGGCATGGCCCCCTCCGTAATGCCCGCTAAGGGCATGGCAGTATCATATTTCCCGGTCAGGGTATTGATCGGCTAACAGTTCGCCAGGGTATTGATCGGCTAACGATTCGTCGATAAGTAAACCCAATTGAGCGGTGATGCGGATATGCGGCTGTAATGCGCTAGGGATTTTGGGATCAATCGGCGAACGGTTCGCCGATCGGCGAACCATTTGCCGATAAATGCCAAACACCAACGATTTCAGGAATTATGGGATTGATTGGCAAACGGTTCGCCGATCGGCGAACCGTTTGCCAATCAATACCCTGACCGGGAAATATGATACTGCCATACCCTGAGCGGGCATTACGGAGGGGGCCATGTCCCTTCCGGGAAAAATCTCCTATCACAAGGTGACATGACAGGCTTTAACAAAATATCTAAGAACATTCACAATAAGAACAAGACTAACTCCTAATCAGATATTTTCCTCGATTTCTCCCCTCATATTTCGTTATCCTTTATCAGATATTGATACCAACCTCGCTGGAACATTATTACTTGTATGATGTTTTAAAGGATAAGGACACGTGGCATGTGTCCGAGTGATGCTTTATAAACCTTGCAGCAAGTGGTCTCTGTTGATCCATCCAAACAGAAACTTAGAAATTAAATAAGCTAGAGATGACAAACCTGATCCACACCCACATGCCCGTTGTATCGCTGACAGGACCATATTTTTCTTGTCTTGTTGCTTCTACTTTCCCGGTGCAGCTCAGCATCTAGACAAAGCAGATCATGAAGCCAATTCAGCATAATAACATGATCATAGACCATCTAAGCAATATTCATATGTAAAGATGTAAACTTGCTTTTTTTCTTAAGCTAAATAAGGAGAGCCCGCTATGATTATAGTTGATTAGAGTTCAGACCTTGTTTATTAGGTCTTAAAAAAGAGAGGATTTGTTTACATGATCTGTTCAAAAATGACATTGTTTTTATATCAAGCACGGACCATAGGAAACCTCTGATGAGTTTAAACAGGCAGCTCTGATCTGAAACAGACGAGGATTTCCATACTTTACCAGCTCCATCGCCCCTTGAAAGTTGAAACAGCAGGGCCACAGCTAAAATTAACAAGACGCACAGGCGTGCAAATTCATATTAAATATCTACATACCGTCTGCTACCATTTCCGTTACAGCTGTCAATATCTGTACATTATCCTCTTAAAAATGGATGTGGACCTACAGATACAAATGACAGTTCTTTTTCCCGTGAAAATCTATATTGGCATCATAAGCAAACACTGTGGCAAAACGTATTCATAGCTATATCATAGTGTTGAATATCATAAAATGGTTATCAGTTGTAGTCTATATTTCGTATTAATGGCTATGTTTAAATTTTGTCAGCAAATTATTTGCATAAGTGCCTTCATTCATGGACATCCATTTAATATTCTTACTGATATATGTTACATGTAAAGGAAAAATGGAGATCAAACAAACATGACAACTACACCATACAGATGTAGAAGTCAATATGATCCCTGCTATATACAGATAGATCCCCTTAAACAAATGGATTCACAGATCCAAAAACAGAAATAATCCGAAAACTGAAGATTGTTTTGAGGGTTCGAGACAGGCATGCTTCATTCCACAATGATTTGGAGGTCATCACAAAATCTGGCTCTATAATATAACCGCGTTAATAGACTGGTTATGATTCAAGATATCTAAATAATATGGAGTATATTTATTCATTTGTTCTAGTTATTTCCGATAGAATAAACTTAGGGTCTTAGGGATACACATTCACGTTATATTTACCTCTTTAATTCTTTTGGATAGCCCTTTCCTCTCTTCGTGATTGGCCTAAGTCCTATGGTCGACTGCCTTGAAATGTGA
The DNA here is from genome assembly GCA_037367405.1 of Ottelia alismoides. NCBI lineage: Eukaryota > Viridiplantae > Streptophyta > Magnoliopsida > Alismatales > Hydrocharitaceae > Ottelia > Ottelia alismoides. The sequence continues at coordinate 510,231 of JAZKJV010010268.1, read as the reverse complement.
GGCAGGGCAAAAAGAAAGAGATCAACCGACTCTCTTGGTGAACATCCTCCTCAAGTCTACAGTGTAAAGAGAATATGACATGTTCATGACTACTTGTAAAAGCTTATTCATATATGTGTTATAGATCCAACAGTAGATATCAAATGCTCACAGGCATGCATACCTATATCCAAGCTTACAAATTAAGATGTTTTTAATCGTCTAATACCAAAGGAATACAAAAAGAACATCGAAGATCTACAAAAGGTTTCAAGAGAAGGGCTCCAAAATTGAAGACAAGGAATATATTTACCACTCTGACTGCAATTATATCAAGGCCAGGTTTTATAAAACAGTGGTTCTCCTAATCAAAGTGAAGTGATACATAAAAATCCAACCACAACATAAAAGTCAAATACATCAAACAAACCTAGAGAGGTTCTAACTATGATCATGACGAGAAACAACAGATCTGATGAATCATGACTGAGATAATCCATATCAAGACGTGCAAAATGGCACAAGCGTATAATATGGTTCTATAACAAATGACAATCGAACATCTGAACTTCCATGAATAAGATCAAGTCTCAAATTAAACCTTACAAATTTCTGGTTAATCGATTTCGATATAAGAAATAAATGGAACTGCAAGTAATGAAACAGTATCTACGTTTTTTTATTTTCTTTTATGGCTTAGAAGACACTCTCTATCTAAAAATCGAAATAAACATCACAACCAAATTTATTTTTCATACCTTTGAGAAGTTCTTAAATTCTGACGAATCTTTAGACATTTCCATAATTCCATTCACGTTCTTAAAACTATTTAAATATTAACTTAGCATTTATTTTCTCGAATCATGGTAGCTTAAAAAAATCTCACACTTGAGCTAGAATCCACCTAAACTTTACACAGGCTTCCAATAGCAATCTCCATCTATAAATAAAAGAAAAGATTCAAAGATCGACAAGGCGTTACCTCCTCTCCTCCCCCTTCTCATCTTCGCCGCGTTCACCCCACGCCTGGAGCGATCCCGGCTCGACTCGGCAGTATCGTTGAGATGCCGCTGCGGCGGGGCCGAGACGACCTCGGAGGAGGAAGAGGAAGGGGACGGCGAACGATCGGGATGGGGCGCGACTCCCGGCGGCAGGCGCCAGCCGGCGCCCACCATCAGCATCCCTTCCACGAAGCTCGCCTCCATCCGATCGAGGAAATACGCGTGCATCTGGTCCGTCCATCTCGTGGCCATCGGTGGAAAAGTGTGTGAGGTGAGGATGAGGCCCGCTTGTCCGCTGCGCTTTTTCTAGTTCCAACGATAGCGCTTTTTCCTTTATAGCAAAAGAGAGGAGATATCGAGAGGCGGGGGGTGCGCACTAGAAAATATCTCCGGAGATATTTTCCGACCGCTTTAACCGAGGGCATGGGCACAAATATCTTCCATTGGAAATAAATATCTATACTACGATATTTGTTGTTTATTACTTCGCCTGGTTAGTGAAATTGGTGGACGGCACACAGTATATTTTTAGTTACTCAATAAAGTGCAGCCTGTTTTATTCTCACGATGGAGTAGATATTTGTTAGATATTAAGTTTTTCGCGAATAAATAGTAGCCACGTGGTTGGTTTGTCCGAGAGACCATGGATGATGGTCCGGTTGTTTGCTTGGAGCCTAGTTACGCACATTATGGGTGTGTTAGGTTGCAGGGTTGGGTTGGGTTGGGTTGGGTTGGGGTACCCCTGTTAATAGTAAATTGTGAGGAGAATTGGGAGGGTTGGAAGGAGGGGTATCCCGGGTTGGGCCAACCCAACCATGCCCAACCCTGCAATCAAACGAACCCTATATGTGAAATGATTATACTCACCTTCCAATTGAATGTGAATAATGTAAACTCATGACCCGTGAGTGCCGGCACATTAGTCAAAATGGGTCTAAAGTTTTGTAATGTGTGATTGCATACTATTTGTGATGAGTCAGTGTTTCGTATGAAGAAATAAGATGAGAGGTTTGAGTTTGGACACGATTATATGATTATCGAGGATGGGATAAGATCGAGAATTACTAGGGGTGCACATGGATCGGATTGGATCGGATTTTGGCTTAATCCGTGTCCAATCCACTCATAACGTATTTTTGATTTTTCCAGTCCAATCCAATTCATTAAACATGCAAATCCAATCCAATCCAATTCACCGGACTACGGATTGGATCGGATTGGTTCGGATTTTTAATGCTCACCTAATCTATGATTAAGTTTGTAGCATAGTCGAACTCGACGTTCGAATCATGGTTCTAAAATTGAGATTATGGATAAATGTAAAGAAAAGAATAGTTAATTTTTGGAAAGCAATTTGACTTGATTTTTTTGAAAAGCAAAAACATATATACTTGTTATGAATTTATTACAACCGATCATTGTATAACTAAATAAAAATAATATACTTGTGATCCGTAGAAATCATAGCATAATCATATTGACTTTTGAATAAAGTTGCAAGTTTGTATATATCAAATATGAACTACAACTAGCTAATTGCGCATGTGCAAGGAAGATCTGGCTGCGCATGCGCACAACTAGGACAAAGACGACATCCGGCGGAGATTTGTGCGTACCTAATGGTGGAGATGTGTGTGGCGCAGGTGAGTGTTTTGTTTGTAGTGGGTCCCGAGTGGATTTATGTTTATGTATTATTTTTAGAAGTCTGTTTCGTTTGAAAATTTTGAAGGGCCTACGGGTAGGTATTACTTTTTTTTTCTAAACCAACTAGCATGGTTAGATAAGGGGTTTTCCAGCAAGTTGTGTGTGAAACTTGAATTGGAATAGGTTTAAGTTATAAAGAGACTAGCTTGGATATTTACACATAGCTTTCAAATAAAATGTACTATATAATATGCTTTATTGAGAATAAATAAAGTAGTATATATTATTATTTATTAATGGATTGGATCAGATTGTATTTTGATAATAATCCGATCCAATCCATAAATGAACGGATTTGTAAAATTCCAAACCGATCCAATCCACTAAACTTATAAATCCAAACTGATTCAATCCAATGATAACGGATTGAATCAGATTACGGATTTTATTCGATCCATGTGCACCCCTAAGAATTACTTCATGAAACCTGAGTGTTAACACATCAACCAGTATAAGAAAAAGGTTCCGATACTATTTTGATGAAAACCTAGGTGCTAGTGTGTGTAAAATCATTAAATTTGTTGATTGGTATGCACCAACTTGGTAAAAGCAGTGGAGCTACTCATATGTAAAAATAACAAATACATCAAAAGAGAAAAACTAAAAAATTCCAAGAAAATACCAATGGGCTTATATTACCGACAAGCGATCCTCAACTTTTCAAAGTGTCCACTTGGACCTAGGTTGCTCGGCTTTATGAGTTGTACGAGCATGATAAAAGGACTCCGCGTCGTAAGCGATACAAGTCTGAGTGTAGAAAGTATATTAGATACTTTAAAAGAGACACACCATGGAGTACCTCAGAAAAATAAGTGCAAACGCTCAAAATTCTTAAGATATACTGATCAACACAAAAATATAAATATGTGTTTAATAAGGCACTTGAGCGATCCTTGTTCCAATGAGAAGAGAAAAGAAATGACATAATCCTACAACCTTTCATACTTGGCCATTCCATCTTACACTTTTAAGTTTGACATGTGAAGAGATGATGGAATGATGTGTAACTTTATTTGTTCCCTAGAGTTGAGGATTGGGTCATGAGGATGCATGACTTCTTAGATTATGACCTTGGACGAAGTTGAAACTTTACACTTGTATATGTGATCAACACTAACTGTCACAGATCTATATATATGTATCCTAATAGAGAGTCTGATAGGTAGGGAAGTTGAGTTTCTTTTGAATGAGACTTAATTAAACTTGAAGTTTAAGAGTCACATGAAAAAATTGTATTCTAAATTTCAAATATTGTATTGTACATGCACAGTCAAAGATTCATGTTACTTATTCATTCTTTATTGCTCGAGGACGAGTAAGGTGTTTAAGTATAGGGGGTGATGAATCTCATATTCATCAACATTATATTGATCATTTAACCCCTTTATTTTAGACTAGTCAACTAATTAAATAATTAAATTCATTTAATGAACAAAATACTCTTTTAGATAATTAATGCTAATTACTGTAAAAAATAGTCTAATCTTATTGTATATATGTATCTACATATTCCCTTTATTTTCCATGTTTTTTTATATTTTTAAAATCTCATAAAAAATTAGTATAATATTTTAAATAATAGATTTCATATTAATTCCTATTCAAAAATACAAAAAAAAACAAAACAATTAAAATAAGTATTTTTATATTCATAAAAATCTTTACAAAAACAATGCTATGTAGATATGATGTATTTTGATTTTGAGTTCTACATGAAAGTTGTAGATTTGAAAGTAATACACAACTTTTATGTAGAACACTTTTTGATTCAACATCATTTACTATATTATTTTGATTTATCATTTATTTTTAGTTTGTGATTTTTCTGATTGGGCAATGTGGCCTCTTCTTGGCTAGCCATGTGGCCGGCCCTTCATTCCTCCTCGCCTTTAACTCCAGTCCACCATCTGATCCGAAGATCATATGGTTCTCAGCACCCATTCCCATCTCATTAGGGACCCGCTCGAAATAATGATTAAGCGATCCTCGTCGCTCAACTCCGGCCTCCATCTATCATTTGATTACAAGATCAGATGGTCGAGCTTCATCATAAACCTCTCGTAGTTGACACCCCGGGTATCACATCCTTTCACTAGTGACTCTTCTCCAATTTTCCTCGCTCCTCCACAAGGCATCACCTCTTTATTCCTGTACCAATCGAGAGCATGTTCACCACTCATCCTCGACAACTTCTCCATCTCCATTATCAATGTCAGCACACTAACTTCCAGGTGGTTGAAACCACTACCTCCAGCTTCTTGTAGCCTTCACAAAACTACCGAAGAGGGTGATAGTTTCCACTATCTACCCTTATGCGAAGAACCCTCCGAGCCTCTCCTTGCTACATGTGACAAATAGAGTGAGAGAGATTGAGCGACAACAGATGTTATATCTTCGGTGAGATCTAGATTATTGGTCGTGTCATAGCCCTTCTCCAGGTGCTACTCGAGCTTCGCACCCTAGCCATGCATGTCTAGCGAATATCCTAAAGCTCTAGGCTTCAAGTCGAGGCTTCGAATCTGCCTTCGATCTTCTTCTTCGATAACCAAGTTTGCCCTAGTTGCCCCTTATTAATTGTTCACATTTTATTATGCGTATTCATGTACCCTTACATTGATGTGAACTTTGTACACCATCGCCACATTCCCCAGATCTTTGCACATCCTTCGATTCCATCATCCCCTTCCTACACAACCTCCTCCTCCATTTTAAATCATTCCTCTTCTTGCAAAGAGGCAAACCCATTAGGGTTCCATCTTCTCTACCCTTCTATAACCCTTCATTCCCTATCGATTTCATCCCATAACCATTCCCCAAGTGCTTGACTATATTTTATCCCCTACATGTGACTGAAGGCTTCATTGGTTGGAGTTCACCACATCCCTTCGATCTCATGTTGGCCTCCGACGAGCTAGAGTCATTCAACATGTCCACCTACTACCATCCTTTTCCATCTACATTCCATGATCTCCAATAGCCTTGGAGGATAGAGGAGGAGCTCTACAGTGTCTGTCAGAGCACCTCCTTCAGAAGGAGCAACTCCCCTTTGAGGAGTATAGTTACTGTTGGATTTTTATCCAATGATCCACAAAGGGTCCATCCAACAATCGTTTAATCTAGCTGAGGGTGCATCACAACCATCCACTTCTGCCTTGACTTGGGCCCTTGGATCATGTTGATCCGACGGCTCTGATCAAGGTCCAAGGCTACTAACGACCCTTTCGGCCTTGGTGGTCTCAAGCCTGTGTCGAAGCAAAAGAGGCACCCATGTGGCCCGAACCGCTTTCCAAACCTAGCATGCATGCCCCCAAGCACATGCTGCCTAGGATTTTTGTCGATCAACCCCCTCTGGCTCTTCTTATTTATATTGTTGTCTCTACTATGAATCCTCATTCATCACTCTTTATTCTTTTATTTTAGCTAAAAACCTTTGCAAAATACCATGTATATATTTGTAAATAGAATAATTTATCAAAAAACATGCATTGTGTAAATATTAATAATTAGCATGTTTTTGTGCAAAAATAAAATAATAAAGAAATAAAGAAAAAGAGGAAAATATTTAGAATAAATATTGAGTGACCTGAACCTAAGGGAGGGCTCAATATAGGCCTGACCATAAAATAAAATAAGTAGAGAGAGATAGGGTGACTCAGCCTTGTACAAATACCTCTCTTAGTGTAAATATTTTGTTTTCTAAAAATAAAAATATTTATGTGGTCCCCATATTCTGTATATATTTATAAAAATAAAAAAATGGAAAAATAAAATAAAAATAAAAATAAATAATTTCTCTCTCATCAGTGTTTATATACCATGTATATAAAATAAAAGATGTATTTATTTCACCCTTGTAAAGAATTAATAAAAATCAAATAAAAATCATTATATATTCTAAATTTTATGATGTAAATAAATAAAATATAAAATTGGAATAATGTTACATAAATAACATAATAAAAAATAAAATTCAAAACTACATAGGTATTTATACCTGTATATAAAAATAATATAATGTAAATACATAATTTATTTTTTTTAAAAATAATAAATCACTAAAAAATACTTTGAAAATAAATAAACATTTTTTATTTTGTAAATATTTTGAAATAAAGCCTTTTCCTATTTTATTTTGAATTTTCAAATCTTTTTTCAATGCATTTTCCCATTGGTCCACGGGGGATTGTTGACCCCGGTCAACTCCCCCACTGGACCACTTCGCCCGGATCCGCATGACGACCCGATCTTCCTCGATTTTTCCAGATGCGATCCGACACCCATTTCCTTAAACCTCGGGCCCCGATTATCCACGATACATCCATGATCCACGCCCGCCATTTTTCTTAGGGATCCGAGCATCGGATTGCGCACCCGATCTTCTTCTTGTTGGACCCCTACTAGTATATAGCTTCGCCTCCTCCTGCCATTTCACGCACCTTCGGCCTCCGTCTTCGACTCCTAGGACCTCCATCTTCTAGCCTTGAGTGACAGCAAGACCTAGGAGGTGTTGCAGCGAGGAAAGGAGCGGTCTAGCCCCTGGTTCGGTGGTCTTCGCCGTCGTGCTCCGCCCATTGGCAAGCTCGAGCCTCTGGAGGCGTCGCTCCATTGAGGCAAGGACTCCAGGAGATGCATCATCTCCTTCACAAACGCTCTCGATCATCAGGTAGCCTCTTTAGCCCATAGCGTAGCTTAAATTTCGTTCTTTTGATTTTGCGCCGCCGGCCTTTGTCGGCCGATTCACCGCACTCCGATCGACCATTTCCCCTTCCGACTCGACCATCACCTTCATGAGACTCGCTCCACATTCTCCGCACCTCCGATCATCCTGGTTCGCCCCGGAACCAGGAGTTAGGTCCTCCTCCACCGCCGCTCGCCGGAGGACCACGCTGCGACCCATCTGTTCACCCACTTCGCCCACTAACGGGTCGAGGCAGTTTGCCCTCGTCCTCTTTTGCCTCTTGTGTAGGTATTACGGCTTGAGAGCCTCATCTGGAGGCCCATCCTGTCAGGACAGGAGCTTCAGGTACTCAACGTCGCCGGGGACCCTCCAGGTCCTCCCGACCTCATCGGAGCACACCACGAGCTGTGGACGACCACCAGCTTCGATTTGCCCACCTGAGCAGCTCCGGAGGAGGACCCTAGCACGTGCATTGGCCCAGCGAAAGTCGCCGGGGAGCTGTTCTTCCAGGACCTTCTTCCGCCGTAAGATCGAGCCCTCACTCCAGATTAGATCACATCCGTCCATCTGAGGGTTGTGTCTGACCGTTGGATCCACATGAGGATCTGATCCAGGCCGCACATCATCGAAGGGGTACCCGCTCACCAGAGTCGTCCGATCTTACACGTGGCCCCCCTTCAACCGTGGATCTTAATAAAGGGGTAATTTGCACTTAGTCCCTCTTTCATTTTTTTATTTTAGTTTAGTCATGTAAATATCTTTTATAGTTGTTTTATTTTGGGTAACTTGCACTTTAGACCATGGTGTTTTTAGATATTGCATTTTAGTCCCTGTATATGTGTTGCACGTGCTTCGACATGTGATTGTGGAACATTTGCATATTCTATCCTATAGTTTTGGGCTGTTACTGTTTGCATTTCTTTAAATAGGAATTACATAAATGCCCTTGTTTTTGTGATTCACGTGCGTGTCTCGTGCCCACCAGGGCTTTTTGCAACTGTGGCCCTGTGATTTTACACGCGTCATTATTTGGCCCTACAACTTAGTTTTCTTTGCACTTTGGTCCCTCAGAGCTATGTTTTATTGGTTGAATAAAATATCAAATAAACTCCAAAACTTGTGAAATTTGGACTGAGTCCTGCCACTGTGTAAAAATTTCACAAAATTTTTGGGACATTTTTATTATTATTTGCTATTTTTTTAAAAAAATAAAAAGCACCTTTTTGTCACTGTTTGAATTATAATATCAATTAAAAATATTAAAACCCTCTAAAAATTACAAAAAATTGGTATAGTTTAATTTAGTGTTTTCTTGCTTCTTTCCAAGTTTTGTCTTATTTGGATTTATAAAAACCATAAAAACTATAAAACCCAAAAAACCTTATAAAAATTGTTAAAAATTATATAAAAAATGTAATTTTGGTTTCTGTAGCTTAGTTTTTATTTCTACTTTTCATAAAAATTGCCTTTAGATTTTTATAGGCTAATTTTATATTTTTAATTAGCCTTTCAAATCTGACTACACATTGTTTCTGATTTTTAGCCTTTTTCTATTTTTATAAAATCAAGAAAAAATATAAAATTCTGAAAAAATCACCAAAACACTTAAAAATATAAAAAATCACAAAAACAATTTTATTTGAATTTTTTGAGTTATTTTGGAGTGTTTTATAAATTGTGCTTTGTGTGCTTTTTGTTTTCTTTTTACATTTTCTTCATAATTAAAAATCCACAAAAATTTAAAAAATCATAAAATCCACTAAAAATACCTTTTTATTTTATTTTCTTTTTCGACTACTTCGTAGGCCGATTCGGCCAACCCGTGCTCCTAGAGTTCGACCCTGGTCGCTATACCAGGTTAAATAAATAGTGAAGACTGCTATTCGGTTTTTTGAATTTTTTTATCTATTTTGGTGGTCTTATCTTCTTGTTGAGTCTGATTCGAGGGACTGAGGTCGCAACGATCCGTGATATTTATCTCCCTTAGTCTCTCGGCTTCTTCGGCTCATCAGAATGGCACCGTTGCCGGGGAGCACAGCTTAGTAGTTCTTTTTATTTTTGTTTTTCGTTCGCGGCTTTCTTCGCAGCTTTTCTTTCTTTCGTGGATTTTCGTAGCTTTTTGTCTTCTTTTGTTTTTCTTTTATTTTTGTTTTTATTTGTTTTATTTTATTTGTTTTCGCAGCTTTTCTTTCTTTTATTTTTATTTTTGCATATAGTTGCCATTTTACTTTATTTTATTTTGCTTAGTTTTATAATAATCTGGTTCTGACACATTCTTGTTTGATTTCTTGCGAGGGCCCAAGGACCGAGGCAGTTTTCTTCGGAAAGCCGAAGCAACCGCAGAAGCCGGAGGCGGCTCCCTTCTGTACGGAGTCACAGGAGAGAGCGAGAGGTTGAGCAGGAGAGGAGAGGATTAGCTTAGGATAGTTAGTTTCTTTCAGTCAGATTTGATTATTGTAATAATACAGGGACATCCGGACTCTCAGACACTTGGACTTTATCGGTGACTACCAGGGTCTGTTTCGTCGGACCTCATCGCGTTTTTCACCGGTTTTCAGTTTTTCTCGCATTTTATTATAACTGCCTGTCTGATTTATACGTGGTTTTGGCCTTAGCTTAGGATTTTCTTCTGATTGTGACATAACTGATTACGATGGAAACCCTAATTATCTGCATGCTCCTATTAGATCGTAATAGGACCTGATTAGTAATTAATAAAGAAAAAGCTAACCTGGTCACTTGAGGGGTCATGTGCCGCTAGAGGCCGTATACAGCGCTGGCAGGATCCGTTGTGGTGGACACCGATCGACATCAGAGACCAGACCCCGACCCCTTTAGTTGACCCGTTAGCTATTGTTCTTCTCGTGTAGAAGTGCTTCGTCTAAGATCAATTTTCTCGTGCATCATATCGGTAGTTTACTTTCTGCCTTTACTTTTATGCACGGATCACCTTGCATGTAGAGTGTTGGAGTCAGGTACTCATTTCTTACTCTGCATGCATCATTGATTTCTTCGTGCATCGGCTTTTTCATCTTCTCCCCCTATTTTTGGACTTAAATAAAATCAGGAGAACTCGAAAAATTCGTTAGATGTCTGTTTTCTTGAAAAATACCTAAAAAGGAGAAAACCATAAAATTGAGGCTGCTAAAGCAAATTGAACCTAAAAATCACTTCACCAAAAAAATTGCATTGGGACAACAACCCCCACCTTGTATGGTTTTGGGCGAGAGAGTGATCCGCACACTAGATAGAGCAATATTCGACCCCTCTTCAGACTACTGCTTCTGGGCTAGTCGTTCTCCAGTGAGGACCGCTCTTGTTTCTGGTAAAGCGGGCCGCGATATCCTTAACAGAGCGAGTCGATCGGGTAGCCGATAAATGGTTCGCGGCTTGTACTGGCTGGGAAAGATCTAGTTCGGGATCGGAATAGTCTCCTGGGGGCATTGGACTCCCAACAGCTCGCTTAATCGCTTTGTTAGATTGTATTATCACCAAAATAAAAAAGACAAGATAAAAGACCGAACTCTTATGGTCATCAGCTCGCGTCGCGTTGGTGAATTGGGGATTTGACTGTTTCATCCTATTTGCTTTCCATATCCCATCCGCCCAACTCACCATATCACAATGATGGGTCGGAGGTCCCTTAGGCAGCCTATGGCTGCACCGCTTACGAGCACTCCGGCCCGTTCATCTAGGTCAGTTCGTGAGAGCCAGGACCCGCTCTCCGAACCTGAGTTTGCTTCCATCTTGTTCCCCCCTAACACTTTTCTTCTGACAGTCCTGAGGTGCCCGATCAGATAGAGCAGCAGACAGATTACATTTCGGCACCTGAGCTTGGGTCTTTTGCCTTTGCAGAGACCATGGCCGGCAGCAGTGACGACCGCACCGGAGGCCTGATGAGCCAAAATTCAATCAATTCGGATCAGGTAAAAATAAATGACTCTCGGGTCGTTGTGACCCGGATCAATAGAGATCTCAGCTCAACAAGAAAAATTATAGAACATACCACCAATCAAACAGATAAAAACAACAAAAGCAAATAGTGGCCCTAGCTATGAGGTTAGCCTAGTATAGCACCCATGGTCGAACTCGAGGAGCACGAGATGACCTTGCGGTCTACGAAGTAGTCGGGAAACCAATAAAGTAAAAACAAGGAATTTTTGGTGGATTTTTAATATTTTTATATTTTTGGATTATTAATTATAAAGAAAACAACAAAAAGGCAAATATAAACAACTTCTATGGGTTTTTTACTGTTTTTGGTGAATTTTTGATAATTTTATGATTTTTATAGAATTTTATAAAAATGAAAGAAGGAAAAAAACAACTGAACACTGTCCAGCCAAGCTTCAAGGACCAAAATAAAATATATAATGGTCCTAAAATAGCATGGAGGTATTTTTCATGTAAACGAAAAGGAAAAATCAGGAAAAAGATTTATTAATTTTTGGTTTTTCTGTGATTTATTAGAATTTTTATGAGTTTTTTCAAGGTTTTTCAATTTTTAGGAGGGACTCATTTACCAAGAGCAGCATCTACTGGACATTAGCGGGTCCTTTTTTGTAGCTCAATCATGCCAGATGAGGATGGCTAATTTAATAAACCGGACTACCGAACTTATCGGCTAGCTACCACTATTTCCTTCTTCAATCAGTCGTTATGGCTGTTTATATTCATTCAGAAACCATTCTGGAACCTCAGAAACATTTGATTTTACAGAGCACACAACACACAGGTCCAGGTTCAGTGAGATTTCCAGTAGATAGCTTGATCATAAACAGTCATCCCAGAAACAACAAGGCGACCAAACACGATTAGGAGTGTTATGATGGACGTTTCTCCACTTTCAATTCAACGAGTCGGAAGATCCTATATTCCATTAGATGTTTACAACCTTTAGCCGAAGAAAAGAAATGCACACAGTATTTCTCCCACGAGAAATCTTCAACAGACTCACACCTCTACGTGTGCACAAGTTTGCTCTTACACGTCATCACCAAGATCGCATCTCTGTCCTTATCCTCTCAACACCAACAGAATCATAACCTCATATACTGCTTAAACCCATAAGGAGCCCAGTTTGAGGGGAGATCATATGAAAGAGAAAGACCAATCCAGTAGAACCCTCGATTCTTTCGTGAGGAAAGTACTTCGCCTGCTCTTCCGCAGAAAGCACAGACCGAGTCACGCTCTCTCCTTTGTAGCATCATCCAGCAGGGGAGCTCTTGGTTTCGAGCTGGTGTTCCGGTTCTTCGACGGCGACGGAGACGGGAAGATCTGCTCCAAGGATCTTAAGAGAGGCATCAAAAAGCTCCAAAATCCTTTATAAAAATTTATTTTTTTCAAATTCCAAAAATATAATTTTCTATTTTATAATTTTCTTCATATTATTTATTATTAACTAAGGTAAATTTTTGAAATTATTTGTTATTTTTAAACTTCCAAATTAATCTGGCCTCTTTATTTAATCCCTAATTTGGAATATTTTTTACTTTAAAAATCTATAAAATTTAGTAAAAATCCCTAAAAAATCATATAAATAGTAAAAAATTATTTAAACTCCAAAAATATTTTATTTCATATATTTTATTCATTTTTATTAGTATTTATATATATTACCATATATTGTATATATAGCCTTATCTATTACTTATATATCTTTTATAAAAAAAGAAATTGAAAATCAGGAAAGATAAAATGAAAATAAAAATAAAAAAAATCTAAAAATTTATAGTGATTAATCCCATAAAAATATAAAATTAAAATCCACACAAAAACAAAAACACAAGAAGAACACACATTTTTGTGCATTAATTTGCTCGATCTATCTCGTTTGCTCCATGTGTTTGACACTCTATACATATTTGCACCTATACACACATTTGTAGAGTTATAATTAATTTTAACTCCACAAATTTATTTTCATTGCTTGATTTATTAATTGTGGGTTAATTGTTATTTTGGTCAGGCTTCTTGTCGGTTGCTTCGACGATTATGTTCCTGCCTTGTGTGAAACACAAGACCGCGAGATTTTCGACTAAATAAACAACTAAACACAGATTGGATTCCTTTCCTTGTCTATTTTTTAAGTATGATTGTGCTCTATCTATATTCTTGCATTGCTCTCTTAGATTTGAAGATGGAAGTAACAATCGTTCGACATCCAAGGTTGTAAAAAGCCTTTCTAAAGGTGGTTCGAGCAAGAAGATGCCTCCCTCAAACATCGGTCTCCTCTTCTTTGGTTGTCGTTACTGGAGCGTTTTTGGTTGTGGTCTGATGATGGTTGACATGTGTTCTTTTGGTTATTTGCTGAATCTTTTTTGCTGGTTTAATTTTGATGACGTTGGGACTTCGGGTTTTTTTTGAAGTGCTTGGATGCCTTGTGACCGCATTTGTACAGTTGGCCTCTCCTATCCTAGTTGTAAATATAAACCTTTGAAACTCCGTTTTTCATGATGAAAGAACTTGGTTTTTTTTAAAAAAATATAGAGACATGCATGCTTACATGCACTTACATACACTCGCACTTAAAAATATATACATACATAAATATGTGCATGTTGTGCGTGCATGCGCGTGTGTACGTGTTTATTTGTATGCATGGACGGAATTAGAGACGAGCATTGCGTCTGGTCAGCCCAATCCAGTGCGTGCAGCCTAACCTGACCCAAGCCGAAAAAATACGATGGATCGGGCTTAGACCCAGAATTGAGACCCATTTGTTTTTTGAACTGGACTCCGATGAAGGGGAGCCCAACCCGCTAGGTCCGCAAGCACGGTCTGAAATTAAACCGACATTAATGCCCATGAGTCCGGCCCGCAAAGGCCCATGTTAGGCCTTAGTCCTTACTCCTTAGCCAAATGCCTAATCTAAGTCCTGGACTTAGCTCGTGCCCCCTCCCGTTCTCTCAGACTCCCACCTAGGACTACAAATCAAACTGAACATGTTCATATTTGATTAGAGTTCGTTCGATAATAGTTCGAAAAATATTCATTAAAATATTCATTTTAATGATGATCTAGTGGAGACCTTCCAGGTGGAACACAACCACACTCCTTCCATTGACCAGTTCGTGCTTTTCCACTTTGATACCGATGAGGATCTTCATGAGGTTGATCCTTATCGGTTTGTGTCTACTAAGGACCCCGATATCGACCTGCACCTTGTCAGATCTATTCCTCAACGGTTGCACAAGAAGGTCTGCTTTCTACCTTCTTGATCCTTTGTATATCCATCTCTTTGCATATTCGCTTTCGTTTTATCTTCCTTCCATCCACCATTTCGCTCATCCACCCAATGTCCATGTGTTGCCTTGCCTAGGACGTACTTTATCCTAAGAATAGGGGGTGGATGAGCCGAGTATTCTGTCTTCATTCCAATTCATCACTCTTGTTGTTGTCTATACTTAGGGCTCTTTTACCCTAAGTATAGGGGGAGTGATGCATACATTCTCTTCACGTATTTTTCCTTTTTCTTCGATCCTTTCTTCTATATTCATCTGTCTTTTCTTCTTTTCCTTTTTGTTTTTCTTTTTCTATCGAAAAGATGTCGCCCCTTGTGACCACTGCTATACTTATGACGTACTTTGTCCTAAGTATAGGAGGGTGTGCACCCAAAGTTTTCATTATTTGATCCCGTCTACTGTCTCCTCTTCTTGTCTATACTTAGGGATATCTCACCCTAAGTATAGGGGGAGATAGATCAAGTTGTGATTTATTCATTCCCACCCTTGACCCTCTCTGCCTTGTGTACAATATACTATAATTATGATTATTTCATCCTAAGTATGTTGGGACAGTCAATTTCTCATTCATTCATTTCTTTAATCCTTCACTCTTTATTCATCGTTGTAGTATAGGCTTTTCTATATTCAATACGAGTTATGTCTTCTCTTTTCTCTCTGATCAATGAGGACATATCTCAAGCTAAGTATGGGGGGTCGTATATACTCCATATATACTTTAGCCATAACTCGTATTTTTGTATTTTTAATAAGTATGGCTAAAATACTATATATACCAATACAATTCATTAAATCGATTAATAAGAAGATGTTTATTATTATTAAAAATTTTTTTGTATATACTGATTAATAAATCAGATAAAATATCTTTTTGCAAAATGTTTGAAAAGTAGTTTGAAAATATTTTTAAAAAATCTTTTGAAAACTATTTAGAAAACGTTTTGTCCAAATATTTTCAACCTTGCAAAAATATCTTATTTGTAAAAATTCCATTTTTATGTGAAATAAAAATGTTTTGAAACCTATTTTCAAAAGGTTTTGAAAATGGTTGCAAAAATATTTGAAAAATCTATATATAGTGTTTGAAAAATCTTTAAAAAATGATTTTCAAATGTTTGTAAAAAATATTTGCAAAAATTATTTTGGACTATAGTTTTCAAAATTGTTTGTAAAATGATTTTCAAATAAGTTTGAGGAATATATGCACCATCCTAATAAATAAACACTTTTCACCAACTGTATATATCTATAAAAATAATAACATATCTCTTGTGTGAATCCTTAAAATCCCTGATTCTTGTAAATATTTGATGCACTCCCGTGTATATATTTGTACCTATCTTTTATTCCAAAATCTTTTGTTTGAAAAATCCCAAAACATTTGCAAATCCTTTTGAAAATTGCATAAAAATTTACAAAATATTTTTCAGAAATCCATAAAAAGTTCAAAATTTGAAAATTGCATCACAAAAATATTTTCTGCATTGTTGTTGAAGCGGATTTTGCGGAGGTCTAGAAATATCAAAAGATGAGAGTCCCAGTCGATGCGTTGACCTCACACGTGACCCGACTTCAGACAACAATTAACCCACAACAGATGATCAAACAATGAAAAGCAGATGCGGAGTTAAAATTTATTATAACTCTATAACAAAGATGTGTATATGTGCAAGTATGTGTAGAGTGTCAAACACATGGAACAAGCATGATAGATCAGGGCAAAAATGCTCACAAAAATGAATGTGATGTATTTGTCTATATATGCGCTTTTTGTGGGTTTTTAATTTTTACTTTTTACTTTTTATTTTTATATTTTTATATTTTAATTTTTCATTTTCTGATTTTATATTTTTTATATTTTTATATTTTTTAATTCCTTTTCTTTTGATATATATAATAAGCTATCCATAGGATATATATATACAATGTAAGCTAGGGTTGCAATAAAAATTAACAAAAATAATCAAAAATAAGAAAATAAAATATTTTTGGGTTTTTGATAAAATTTTTACTATTTTTATGATTTTTTAAGATTTTTTGATAATTTTTATATATTTTTAAATTAAAAAATACCTAAAAATAGGGTTTAAATATATATCCAAAATTAAAATGGAGATTAAAAATAATAAACAGAGGTCAAAAATTCTCCAAATTAATTTTAAAATAAAGATAATAATATAAATAAAAAATATGGAACAAAAATACAATTTTTAGATTTTTTTTAATATTTTTTTGGATTTTTTAAGAATCATATATATATATATATATATTAGGATTTTTCTATTTTTCAGTTTTCTTTTACATTTTTAGTGATTTTTGGCCTGAAGATCAAAAATACAAAAATGCACAAAATATATTTTTTGGTAATTTTTCAAAAAGTTTTTAAGAAATTTTATATATTTTCTTTTGCAAACAGGGACAAAACGGCATGTTTTTGATTTTTTATAAATATTAAATAGCTTCAAAAAAGCAAATTTAAAATATGACATGAAAGGGCAATGAACCAAGAAGCTAATCTATTTTTTGGGATTTTTTTGAATTTTGTAGATGTATGAAATAAATAATAGATTCAAAGAGAAACTACACTACTAGTAAGGGCTTATATGTAAATATCAGGAAATACAAGGGCCCAAGTGCAATTTCACCAAAATGTTATAACTGAATATTTAAATTCCTGGATCTATTACAAAATCTGAGACCCACTGGGGTATGTATGTAAAATTGCCAAGCTCACGTGCGTAGGCACGTGAGACATGCTAGTTGGGACCTGAACGTAATTATCAAAACCTCAAGGGTCCTTTTGCAAAATTTACAAAAAAGCTATAACACAATAAAAAAAGGTTTCCGGGCCACGCAACAATAACCAAAATCCCCAGGGGCCTGGCTGCAAAAATCCCCTCACGTGATGCGTCACATGAGGTGATGTAGCTAGGACCAAATGGTAATTATCTAAAGTACATGGGGAGAAATGTAAATTTTAGAAAATAAATTAAACTGCAGAGGAAAGTTTCGGTCTTAAATAATAAATAATAATTATCTTCATCATTGGATTGAAGTGCAAAATACCCACTAACAGCCCGTGATCGAACGGTTAGCCTCGCTCCAATTGACACGTGTCAAGCCCAAAGCGCGCGATGATGCTTTGTGAACCAACGATGAAGATTAGATCAACCAGCGAGATCTGACGGAAGAGGCGTAAAGGATCCGACGGTCACTGCTGCGCCTGGCCAGCCGTTCTTGATCCGACAGTAGGGAGATGCTGAGGACGAACAGGGATGCGCCTTCGGCAAGGCGAGCTTCTCCGGCCCAGGTCTCCACCCTCCGACGGTCCTTAAGGCTCCAAAATCGGCCGGACACTCCTGTAGTCTTCCTCTGTGTGCTGATGGCGCCAAAAAACCGGCGATGGACGACGTGCTCGCAAGAGGTCGGCGGAGCAGTAGAACTCCAGGAACCTCGACGGGACCTCAAAATCGCCCCAGGTGCGTGTTGTCCTCCAAGACCTACAGGAAAGAGTTAAGAGGGTCGCGGGAAAATTGCTGCGACCCTCCAGCAGCGAAAAATACAGCGGGAGTAGCAGATGGGATCTCGCTGGAGCAAGCTCCGACGAGGGGTGGATTTAGGCGATCAAACGGCTAGAAACACGAAAATAGAAAAGGTAAATGGTTCCTATGGGTATGGAGAGGCTAAAAGTGCAAGAAAAAGTACAAATAAAGACCTCAGTGACTGTTAACCACGAAGTAGGACCTCACAGCGGATTGGGCCACCAGAGATGGTGGAACATGCCGTAGACCTCGACGGACCCCGCCCGGAGTAGGGGATGAAGGCCCTGTTACCGTCCTCTCTTCCCAGATGCACGGAGGAGGCTAGGTTTGGTCAAAATGAGGTTCAAAAGTGAAAGGGAAAGTCGGAGGGGGTTTCGAACAAGAGGTTGGGCAGCTCCAAAGGACGAGGGAGATCGAGCAAATCGATGCTCCAATCCCTGAAAAACACAAGGGCGTGTAAGAGCATTCCACGATGAGAAAAAGTCATGGAGGAAGCGAGGTGAAATGGTAAAAGGATTAGCCTCGAGAAAATCGAGAAAATGGGTAAAATTAGGCTCTGACAATGTGCAGACCTCGGTCAGAGAGTTGACTAAGGTCAACCAACGGGCGAATCTGGTTGGTCTACGTGGACCAACCAGAAAAATCTCTAGAAAAAGATTTATAAATTCGATTTAAAATAATAACCGATTTTATTAATTTTAGGTTATAAAATAAAAATATTTATTAATTTATGAATTATTTTATTATGATTTTTATTTATGTTTTCGAGGTTTAGAATTACAGGTTACTTTTTGAGGGCTATATATAGGTATATTCATCTATGTATTTTAATCTTTTCTTTATTTTGTATTTTTAATTTTTATTAATTTGGTTTATTATTTTATATATTTATATCTTAATTTATAAACTTAAATATATTTTTATTTTATTTTTCTTATATGATATATACAATTAAATAAATAGGTGTATTTATTCTATAGGTATAGATATAGGTATTTTACTTACGTATTTTCATTACCTAATTTATTTTTTTGCATTTTCTTTATGATTTTATTCATGTTTTAGTATACAAAAATAATATAAATAATATTTACAAAATTATAAAAATATAAAAATATAAAATTAATGAATAATAAATAAAACAAATATTTTAATTGGTACAAGTATACAATAGGGGTCCAAAACCTAACTTTCACACTGTAACTCCGAAAAAATATGAAACCACCTTCATTAAATAGCTTATTAAAAGCTATATACAATTAAAGGTGATTTTGATATATTTTGAATTTTTATTTAAGAGATATGAGTCTGGGAAGTTGGGGTTTTGGATTTTTATTCAGACCATAACTTTTTATCTGTACATTATTTTTGTATGAAATCTATTTTGTATTTTTTATATTTAATTATTTATAACTTTCATGTTCAAAGTTTCTTTATTTGGGGTATAAAAAGTAGAACTAAAAATAGGTCCCAAAAATGAAGGAAAATGAATAAAATAAAAGGGATTTTTATTTGTATTTTGGCCCTTATCTCCCCATACTTTATTACTTGTTGACCTAGTCATCAAGATGCCAAGGTCTCGGGGTTTATGATCATAAAATATTTTCAATATTTTATTCTTATTCTTTTCTTTTCTTTATTCTACTATTTACACAATGATGCATGAATGATAAAATGCATGAATTAAGAGTACTTACACGCATTTACTAGGGTTTTTAAGGCAAAAAATTATAGAATAAAGGTGATGAAATGGAGATTCATCAGTTGTGCATAACATTTGCATTTTTCGTATTGAGTTTATAACTGAAAATTTCTAAGTAAAATATGAAGATTGGAGCTTGGTTGGACATTAAATATACTTAATTACATGAAACTTATAGGAACTGGAATTGAGGTACTTCCTATCTAGTTGACTTAATTCTTTGAGATCACGAGACTTGGTTCAGTGTCGTCTTGACTGCCTAAGTAGAATATTTCGGAGCACACGTATGACTCTTGTTGATAATGACCTAGCTTGTACACTCGCACCTTTCACTTTGCTTACCTCAGTTGAAGTGGTTGAGGGTCGGATTTGCTGACATGAAACACAAGCCAATGGAAACATCAGAATTCGGACATTTGTGGCCATTATATCCCAATCTAATCCCATGGCGATGAGGTACGAAGACAGAAGTTGTGGGTTGCAATAAAGCTTCAAAAGAGGGATAACCTACTGTCTCAAGAAGAAAAAGTCCTTATGTAAATGTTGTCGTATATAGTATTTCAAAAATAAATTAAAAAAATAAAAAAAACTCCAAAAAAGTAGACAGTACTAATTGAAAATAAAATGCATGTTGGAGTGTACATATTTGCATAGTCAAAAAGCAATCTTGAGCTTCAAAGTCATATGTATGTGAGCCTGAAACCGTTTGACTTGGCTGTATTGTTCAAGCATCCTATGATAGGTAGCTACACTGGATGCCATCCATTCTTCTCTCCACCTCCTCTTCTTGAGCCGGTTGTCACTTGAAGTTAGACTTCTCGAGGAAAGAGTTGTTGGATTGTGGAATTAGGGTCACCATGTTGGAGAAGACCGACTTCAACCACTTCAGCCAAGGAGAGCTACATATCTCACACACTGTCCAAGATAGATTCCTAGTCATAAGGGTTTATGTATGAGTTGAAGTATTATGACCTGGCTATTGAGGAGATTTGAGCAGAGTTTTGGAATTCTCTAAGTTTGAGGTGTTTCAAATCTGTTTCCCAATAAGGTTCTGACGCCACCTAAAATCCAAAAGTCCGACTTGAATTCCAAATTTTGATTTTGTGAAGACAAGTTTGAAAATTAAATTCAATTCACTTTCTTTCTTTTTCTTTTCTTTGTTTTATTTCTGCACTTATTGCATAAGTGTTTGCTAGGGACTATCAAAGGCAAGTATAGGGGGTGATGAATCTCCAATTCATCACATTTATTCTATCATTTTGGCTTAAAAACCCTAGTTAAATTATGTAAATAACATTTATTTGTACAAATTAACATTCATTATTTATTCCATTTATTGTGTATAAAATACTATTTTTAATACCAAAATTATAGAATAAAGAAAAGAAAAAGAAAAAATAAAATACCAAATGTATTTTATGACCCTAAATTCCGAGACCTAGGTATCTTGATGACTGGATCGACAAGGAATAAAGTAGGAAGAGATAAGGGTCAAAAATAGAATAAAAATCCCATTTGTTTATTCATCAATAATTCCTTTTTGGACCTATTTTATTTTTTTTATATCTCAAATAAAGAAAATTTATACATGAAAGTTGTAGATAAAAATACAAAACTAATTTCATACAAAAATAATATACAATGTTCTTTTTACACTCAAAATAAAAAGTCAAAATCCCAAATTCCCAGATCCATATATCCTAATTAAAAATTCAAAATATATCCAAATCACCTTTAATTTATATAACTTTTAATATCTATTTAATGAAGGTGGTTTCAATTTTTTTGGAGTTAAGATGTGAAAGTTAGGTTTTGGACCCTATTGTATAGTTCACATATATAAAATATTAATTTTATTTATTCTTTGTTATTTTTATATTTTTTATAATTTTATAATTTTATAAATATGTAAATATTATTTATAATAAAATCATAAATAAAACACTAAAATAAAATTATATACATAAATACATAGATGAAATACATATACTTATACCTATATAATAAGTATACATATTTATTTAAGTGTACAAAATACATTAAAAAATATAATAAAAATATATTTATGTATATAAAAATAAGTTATAAATATATAAAAGTTGTAAATAAAATAATAAAATCAAAAGTACAAAATAAAAATAAAACATGCAAAACATAGGTAATTATACCTATAAATAAATCCCCAATAAGTAAGTTGTAATAAATAAACTCTAAAAAATAAAAATAATAATATTAAAATACTACATCAAAACATTTTTTATTTTATACCTTTAATTTAATAAATCATTTATTATTTATTATTTATTTTACAAATAATTTAGGGTCATGTTCTTTCTACTTGGTCCACGTGGACCAACCTGGGTGCACCTTTAGTTGACTTCGGTCAACTCTCTAACCAAGGTCCTAGGGCCTGGAAGACCTAGCGTTTGACTCACTTTCCTCGATTTTCCCCAAGGATCCATCCATCCTTTTAGGTTGATTCATCTTCCACTTTTCATCCTCGATGCATGCTCTTACATGCCAGCTCGAATCCTCGAGTTGTGGATCGTTGCATCAAGCCAGCTGCCTCATTCTTTCCCCACTGCTCCGTCGCATGTACATAACCAAGCCTTCCACCTTCTTTGATTTTTTGAATCCTTTTGACCCACTTTTCCCCTTCCTTTGGCACTCTAGGGCTCGAGCAACGTGTTAGGTTGCTCGCCCATCTGTTGTTTGGATCAAAGGAGCGGGTTGCAGGCCAGTTTTGCCATCTCAGGTGCAACGCCAGCGCCGAGGTACCACCTTGCAACCCTGGTCGCTTGAGGTCTTCTTTTATTTTCTTTTTAGGTTAATTTTAGTTGTAGATTGCATTTAGTGCATTTATTTTATGATTTTATTGCTTGTTTTAGCATAAATAGTTGATTCATATTTCACGGAAGAATAACTCTGGCGAACCCTTCCATCGTGCTCCGTCGTGTTACCGACCCGCCAGCCACACCCATTTCACTCCCTCACAGCTTCTACTTGCCCCCTCCACTCTATACACCCAGATCCTTCTAGGATATGGTGATCAACATCTCCACAACCAACACCTCACCGGAGATGCCCAACTGACCCATCTTCCACTCATTCCACCCCTGCTAGCCCCTAGGACCTTCTTCTTTTTGTGCTGGTGCTAATCACGCAGAACCCATGCGCTATAGGCCCCATATGGGGGTAGATTTTGCTGAAGAACAATTCCATGTACCTTGAGCTCCAGGGGCTCAATCAGCAGCCCCCGTGCATTTTGGAGCCTTCCTGGAGCTGAGGATAGACTGCAGCAACGTTACGAGCAGGGACGAAGCCAGAAAATTCTTCTTGGAGGGGCTAAATTATTTAGATGGGGGGAGGGGGCAGATTATTTAGATATTATGTATCTAATTTATCTTGTCATTGAAGTTAATATTTCGGGAGGGCTTCCTCTATTGTAATGTGAGTTACAGAAGAGGTGTTGTAACTATGTTTTTCAAATTTATTTCTTAAAATCCAACCTTATAGATAGAATCTTCGAATAATGTTATACATATCCTCCAAATTTCGCTCAAATCCAATATCATTTGCTATTTTATATCAATGGCAAAGTGTTTGATTCTCTTTTAAATGTGGTTTAAGTTGCTTAAATATTTATTGGACTTTTAACTGCTAAGATAAAATAGGAAATGACATCAGATTTGAGCGAAATTTGAAGGATATGTAGAACATTAATGGAAGTTCCAATTTCAGAGGTTGGATGTGTGGAAAGAATTCAATCTATAAGGCAAGCTTCCAATAATTCCGTAATTGATTAAGACTAATATTGGGAAGGTATTTTAGACAAAAAATACCCATGTAAACTTATAATCAGACATAAATAATATCTATAAACATTGTATTGACAAAAAGAATACTCTTCGTATCACTGAAATACACATTTAATAATGTGGTATTAAGTAATACCATTAGATTTAATATGTTCAAACCCGTAACACTATACAATGCTTTTTACTTATAGGGATGCAAACAAATATAGATATGTGTACCAATCCCTTATCTTATTTGTTATACATGTTTTGACATGTGTACATGTATCTGTATACTATTTTAAAATCGATGCAGATAAAAATGGGGTTGCAAACATGCAAATACAAATATGTATCTGTATCCATATATATATACACTAGGAAAATATGTAACCATATCCGTTTTAAGATCCTAAAAAATGAAAGAGGTATCCAAATTCATTTCCGTATATGCATAGAAAAAAAGAAAAATCATTATCTATATCATATATGCTAAAATAAAAATTATATATCCGTGACAATTTTAAACGGGTACGATGATGGACATATATGGATGTATCAGTATCCGATTATGCACATCATGTAATGTTAATATATAGTTAATTATTGTAATTAGATCATATATATATATATATACATTGATTTTTTTGTTGAGATATAGGGGGCTATTATACATACCATGTAAATTTTAATTAATAAATAATGTATTTAGATTATATATAATACTATATATTATACATATATTATGGACTTTGGTTGGGAGCCAGGGGGCTAAGCCCCCACCCACCCCCCTCTCTCCGTCACTGGTCATGAGACCTTCAATAGAGAGATTCGTGGCTGGAGACACGCCCAACATCCGACCGAAGCTCACCCTGTGCGAGTTCATCTTTAGTTCATCCACCTACGTGCAACAGCTGACGTCCGATCTCCTCGAGCCTCCACCATCCGATCATTTTTAGGGATGTGATCTACGCCACACGAACCGTCATCGCGCCTCCCACGTCTGCCACGTGTATAAGTGAAGGGAGATGCGTCGTTGGATCGTGCCCTTTAGGGTGAATTGCTATATATGCCTCCCGATTTTTGGTTTTATTTATTTAGTCTTGTAAATTAAGTAATTAGTTTAAAAACTTTTATGGAATTTATAAGAGGAACCATGTACTTTTTGTGTATTGCATATTAGTCCCTTGCTAGCTCACATCACGTGCAATCTCACGTGAGGTGGGAATTTTGCAGACAAAACCTCACGGGTTTTGTTATTTGTATTAGTCCAGAAACATCGAACTGTAGTTATTTTGAATATTTTGCAACTTATCCCCTCCAATTTATTTTAATTACAAAAATGCCCATGCTAGTTCATCAATTTTTGTGTGTTATTTCTATTTATTAAATATATCATCCTTGCTCAAAAAATCTAAAAAAATAGGATTAACCTCCTGTTAACCTGTAGTTTTACGTCATATTTTTTAATTTTGAATTGTGGGACTTTTCCTATTTTAGAAAAATAAAAAAGGACACAAATATTCTTTGTTTGCAGTATAAAATACCAAAAATATAAAAACTTTTTGAAAGTCCCCCCCAAATATTTTGTTTATCTATTTATTTCACAACTCCAAAACCCAAAACCTAAAAATAGAAAAATAAAATACATAAAAATAAAAAAGCTCCAAAATCCTTTATAAAAATGTAAAAATTTCCCAAAATTCCTAAAATACCATTTTCTATTTTGTAATTTTCTTTATATTATTTATTATTAATTAAAATTAATTTGGAAATTTTTTTAAATTATTTGCTATTTTTAAATTTCCAAATTAATCTGGCCTCTTTATTTAATCCCTGATTTGGGATATTTTTGATTTTGAAAATCTATAAAATTAATAAAAATCCCTAACAAATCACAAAAATAGTAAAAAATTATTTAAACCCCAAAAGTATTTTATGTCATATATTTTATTCATTTTTATTAGTATTTATATATATTACCCTATATTATATATGTAGCCTTATATATTACTTATATATTTTTTATAAAAAAGAAATTAAAAATCAGAAATGATAAAAAGAAAATAAAAAATAAAAAAACAATCTAAAAATATATAAAGATTAAAATCCCATAAAAAATGTAAAATAAAAAACCCATACAAAAACAAAAAAACAAGAAGAACACATATTTTTGTGTGTTAATTTACCCGATCTACTATCCAGTTTGCTCCATGTGTTCGACACTCTACGCATACTTGCACCTATACTCACATTTGTAGAGTTATAATAATTTTAATTCCACATATTTATTTTCATTGCTTGATTCTTAATTGTGGGTTAATTGTTATTTTAGTCGGGTTTCTTGTCTGTTGCTTCGCCGACTGTGTTCCTGCCTTGTGTGAAACACAAGACCGCGAGATTTTCGACTAAACAAACAACTAAACACAGATTGGATTCCTTTTCTTGTCTATTCTTTTTTTAAGCATGATTGTGCTCTATCTATATTTTTGCATTGCTCTCTTAGATTTGAAGATGGAAGTAACAAGAGTTCGACATCCAAGGTTGTAAAGAGCCCTTCTAAAGGTGGTTCGAGCAAGAAGATGCCTCCCTCAGACATCGGTCTGCTCTTCTTTGGTTGTCGTTACTGGAGCGTTTTTGGTTGTGGTCTGATGATGGTTGATATGTGTTCTTTTGGTTATTTGCTGAATCTTTTTTGCTGGTTTAATTTTGATGACGTTGGGACTTGGGTTTTTTTTTGAAGTGCTTGGATGCCTTGTGACTGTGTTTGTATAGTTGGCCTCTCTTATCCTGGTTGTAAATATAAACGTTTGAAACTCCGTTTTTCATGATGAATGAACCAGGTTTTTTTAAAAAATATAGACATGCATGCTTAGATGCACTTAAATACACTCCCACTTAAAAATATGTACATACATAAATATTCGTATGTTGTGCGTGCATGCACGTGTGTACGTATTTATTTGTATGCATGGACGGAATTAGAGACGAGCATTGCGTCTGGTCAGTCCAATCCAGTGCGCGCAGCCTAACCCGGCCCAAGCCGAAAAAATACCATGGATCGGGCTTAGACCTAGAATTGAGACCCATTTGTTTTCTCCGGTTAAGGGGAGCCCAGCACGCTAGGTCCGCAAGCACGGTCCAAATTTAGATCCACATTAAGGCCCATGAGTCCAGCCCGCAAAGACCCATGTTAAGCCTTAGTCCTTACTCCTTAGCCAAATGCCTAATCTAAGCCCCTGACTTCACAGCTCGTACCCCCTCCCATTCTCTCATATTCCCATCTAGGGCTGCTAATCAAATTGGACATGTTCGTATTCGATTAGAGTTCGTTCGATAATAGTTCGAAAAGTGTTCGTTCGTTTCTAAACGAACTGAACATGAACTTCAAATTTTAGTTCGATAGCTTAACGAATCGAACATGAACATAATATACGTTCGTTCGATAAAAGTTCGAGTTCGATATATGTATATGTGTGTGTATTTGTATGTGTAACTTCGTATTTATACACGATAAATTTTGAGGTTAAAGAAATTGTGGTATTTATTGGGCTTTGTACCACTTAAATTTGAATACTTTCTTATTGTTACCGCTTATTGAACTCTATTATCGAACTCCAGTTTCGAACTTGTTCAAATAAACTAGTTTTAGTTAAGTTAAATTGTTAATGAACTATTATCGAACCGAACTCGAACGTTCGTTTTCTAAACGAACTCAAACTCAAACATTTATCGAACTGAACTTAAACTCGAACTTTCGAACTTCCTTATCAAACCGAACTCGTTGTTCATTACA
Organism: Ottelia alismoides; assembly: GCA_037367405.1. Classification (NCBI taxonomy): domain Eukaryota; kingdom Viridiplantae; phylum Streptophyta; class Magnoliopsida; order Alismatales; family Hydrocharitaceae; genus Ottelia; species Ottelia alismoides. The sequence continues at coordinate 482,788 of JAZKJV010010268.1, read as the reverse complement.
GTTCGGTTCGATTAGCAGCCCTACTCCCACCCACTGTCCCTATTCGTGCTCCGCTAATGAGAGGGCTTTCAACGGTTTTAATTGTGTTAATTATGTAATTGTGGGTATTCTTGTAACCGTAAAAATCTCTACATGCATTTAAATCTATACAAAATCCCGTAAAGTGGTAAGCACCCGGTCGAATCAAAGGGAGGCTAATTTTTTTACCATCATTGTTTGCTTGCTTTTGTTTCATTTTCTCTTTATTGATTCTGAATTTTTTTTGGAGATTAAAGGGTATACATTGATAAGTAATAGTGTAAGCATACGAGGATCATGAAGCTTGTATACAACCAATAATGGAAAGTAGTTCAATGACCGAAAATTGTATTGAATATACTTTAAGCTCTTACCACATATGAATATCTATATCAAATTGGTGTTGTGGCTAAGAAACGTGTATGCATGTGATATTATATCTTCAAACACGTCTTGATTCCAAATCTGCAAAAGCATGAATCTCACAATACCATTTCAAGGATTTCGTTTTAATTGCATGGCACCTGAAAGTAAGGGACTCTTGTATTATTGCAGATCAAGATTACAGCATTATTAGGTTAAAAACACCACCCGTATGTCTACCATTTATATTTCAAAGCTGGATTTGGTCCAGTCTTGCACAGGGTTTAGGGTGCAACATGTTCCACAAATAATAGAAATTCTTCTTGATTCACAAGAGAAATAGAACCCTGATAAAAAAATAAACAATATCAGATCACAAAAGATAGAGCTTTGGGTGCCCGGGTCGTCGATTTATCAAAAAACTCAGGCCTCGACTCGACCCATGGCCCCTGGAAAATGGATGGATCCAAGTCGGGCTTTCTCGGGTTGGGTTGGGTAGAGAACAATGTTCCACCCCAACAATAGGGTTTTTGTCGAGGCACGGGCCGAGATTCGAGTTTTGGGCAGGCCGGAAGTCGGGCTAATGAACAGGCCAGCCCCCGGGCTTCAGGTTCGAGCTACTTGCAGCCCGATCTGATTACATAAATGGGCCAGAAATGAAACCCAAGACCACCAATTGAATGATCGAGCTCCGTCCTGGCCGGGAATCAGATTGGGTCGAGCCAGCTCTAATCAATGCTCAATCCTACGTACATATATCCAGCCATGCATCCACAAACACACATACATACATATTCGTAGACTCATAAATTTTTGAGGTAAATGAAATTAAGTATCAAATGGGGGCTTTAACCCCGATTCAACGTGAAGAATTTCTATTTTTTTAAAAAAATTCTTGTCAAACTATTGAAATTTATCATTAAGCAACGGTTTCCAGCTTGTTCATTTTAAGAAGTTTGACCTTAAGTCAAACATTTAGCGAACTACTATGAAACCGAACTTGATCATTCTTTTTCCAAACGAACTCGAACTTATGCTACCGAACATATATCGATCCGAGCTCGAACTTTCAGACATTCTTATGGAACCGAACTCGAATATGGATCCGTTCATGAGAGTTCGTTTCGACTAAAAGTCCTACTCAAGGCCAAGACTTTTTTAAGGGGACTGATAACCCTTCTTATAGATATCTTTATAGAAATCAAGAACTACTATGGATAAATAAGTTTGCACCAATCAAGCCCTTGAAAGGGCAAACAGTTTGGCGAGTGATCTCGAGTGCTGGCGTCGGTTGAACTGTACGTGCCCGAGGATGAGAATGATGTTTGTTTTGTTTGGAGGATAAAAGCATTATTCATCTCCGCATTTTAAACACTACGGTAAAATGGGGCTACAATGATGTTTTTTTTTCAAAATTCGTCACTAAATCGTCCGTTGTTAAATATATAACGACGATATTATTTATTGTAAAATGATTTTTTATATTTAAAATTAGCTATGAATATACTTCGATCCATTTAGCGATGCTTATTCATTGCCAAGTAATCGTCGCCGAATTTTACTGTTAGTTAAAATTTTGCAAAATAGCAACAAATATGTATCGTTATATGGACCGTTGGCATTCATCGTTAATGCCACGTATAAAAAATAATTTGTAATAAATAATATCGTCATTGTATATTTAGCGACGGGCAATTAGGTAATATTTGTTTTTTATAATAAAAAAAAACTTCAGTATAGTTTTATTGTAGTGGAGCTTTTGTGGTGCTTTTCTTACCCACACCTGTGTGGGCTTTCTTATGTTGGGCCTGTGAATAACTTTAATTATTCCTTACTTTTTTGGTTGTGTTATAAGATGAATGAATCTCATTGTTTCCGGAAAGAATTGTCATGGATTTCAAGAGAGATTATTTCTTGGATTTTTGTGCAAAAACCGTGTTACACATGCAAATTTACCCTATTTATCCCAATATGTACGCTAAACAGGAAGTACAAAGAACCGGGACCTGGAGTTTATAATTATCACAAATCACCAAAGCCGCACAACTTTTAAACTGAAATATATATATAATTATATAATTACTCGTCTTTATTGTTTCGTGATGCATTTCTCGTCAAGGAAAAGCGACGACGTGGGGATCCTGCGCAAAATACACCAGGAAATGAGTAAATCAATATAATATGGTGGAAGACTAAACAAACATATGGGGGGGGGGCTTCTGATATATTGCAATATCAACTACACCCATCACTTTTTTGGAATATCAGTTGTGCCTCCAACTTCTTGCCGTTCTATCAGTTGTATCCCTCTGCTACTTTAGACGTTAATAAGTTGAATTTAACCATGTTTTTTTAAACCATGGTGAGGTTAAGAGGGACATAACTATTTTTCTCAAACTAAATGAAGAGATCGAATACAGTGGAAGTGGGAGACTTCAGCAAGTAAATCTATCAGAGAAACAAAGAAGGATGCATCGAGCATCGAGTAGTACATCCTAGAACAATCCACCATCGACAAACAACATCTTCACTAACACATCCCTAACTCCTGAATAGTAGCATCGAGGAGAACATCCTATAACAATCCACCATCACCTGTAAAAGGAGCATATCTTCAACACCAAGCATTTCAAACACTACACGCGAGGAGCATCGACTGTATTTGAGAACAGATCAGCACATCACCACCTTCAACCATCGTGGAGAAGATCTTCACCAAACCAAGTTCCGAAGAAGAAGAAGGTTGTGTCCTAGTTTTTTTTCGTTCATCCATTTGGAACCCCATCGACAGGTCGTATCATTCACGAGTGATGAAGTTCCTGGAGAAGTGCATGTAGTTGTGGATGAGGTTGGTGAAGCAATAGTAGTAGAGGAGGAGGAGGACAACATCGACGAGGAGGACGAAGATGAGGGAGTTGAGGAGGGCCCCTTCCAGCTTCTTCCACCGGGGGGGTCCGAGGGGGATTCTTGGTAGACTAGCATGTTGGTAGTGGGATACAAAGAGGAGGACTGTTGTTGCTGCTAGTCGTGGGGTGAGAAGGAGGAGGAGAAGGCTGGGGCGAAGGGAGAGGGGGAAGAGAAATAGGGTAACAACAACGGTGAGGAGGATGAAGACAAGGGAGTTGAGGAGGGCACCTTCCTTTAGGGATTCAAAGATGTGGAGGAAGGCTGATAAAGGAGGAGGAAGAGGGGGCATAGGAGGAGCAAGGGGTGGTGGAGGAGCAGAGGAGCGGAGGAGGAGCATGGGGCAAAGGAAAAGTAGGGGGGTGGAGGAGGAGCATGCGACAGAGGAAGAGCATGCGACAAAGGAGGAGCATGGGGTGGTGGAGGAGGAGGGGGCGCTGGAGGGGAGGGAGTGTAGTCGTAGGAGGACACTGGGGCAAAGGGGGAGGAAGGGGAGCCGAAGGAGGAGGGGCCGATGAGGGGGAGTCATATGAGGAGGTTGGGCAAAGGAGGAGGGCAGAGGGAGTAGCTGGAGGCGGGGGAAGGAGGCGATGGAGGAGGAGCATGATGCTCTGGAGGAGGAGGAAAAAAAGGGAAAGGAAGAGGATGTGAGAGGAGGAACAGGATGAGCTTTTCAACCTTTTTTATATTTTATTCATGTTATATCTCCAAAGTTAACGTCCATTTGTGTTAGGGATGGACGGCAACTAACCTAATGGGCATGAGTGATAGAACGTCAAAAGTCAGGGGTACAATTGATATTCCTAAAAAGGGAGAGACATAATTGAAATACAATATTTTAGAGGGGTACAACCGATAAAAAACCAAAAAATAAAAAAAATATTTCTATAAGCTAGATAAGAGATATATATTGATATAATATACATCAACATTTTCTTTTGTGATGTTGATTTTACATTAAATATAATACTTTGCATTTTGAGTAACATAAAAAATACCTAAATTAGTTATATAAAGTATACATGATAGTAATAAAATTATTTATATTTAGTAATAATAACATTAAAAAATGGGGAGAGAAAAATTAAAGTTGGCCTGACCTGGCCGGCTGACCCAAACATGGGACGGGCTGAGTCGCCTTGTTTGACACGACCCGTACTTTGACCAGATTGAGGTCAAATATATATGCATCCTCGGATGGGTGTAGGCAAAAAAAGCCAAGAGCAATACAGCGCGGCATTAGTCGACCCATTTCTATTATTGATTAGCTCCAGATTCAGATGCTTAATCATGGCTCCGGCATGAACCTTCGGACGGAGAGGTTGATGATCCCATTTCTTCTCCCCCTCTTGTCCAGCAGGCGATAGCTGAGGAAGTGCAGGTAATCCTCCGGCAGCATTCCACCATGGAAATCCGAAATCGGAACCGCTGCTCTACCCACCAATCTCTCCCCCAGCAGCGACCGACAGCGTGCTTCCACTGTTAGGCACCCGGCGGTGACCGGGAGCTGGAGCCTCGTCTTCTCGTTCCACTCAGGATAGCTTCCACCGTCCTTGTTGGTCGAGGTGGAGAACGTGCAGGTCCTCAACGACTGGGTGTGGACAGTGACGTAGGCGTTCTTCCTGATGGGGCGGCCGAAGAGGCGGAGATCCTCCGCGGAGCGGATGGTCACGTCGAACCAGAGGGCCATCTGAGCAGCTGGAAACACAGCAGCTGGGAATTGCTATGTCGTCTCTCCTGTTCTTCCATATATATTTATAGATAACGATTCTTGGAAATTAATTCCACTAGTAAAATAAACCCTATATATGACCTGGAATTACAACAACAAATTCATATATCCATTGATGCTATTATATACAACGACCTTTACCCGATCAGCAGACGACTTAAAAGAAACGCATAGAATTTGCGTGGAAAAGTGACAGGACGCGGTGATAGTAACGTTGATGACATCATCATGGAAACGCAAGGAGATGACGATGAGATTGTTGCAGACACGGCATGGAAATTTATAATCCGGAGGCATCGAGTACGTATAGGACTGGTTTTCCTCCCAGAGAGGATTGGCGCAGGCCCGTGTGCGCCATTCACAATCGACCTGTTTTGCATGATTTTGTACTTTTTGTGGATTCGTACCGTATAAAATCGTGTGAACCGCTCGATCAAGATCTCACGTCATCATAATAGGAACAACATCACAACAGATGATCTGTCTCCTTTTTCCTCGTAGCAGCTGCCGGGAAGGACGGGAGTGGATCCTAGTATGCTACTGTAGCTTTTTCTAGCAGGGACTGTCGTTCTCTTTTTCTTTTCTTTTTTTTCTTTTGATCGATTTCAAATATCTAATCGTATGGATTGAATTTATGATTATTACTCCACGTGCTTATCAAATTTTGCTCAAATAGATGTTTATATTTTATTTTATTTTAACGATTAACTGAAAAGTCAACATTTAATGAACTTAAAAATCATTTAAAAAAGAATTAAATATTTAATCATTAAGATAAAATAGCCAGAATTAGCGGATTAAGCAAAATATTTGATAATTAGCGGAATTAGCGGGTTTTCAAAATATATTCATTTTTAAAAAAACTGACTAATAACCATTATGTTTTAAAGATTTTACTATCTTGATATATTCATAAGCATAATGGTCTAGCTTTAACTACATTGCATGTATATTAAAAAGACATATTTTTAGCATAAATTATGAGTCAGTTTTTTTATTGTCATCGAAATCATTAGTTTAAAATATACCTGTTAGAAGATACTTATTATGTAATTCATGGTCCGTCAGAAGTTATAAAAAATTACATACATGTCCAGGTTTATGTTGAAAGAAATTTAAGATATGCACCTTATTAAATTAAGTTTTTTATTCTTAATTTTGCAAAGGAAGATACTTTGTTGCACTTTTAACACACATATAAATATAAAGGAAAGGGAAGCTACATCATGATGTAGCTAACCTTAGCTACATCAGGGTAATTTCGTCCTCTTTTTTTATTTTTTTTCGAAATTTCCACGATGGATTTTCATAACTATATTCCTCTAATATGTAATTCAAATTTTGTCAGAAACAGAGACTCCTACGGCCTCCATCCAGAACAGGTAAAATACATCAAATCTGTGACCGTTAAAAAACGACTGTCTGAATGGAAGCCGTAGGAGTCTCTGTTTTTGACGAAATTTGAATAACATATTAGATGGATATAGTTATGAAAATCCATCATGGAAATTTCGAAAAAAAATTAAAAAAAGAGGACGAAGTTGCCCCTGATGTAGCTAAGGTTAGCTACATCATGCTGTAACTTCCGTTTCCTCACATGTGTGTGTGTGTGTGTGTGGTTAAATGGGGCTGCCCCATGGGAGGAGCTAACTTGGCTTCCCCCACGATATTTCGTCTGGTTTTTTTATTTTTTTGAAAATTTCTTTCATGAATATTTATCACTATATCTCTATATTATCCTATTAAAATTTCATGCGAAATAGAGACTCCTACGGCCTCCATCCAGACAGACATTTTTTTAACGGTAACAGAATTGCTAAAAACGGCCATTCTGGATGAAGACCGTAGGAGTCTCTATTTCACGTGAAATTTGAATGACATAATATAGGGATATATTGATGAAAATCCATAGAAGAAATTTTGAAAAAAAGAGGACGAAATAGCGCGGGGGAGCCAAGTTAGCTCCCCCATGGGAGCAGCTCCATTTTACTCATATATATATATATATATATATATATATATATATATATATGTGTGTGTGTGTGTGTGTGTGTGTGTGTGTGTGTAGGAAAAAAGGGGTTGCCCCCTCAGGCAGCCAACATGGTTGCCCCCACCCTAATTTTCGCAATTTTTTTAGGGATTTTTATCCGGCAGACCCTATAAATGTTGCCAATTATCTCCACAACCTTTGAAATAACCTAATTCCCACCTCGACCCCGTAAACTTGCCAACTCTTACCCCATGAACCCTCCGAGTATTCTGTTTGAAGCCCGTGGAGGTTCTTGGGGTAATTTACATGGTCGATGGGATAATTATGTTGTGCACAAGATCGTAGAGGTATTTTAAAAAGTTTATAGGGTCTGTCAGGTAAAAATCTCTTTTTTTATTTTTTGGAAAAATATCACCATGTATATTCATCCCTATATCCCTCCTATATGCCATTCGAATTTTGTCAGAAACAGAGACTCCTACGACCTCCATCCAGACGCTATTTTTTAACGGTCGTAGGATTTTTTAAATCGACATTGTCTGGATGGAGGTCGTAGGTAGGGCTGGCTATTGAGTCACGGTTCGATGAGCCAGGCTCGGGCTCGACTCGATAAGGGCTCGTGAGCTTGGCTCATTAAGCTATTGAGCCGAGCCCGAAACAGATTTTTGAGCTCGATAGCTTATCGAGCCGAGCCCGAGCCGAGCCCTGCTCAGCTCGATAACTCGATAACGGGCTCGATAAGGAATATATATTCTATTTGTGAAACTACAATGATTTTTATTTTTATTTGTATTAGTTTTGCAACATTATTAATGGTGGATTATGTGTTTTTGTAACAACAATGTTGGGTGGACTATGTTGTAGACTTGGATTGGACTGTGTTGTAGACTTGGATTTTCCACCTTTTATCTATGTTAATCTAGGTTATAGTTAGATACTTAGTATTTTTTCTTTTTTATTAACAAGCAGAATGTTACAATATACATTATAATTTAACTTTTATTTACAACTCAGATGGTGGTCTACTGATAAGGTAGACGATTTTTTAAAGGGAGGTCTCGGGTTCGAGCCCAGAAAAAAACACCTTTTCACCAAAAAAAACACCTATTTCCTTAACGAGCCTCAATAGGCTCGAGCCCAGACCAGGCTCGATAAGAGGCTCGGGCTCGATAAAGGGCTTGGCTCAAGACTTATCGAGCCCGAGCTTGCTCGATAAGGGCTCGAGCCCACCGAGCTCGAGCCCGAGCCAGCTCGGCTGGGCTCGATCGAGTCCAAGCCCGAGCCCGAGAGCCCAGCCCTCGCTCGGCTCGTTAGGCTCGATAGCCAGCCCTAGCCGTAGGAGTCTCTGTTTCTGACAAAATTCGAATGATATATAGGAGGGATATAGGGATGAATATACATGATGATATTTTTAAAAATATAAAAAAATTTGTCTAAAATGGAGGCGGGGCAACCATGTTAGCTGCCCCCAGGGAGCAGCAATATCAACCCCATATAAATATAGGGTAAAATGTATATGCCCCCTAGTTAGCTCCCCCCGTCCTATTTTTCGCATATTTTTTTATTTTTTTTAAAATAAAAACCCGTGTAAAAATTCATTATTATATCACTATATTATGCCATTCAAATTTCATGAGAAACAGAGACTCCTCCGACCTCCATCCAGACAAGGTCGATTTAAAAAATCCTGGGACCGTTAAAAAATGACTGCCTGGATGAAGGTCGTAGGAGTCTCTGTTTCACACGAAATTTTTATGACATAATAAAGGGGTATAGTAATGAATATTCACGGAAAAAAAATTAAAAAAATACAAAAATGGACAAAATGGAGTGGGAGAGCTAAGTTAGCTCCCCCAAGGGGACAATCCCATTTTACCCATATATATATATATATATATATATATATATATATATATATATATATATATATATATATATATATAGACACACACACACCCCTATACAATTTAAGCATTTTGCAATAATTTGTTATACATTAAACATGGAAAGTTACGAGTCTTTATTAAATAATGTTAATATTAAATTTTTAAGAGGACATGTTTTGTATATTTCCCTGTACAAAACACGGGTCTGGCACTAGTTATCAATAAGCCACCGTAAAATGACCGTCTGCGAAAATAGGAAATGGCATGAAAATGGATGCACGATAGCAAAGAGCATATGAATTATCCTCTCTTTTAACTAGTGTTACACCAGATTGTAATCTCATTTTTTTTGCAATTTCGATCTCAAAATCCAACATATAGATTGAATTTTAAATCAATGCTCTACATGTCCTCTAAAATTTCGCTCAAATATGATCTTATGTGTTGGTTTATCTTAATGGTCAAACATTCAGTCAATATATAAGCAACTTAAACTCTATTTTAAAAAGATCCAGTATTTAAATCATTAAGATAAAATAACAAATAAGCTCGAATTTAAGCGAAATTTAGAGCACATATAGCGCAATGATTTAAGATTCAATCTATAAGGTTGGATTTTGAGATCGAAATTGAAAAAAAAATCCTCTTCCTCACGCCCAACGGTCCATTATCTATGCATAGAGATTGGTCTAGTGTCATGAACAGTTCCAACTCCACACTCTATTATCTATGCATAGAGATTGGTCTCTCTCCTTGTAAGGCAGGACCCGGAGATAGTGGTCCTCATATGAAGGTCCTCCGATCCAGGTCGGGACGGTCCACGATAATGCAACACATGTTGTATTATAACAGACGATCCTCACACGGTGAGGCAATCCATCTCTCTCCTAAGAATGCAGGGTGCGGATCCTCTCTTGTACAACAGAAATGTTGTAACAGCGGGGAGCCGTTAAATTTTGATCGAGTGGTGCGTACGGGTAAGCTTTTCGTGGATAGCCTCCCCGTAGCTCATCCATGTTACAACACTCTTGTTGTAGAGCAAAGGAGGTCTATGATCTATCTAAGAAGTTGTCAACTACGAAGCTCTGTCGTAAGGGACACTGGTCCCTCTCACGTAATAAATATAAACTTATTGGTGGACAAGACATCAAGCATTTAATCATATCCGTAGCCAAGTGTATGCATAGAATCATACTTATTGCATTAACTATACAGAACATCAGTCATATTTGCGTTCATCATGTGGAAATTGTATTACATTGAAGAAGGCAACGGAAACTCCAGTTCTTCCATCTAATACGCAAACGAGGGTCTACCGGCGAAGGGAAACCCACTACAGCCATAAGGCGGAGGCAGACGCCGCCTGACGGAGAGGTTGATTATGCCGTTGGGGTTCCCCTTCTCGTCCCTCAGACGATAGCTCAGCAAGTGCAAGTAATCCGCAGGCAGCATGCCCCCCTGGAAATCCGACACGGGGACAGCCGCCCTCCTCACCAATCTCTCCCCCATCCTTGTGTTGCACCTCACCCTCACCTCGACGTAGCGTGTTGCAGGTGAGAGCGCAAGCACGGTCTTCTGGTTCCAATGCGGGAAGCTGCCTCCGTCGCGATCGACCGTCGTTGTGAATGGAGGCGTGGTGGCGTCGGAGTTGGCGAAGACGGAGACAAATGCGTTCTTCTTGATACGGTGGCCGGAGAGGGTGAGTTCCTCGGCGGAGACGACGACGATTTCATAGGCAAAGCTCGTATCGGCATAGCCCATGCAGACGGACATTCTCTCTCTCTTTCTCAGATAGGACTAGAAGGCAAAAGCAGATGGGGTATGTTGGGATATGGCGTGTTTCACGGTTCTTTTTATGCAATATGGCCACGCGCACGCGGTATAGGACTTGCGAGGGGGGTCCTTACGGTCTTCTCGGTGGATTCAATTCAACGCGGACCGTTAGCACGTAATAAAAGAGGAAGCTTCCAGAAACAGAATGGCGTTGCTTCCTTCGTGGTGCGCTCCTCAATTACCGCCGTCAAAGATGATGGAATCCCAAGTAAATGACATCAATATCCCCATTAATATTTCAGTGATGACTTTAGGTCATTTTGGTTAGTCATATGGGATGGGGGTGGTTTCGGTTATACTCCTGTGAATAGTATTTGTTTGGATAGTTACGAGGATTTGTATAAGTAATGCGATGTGATATCATATTGATTTGTGATGGATTTCCAACTTAAAAATACAGGGGATACACCGGATTACCTAAAGTAACCCGGTATCCAAACGTACCCAAAATTAAAGGCGATTATCAGGACACAATCCCAGGTCCAAAGTTGAAATGAGCTAAACTTGGATCAAAATATAGATTCTTATTATTTTCTGGGCCGAGCTTGATGTTTGCCCAAGCCCAACCCGATCCGCTTAGTTTGATATAGTATAAATTTTCGAAGACTGGTATAGGTTTTGTTATTCTCCTAGTAGAATCTTGTAAGTAATTTGTTCTTCACACACTCTAGAATGCTTGGCTAATTTTAACATACTTATACTATGTTAAATGACCTTATGGTTCGTAAGACATTTCGTAAAACAAATAGAAAATGTAGTTTATAACAATTCCCTAAAACCTTTAAATAAGAGATGATGTGAGAATTTTGAAGCATGACCTTTTCCAATAAGTTACAGGAGCGTGCGTCAATGGTATTGTTACTAATGGGGAACTTAAGACATTATCAAGTGTTGTTATTAAACGTTTAAGGACTCCGGACCGACCCGACCCAATCCGTTTTGGATTGGGCTTGAGCTTGGGCCATCTTTGAATAACTTTATAGGTCTCAGTCCAATCCAAAGTCCGCTATTTTAAATAGGCTTGGGACGGGGCCTACACGATCTGTAATGGTCCGACCCAATTATGATCCCTACTTAAAATGTGATGGCCATTCAAATTCAAATACTTGAATGCTCTCATTGTTCTTGTTCTTGAGAGTGAGAAGAGTGAACTTATCAAATCACAACTTCTCTGTAAGAGATGAGTGTCGCATCCCAGAGGATCATGGAGAAGAAGATATATCTTTGAGAAAGTCATTAACCACAACTTGGAGGGGCCACTATAACAAGATAAGCTTATATGGGTATTTTCTAAAATCAACCACTATATCGGTTGTTAAATAAATAGTACCGAATATTATTCGTTATCGTATGATATTTTATTTTTTTACTCTAACCACGAATGTCATATCTATTGTTTTATCAATAGCGATGACTGATGAATACCCATTCATCACTCTTTATTCTTATATTTTAGCTACAAAAAACCTTTGCAAATACATGTAGATATCTGTAAATATTAATAATTAGCAAATTACATGCATTGTGTAAAAATAAAAATTTAGCATGTTTTTGTGCAAAAATAAAAGAATAAAGAAATAAAAGAAAAAGAGGGAGATATTTAAAATAAATATTGCGCGACCTAATACCAAGGGAGGGCTCAGCATGGGCCTAACCGCATAAAAATCCAAGTAGAGAGAGATAAGGAAGCTCATGTTTGTAAATATACCTGTAACTAGAATAAAAATATTTTCCTCTAAAAACAAAAATAAAAATGGGTTGTATTTATTTGTGTATATTTGTAAATACAAAATCAAAATAAAAATAAGAAAATCAAAAAGAAAATAAAAACATCCTTCCTTGTATATATTCACCATGTACATAAGACCACATAGCTATTTATTTATCTCTATAAATAAATAAATTAAAATCTCATAAAACTTGTATATATTCTATATTTCATGATGTAAATAAATAAAATAAAAACCATTAAAACAAAAATAAAATAAAAAGAACAAAAATGAAAATCAAAATAAACATTGTATATAGACCTTGTATATAATTGTATATAACTATTTATTTAATTCTTGTAAATAAATAAAATATAAAATTAGGATAAAAATGTACAAAAATAAATAATTAAAAATCAAAATTAAAAATTCAATATTGTGTATATACCTATATATAATACTATATTGTAAATACCTAATTTTATTTCAAAAAAATAAATAAAAATCACAAAAAATAGTTTAAAATAAAATAAACATTTATCATGTTTTGAGTTTTTATTAATTCGGCAATTTGCTATTTTTAATTTAATTTCCAAATATTTTCGACGTGGCCTCTCCTGATCGGTCCACGGGGGATGTTGACCCCCAGTCAACTCCCCCCACTTGGACCACATCCCCGCGGATCTGCACGCCCGACCAGATTTCTCCTATTTTTAGCGTCATGATCCGATCACCAAAAACCCTAACCCCGGATCCTATTTCTTCCTGGTTCATCTCTGATCCACGCCCGGGGTGGGTTTAAGGGGTCCGAGCTCCGATTTTCTCGCCCGAGACCCAGTTAGCCGGACCCCTAATCAAATAAAGCATCAGCTCCGGCCGAATTTCCACTCATCTTTGGTTCCCATTTCTCCACCCCAGGACCTCCATTGCTCTCGCCTGAGTGACAGCTCGCGATTGGCTGTGTTGCAGTGAGGAGGGAGTGATCGGACCATCGATCCGGTAGCCTTGCGCCGCCGTGCACCGCCACCAGCGTGGTGCTCGAGCCTCGGGCATCGACGGCCCTCGAGGCTTGGATCAGGAGCTCCAGCAGCTCAAGCATAGTCGACATCGACCATCAGGTAGCCTTAGTTCCCCCTAGTTTTAGCTAATTTCCGTTTACCCCCAATTTCACACATCACCGTCGACCATCGATTCCGACCGCCTCCGACCCCCTTTCGATCATCGGACGACACCATCACCTTTGCCTCACTCCCCCGTACCTTCTTCGCCCATCCGTTCACCCCAGTTCCCACAGGAACTGGGATCCGAGCTTCTCCGTCGTCGCTTCACCGGAGCTCGCCCATCTCGACGCACCGTCCACCCGCTTCGCACCTAACAGGGTCGAGGTATTTTTCCCTCGACCCAGCTTGCTCTTCGTGCCATTTTGCAGGTCAGAGGTGGACCATCTGAGGTCCTCCATCTTCAACACAGGAGCTTGGGCTCCGCCGGTGTCGCCTGGGCTCTCCGGAGCTCCGTTGCGCCATCGGAAGGGTTCTCCAGACGCGGGAGGCTCCGACGAGTCTTGTCTGATCTTCAGCAGCCCCTGAAGAGGTCTTGAGCGCTCACAGTCCTCCGGTGAAGTTCGCCGACGAGGAGTTCCTCCAGGACCCTCCTCTGCCGTTCGTTCTACCTCGGAGTTCCAGATCACTTGCGGACCGTCCGATCAGGGCTAAAAGGAGGCCCAGCAGCCACCGTCAGATCGACACGTGGCCTCCTCTCAGCCCTCCATCCAGCGAGGGTTAGAGCCCGTCACTCTCGACTGTTGATTCCCCACGTGGCGCGTGAAGGATATGATTAGATCCTCAAGCGCATCACGGAAGCGTGAGCGTCGTATCGAATACGACGAGGAGCGACTAGTCGCACTAGTTGCTCGATGCAGGAGAATTTAAAATTTTTTTCTTGCGACGAAACCACATGATCCAAGAACACTTCTCGGATCGTTTCGTCTTAACCACAAACAAGTAATAGGATTACCTCTTGAAGCGTGGTTGCGATCGAATCTCTAAACGAAGAGACCTCCTGTCTCAAGTCCGATCCGACGGAGGAGACGCTTGCGAGCGTGGGGATGAACCACGTTCTTCTCGCAATCCATGTTGATGATCCAGGCAGCGGATCTCCTGATCTCGACACACGAGATCTGATGTCTTCTTCACGAGCGAGGCGCACCAAAGGAGACGGAGATCCACGAGCAGAGCAACGGGCAGCATAACGACGATGCCGCGGCGACAGAGAACCTCTCCATGGTATCCATGGTGGACGGCCATGAGAGGGAGAGGGAGGGCTGACCTCTAGAGAGAAAGAGAGAGAGATGCTTCTCAAGCATTGTGTGTAAAATAGAGAGCATGGTATGCCTCTCTATTTATAGGGTTTTGGGATCCATGGATCTCAATCCATGTGACATGTAAAATCTATGGATGAGATTGATTTATGTCAATCCAATGGTCAAGATTGTTGTTGGTAAAAGCCAACAACTTGTGATTTAATTTTGATTAAATATATTTGATAAATCAAATAAATATTAATACCAAATTAAATCAATCATATAAGGAGAGAAAGATACAAAGGAGATACTTTCCCCATAAAGAAGAGGGGACGGCCACCAATTCCCCAAGGGAATTGGGTGCCGCCCCTTCTATTCCTAATGGGGAGTGCAATCTCATGGATTCCATGAGATTGCA
This sequence comes from Ottelia alismoides, assembly GCA_037367405.1. NCBI lineage: Eukaryota > Viridiplantae > Streptophyta > Magnoliopsida > Alismatales > Hydrocharitaceae > Ottelia > Ottelia alismoides. The sequence goes on along the minus strand of JAZKJV010010268.1, from coordinate 467,636 downwards.
TATCTCCTTATTTTTCTCTCTACTTATTTCCAACAACTATTTGTTGGGATTTTATTCTTCAAAAATAATTCACAATTATATTTTTGAGAATATTGAAATCTTGACATTGGAAAGTTGTGAATCATATTCACAACCCAAAACAACATATAATTTACATTGTCAATTAATTACACATTGTGTATCCAATACACATAATAATTAATCAACACATATAAATTATAATTAGCTCTCTCTAATACATTATAAATCACATTTATAATATATTATGAATAATTGGATATTACTATCCACATTATTCTTATCCATAATAATTAAATCACATTTAGTTATATTGGATAACTTATTCTCTTGTGCTCAAATAATATGAATCACATTCACATTATTTACATCTTTGATAATCAAATCACATTTAATTATCTAAGACAACTCTCATTATAATATGAATCAAATTCATATTATTCATGATAATTAAATCACATTTAATTATCCTTTTTCTCAATGCTCGGATACATATATCAACAATAAAATTATCCATGAACTCTTTCAAGGATAATGCGCTTTCTCCGCGAATACTTGGAGATAAGGACAGGGCAATTGTATTGTTCCACGTATAGTGACATGGATATTGAGATCATATATCAAATCCAGATCTCGGGCCTCCCATAAATGCTTGATTAAATCAAGACCGCAAATCTAATCTTCTCATTGAATCTGAATCACATTCAGATTAATGTCCAACATTTGGACTAAGATCAGATTACTTCTCTACTGAGAGGAGTCACTAAAATCCAAACCCGTTTCATCACTCCCTAGGAATGGAAGCGTCATGGTTATACAACCGTTTATGATCACATCACCCTCAGGTATTCCTAATACCTGTACATCCTGCATACTGGAAGACTCAGAATAAAACCGAAGTATTAGATCAACTTTATACTGTCTACTTCAGGGTTTTATCAGTAAGTTTCTCATTCGATCATTGGGAGTTGGTATTGATCATATACTTTCCAAAAGCATATATCATACCTAGGTCTTGATCATATACTTTCTAAAAGTATATATCAAACCAACAAATTCAGTCAAGCTTCCAAAGCGAGACGACCGTGCGCACGGAGTTTGATTCTTCCCAATATCTCATGAGTGAGCTCATATCTTCCGGTTCAGTAATTGAACCTGTATGATCCCTTTGAGAGATCGTATTACTCATATGCCCTTATATGCACACCAACGCGCCGGTGTATAGACCTTGATTAGGTCATCAACCTATTGGTCTGCCAAATGTACATACTCAGACATATAGTAACACATCTGTCTCTGGTCAGAGGATGTGTGCCTATATCATGACAGCTTATGATATAGGACTTAGGTTATCTCGATCTCGTTAAGTCAACTCTTTGACCTAACTCATCCGACACCTCCGAATCTCTATTCCTATGTAGAGGATCTGCATCAAGAGGTCGGTCAGATATCAACCTAAATGAGATAGGATTGCCATCTCCTACTCAGGCTGGAGGTCATCTCTTAATAATCATTAATAATCATTTGACGGTGCTTGATGAGTCCTCTATCTAACTTATTAGATATTCATCTAAGCACCAGCCTCTATGATTCAATAATTGAATCAACAGTTGTATGATCATTAAGATGGCCATGGTACTTAACCCTAATTGCACTAAGGGACCTATTATGCAAACTATGTACTCTTTATTTCAGATTAAGGAGTGAATTGCAATAACATTTATTGCATAATGGCTCGCCGTGGGCTTGCATGTCCAACAATCTCCCACTAGCCCAAAGAGCCATTAATGGGCTAATCATTTAAACCCACACTCATGTGACAATCATAGGCTATTTAGAAAATAGCTAGGTAAGCTGATCAGTCACTCCGTTCCCAAGAGACTACGCCAAGTCCTTTTACGGCACTTGCATATCTCCTAGTAACAATGCTCACATCCAATGCGAATGTTGCATCTCATGCAACCGATACTCAATTTTGTTGGTTATAGTGTCCTTGACACTACATCTTATTAATTATCATAACCAATATTCCCATAATCCTTTTAGAATATCTTCATTCCTGGAGATCTCTATCTCCTAAGGTATCTACAGTCAAGACCCTTATAGATCACTATCTACAAGGTCTTAAACCTTTGAAGATAAGACTTTGAGATCACTATCTCTAAGTTTCATCATCTTTGAAGATATTGTTATTACTGCAACCAAATGTTTTATTTCCAGAGTAGGATTAGTAACAGTTTACTATTCCCACTGCATGGCAGACATATGGTTTTTGTACACATCCAGTATACACTTCAGCTTCTCGTAACTGATGCACAAGTACAAGCAGTTCTAGCATTCTCTTCGTCAACTCTTTGAGGTGCTATCCCTTTAGACATGTTACTACCACATCTTAAGGGAAGGAAGCTTTTCTTGGAATTTCCTAGAAAAATGGAATAAGTCCAAGGTGTACTACTAATGTGACGGTCCCAATATCCTCTTCTCTTTGTTTCTGAACGACTTCAGAATTAAGATCTAAGAGGTATCCTTGAGATCGTATCTCAAGGTATGGAACAACCATATTATAAAACACTTATTATTTATTCTTATATCATTCCAAATGATTTAGGATAATATCTACATTTAGCACGATGAATACAATGGCACTCCTACTAAGCTTCACATGGTTCATCAAGATTTTATCTGAAATCATAACATTTATAATTTCATCAAATCTTATGCTCCAACTACATGAAGCTTATTTGAGTCCAAAGATGGAGTTCTTTATCTTACACACCTTGCTTTCCTCAACCATGAAGCCCTGGGGCTACTTAATATGAATATCCTCAGAGAGGTATTCATAGAGGAATGCAATCTTGACTCACATCATGAAGATGTCATAGTCAAGTTGTGTAGCTACAGTTAGCAGTATTCTGATGGGTTAAAGCAAGGTCACTGGAGAGCAAGTCTCATCGCAAGCGATGTCTTCTCTTCGGTGTGTAGCTCATGGCTATGAACCGTGCTTTAAAGGTCTCTACCTTCTCATCAGGTTACCTCTTTCTCTTGAAGATCCATTTACACCTTAATGGGTCTGACCAATATAGGTGGATCCTCGAGGGTCCATATACAACATTTGTATATGAAGTCTACATTAGACTTTTATTGCTAACATCCATCTATCCATGTCATGATCCTCAGGAGCTTCATCACATGAAGTCCAATCATTTTCACATGGAATACATCCTCAAACTTATTTGAAGAAGTATTAGTGTTTCATCTTCAATTATTCTTTTAGTTTCTGATTTCAGGAGCCTCATTATCTTCTCAAGATTAAATGAGTTCCTTTACTTCATTTTATCTTGATTCTTAAGAGAGTCATCCTCTAAGAATCACATTCTCAGAGATGAGATCCTTTAAGAATCTCAAGGTCATAAAGTAGGTATACAATACCATCCTTTATTTTCCTAATGAAGTAGCACTCTTTAGTGCTAGATTCCAGCTTACATGCATGGAACCTTATTAAGTATATAATGTAGTCTCTACTATATATATACCTTGGAAACTAAGAGATAATTATGCTAGGATTAATCACTGATTAAATCATGTCACACATGATCAATTGTATCTCCCTACAACTCCATTGAGTTAAGGTTCATTAGGAGGATTGAGATAGGAATGATATTCATATCTCCATAAGGTATTTCTTGAATTCATCTAATAGGTACATGCTACCTTGGTTAGATCAAATTCATTTCATCTTCCTTCAAACTTTGGTTCTAAACCAAAATTGCGAAATCTTTGAACATTTCAAAGTTTTCTAAGTGAAGAGAAGAAATCTCATATCACAAATAATCACTAATAGATATCATATATCCATAATGTTTATTCTGATATAGATGATTCACATACATCAATATGTATGAGATCTTGAATACCTTAACATCTTATACCTTTCCCAAAGAAGGGTGTATTGGACATTTTTTTTCTTTGAATACAATATTCACAAGTATATGAGATTTGAATCTTTAGACAATCTAAAGTTTCATGTCTTACTAGTCCATTGATCTCATCAACAGACATGTGTCCAAAACTTGATGCCAGATCATTGTCAAATGATCTTTATCCTCCTATTGATCTTTAAAGGTTTAATTTTCAGTATTAGAAATCTTAATGAAACATTCATTAATTTTCTAATTTAATAGAGTCCACTGGATTTTAGATTACTATCTGAAATATCTCCATCATAACTCTTTATGATAGATTTATTAAAGAATTCATGTTTATATCCAACAATTAGAAATAAACAAAGAGTGTATTCTAATATCTAGGTCATAGAGACATCTCTAAGACTAAGGGCTCCCACTGAAAAAATGAAGTCTATTGATCTCATGGAAATTGTTGCAACACTTGCATCACTTTCAACATGGATGGCCAATAAACCTTAAGATCAAATTTCTAATATTCTAATACATATGCAACCAATTGCAAGTGTTATTAGAAGATTGAGATACAATTTTTAGACTTTACCTTATCAAATAAGTAAGTCAATTTCAATGATTATATGTAGGTTATTTTGATGTATTATCTGATTCCTTCTCTAAGGATTCTAGATAGATTTGATAGTCATACTATCAATATATCAACATATTGCAGTATTGGCATTCATCCAACTCTTTGGATGTCATATGGAACTCACAGAAGTACAGTCAACTCTTTGATTATACTTCTTGCTTGGGTCTAACCCATGCTTCCACTGCGCTCCCTTTATCTATAAACTACCATTGCTTAAGACTAAGGATCTCTTATGTTAAATTCAAAAGAATTTAATGTAAGAGCATTTCGACATTTATACATGCTTTACCTAATTCATACAATATGAATATTATGAAGCTTCATGAATGACTAGAGTATAGATAGTAGAATGATGACACTCATCATCTACATCCATCTAAACTTTTAAAACATAGGTTCAGGTAGGTACTCAAACAATTTGAATACATTATCTCTAATAGAGCTACCATTCTACATGATGCAGAGAACCATGTCATTCATGATTAAATGTCAAGAGCGCATATGTATGCCAGAATGTCTTTATTGATTTTATAAGGATTATTTGACAATTACGATCATTATCGACATGTCACTTCAAAAGTACATTCGATGAGATCAAGACTTATAGAGACATACAAACCCTAGGGTTTTAGTCCTATTGTCTTATTTAATTATCACTTCTCATTATTATGAGGAAACTTGCACATTGCAATCACATACATTATGTGTCCAATCGCAAGTACAATATCTAGACCATGGGTCCAATCCTAGATATTCTACTGGTTATTATCGAGTATAACATTGAGTGGGTTTAATGAAGGATTATCTGAAATAAAAAATTTGCATTAGGATATATATTTATATATATACATGTTTTACTTTGATTTAGGAATTTTATATCAAAGTTGTCTTGCCATGTCAACAATGAAAGTTCATTCCCTTAATCACTTTCAATGTAAGAGATATACTTACCACTATATCTCAAGCAAGATCTGGGATCTCCTTCCTTATCTTTGTTGCATCCCAATAATATGAGAACCTACAACATGGATAAAAAGAAGCGTGAACACATTCTGCCTTGCAAGTCCAACTTGCATCTCCCAATTCGGTCTTTAACGCCCGGGCCCACCACCCCTAAGGTGATGTTGACCCGTCATTAATTGAACCAACCGTCAACAGGAATACAACTCGCTATGCGCAATCCAATATCGCCCCAATAATATGAGGACCCGATATTGGGGTCACTATGCATACGTCCTTACTCTTTCGAGAAGCGACGAGCCCGATCCAAATGGATCATATGTAGGAGCTGTCACTTCGGACAAGCGTCTCCCACATATAATATCTGGCGACGAAACCCTTCGCCTTACGGGAGACCATGGATGTCACTTATGTGATCCTCCATCTCTTATTCAAATTTAATTAATTACTATGAATCACATTCATACAATTAATTCTTCCAAGGGAATTATTAACTCCAACATATTAGAGTATTTTAATTGGATATAATTAACTTAATCATATTAAATTAATTATCAATCCAATTCAATCAATCAAACTTGATTGTCTTACTTGAATATATATGATATTATTTTCAAAGTACGTATTAATTCGTATTTTAATAATTAGAAAAATACATCTTAATCCCTCGGACATTATCCCGGCCCTACCCGCTGTCATGGCCAGTACCGGCGGGAGTGGGACGGACCGCATACGTTGCAACCCACTACCCCATCGATCCCCGACTAGACACCATATCCGCCTCGGGAAAGGATAATGCCAAATTGATTAATTTGTACTTGAGATGATCATCGGTTCTTCAACCGAAATTATACCATATAGTAATCAAAATAATTTTTGATTATAAGGAAATTTGCTAGACAAATTCCCATTCCTATTCAAGCAAGGAGTTTGATGATTGTGTTTCCAATTATGATTTAGATCAAATCTAATCAATTAATTGGTTGAGGCCAAGTCAATTATGGAAATGATCATCTTCCAATATTTCTCAAATATTTTCCATAATTATTTCATGAAATTAACAATTAATTTCACTAATTGACAATCACATGGTTCTTGATTAGGAAAGTAATTTCAGCAGTGACCCCTACTTACTAAAATTAGCATATCTCAATCAATTTAAATCCAAATTAAGCAAAGTCAGTTTCCAAAGTTTGCTAATTTGATTTACAACAGAATCTATGTGATTTGCACGCATTTCGAGGCGTCTCTAAACAGTAATTAACTCTTTAAATACGTTAAGATTCGCAGTTCCCATAACAGTGAATACATGTTCATTAAAACTACCATATCTAGAGCATACAAAATCCGATTTACGCAAACTCAGATCCTATGGTTTCCTTATTTAATGGGGAACAAAATTCAAGTGCTATTTTCGTGTTTAAACAATTTAAACATGGCCGAAAAATTACACTAAACAGATCTGCGAAATCAAATACGATAAAAAACTTTCACGACCTTAACGAACCCAAGTCGTCCTCGGTTAGCGAATCATATTCGAAACCGTCGACCTAAGGATCTGATACCACTTGAAGGATATGATTAGATACTCAAGCGCATCACAGAAGCGTGAGCGTCGTATCGAATACGACGAGGAGCGACTAGTCCCACTAGTTGCTCGATGCAGCGGAATTTAAAAATTTTTTCTTGCGACGAAACCACATGATCCAAGAACACTTCTCGGATCGTTTCGTCTTAACCACAAACAAGTAATAGGATTACCTCTTGAAGCGTGGTTGCGATCGAGTCTCTAAACGAAGAGACCTCCTGTCTCAAGTCCGATCCGACGGAGGAGACGCTTGCGAGCGCGGGGATGAACCGCGTTCTTCTCGCAATCCATGTTGATGATCCAAGCGGCGGATCTCCTGATCTCGACACACGAGATCCGACGTCTTCTTCACGAGCGAGGCACACCGAAGGAGAGGAAGATCCACGAGCAGAGCAACGGGCAGCATAACGACGATGCCGCGGCGACGGAGAACATCTCCATGGTATCCATGGTGGACGGCCATGAGAGGGAGAGGGAGGGTTGACCTCTAGAGAGAAAGAGAGAGAGATGCTTCTCAAGCATTGTGTGTAAAATAGAGAGCATGGTATGCCTCTCTATTTATAGGGTTTTGGGATCCATGGATCTCAATCCATGTGACATGTAAAATCAATGGATGAGATTGATTTATGTCAATCCAATGGTCAAGATTGTTGTTGGCAAAAGCCAACAACTTGTGATTTAATTTTGATTAAATATATTCGATAAATCAAATAAATATTAATACCAAATTAAATCAATCATATAAGGAGAGAAAAATACAAAGGAGATACTTTCTCCATAAAGAAGAGGTGGCCACCAATTCCCCAAGGGAATTGGGTGCCGTCCCTTCTATTCCTAATGGGGAGTGCAATCTCATGGATTCCATGAGATTGCATATCTCCTTATTTTTCTCTCTACTTATTTCCAACAACCATTTGTTGGGATTTTATTCTTCAAAAATAATTCACTATTATATTTTGAGAATATTGCAATCTTGACATTGGAAAGTTGTGAATCATATTCACAACCCAAAACAACATATAATTTACATTGTCAATTAATTACACATTGTGTATCCAATACACATAATAATTAATCAACACATATAAATTATACTTTGCTCTCTCTAATACATTATAAATCATATTTATAATATATTATGAATAATTGGATATAACTATCCACATTATTCTTATCCATAATAATTAAATCACATTTATTTATATTGGATAACTTATTCTCTTGTGCTCAAATAATATGAATCACATTCACATTATTTACATCTTTGATAATCAAATCACATTTAATCATCTAAGACAACTCTCATTATAATATGAATCAAATTCATATTATTCATGATAATAAAATCACATTTAATTATCCTTTTTCTCAATGCTCGGATACATATATCAACAATACAATTATCCATGAACTCTTTCAAGGATAATGCGCTTTCTCCGCGAATACTTGGAGATAAGGACAGGGCGATTGTATTGTTCCATGTATAGTGACATGGATATTGAGATCATATCTCAAATCCAGATCTCGGGCCTCCCATAGATGCTTGATTAAATCAAGACCGCAAATCTAATCTTCTCATTGAATCTGAATCACATTCAGATTAATGTCCAACATTTGGACTAAGATCAGATTACTTCTCTACTGAGAGGAGTCACTAAAATCCAAACCCGTTTCATCACTCCCTAGGAATGGAAGCGTCATGGTTATACAATCGTTTATGATCACATCACCCTCAGGTATTCCTAATACCTGTACATCCTGCATACTGGAAGACTCAGAATAAACCCGAAGTATTAGATCAACTTTATACTGTCTACTTCAGGGTTTTATCAGTAAGTTTTTCATTCGATCATTGGGAGTCGGTATTGATCATATACTTTCCAAAAGCATATATCATACCTAGGTCTTGATCATATACTTTCTAAAAGTATATATCAAACCAACAAATTCAGTCAAGCTTCCAAAGCGAGACGACCGTACGCACGGAGTTTGATTCTTCCCAATATCTCATGAGTGAGCTCATATCTTCCGGTTCAGTAATTGAACCTGTATGATCCCTTTGAGAGATCGTATTACTCATATGCCCTTATATGCACACCAGCGCGTCGGTGTATAGACCTTGATTAGATCATCAACCTATTGGTCTGCCAAATGTACATACTCAGACATATAGTAACACATCTGTCTCCGGTCAGAGGATGTGTGCCTATATCATGACAGCTTATGATATAGGACTTAGGTTATCTCGATCTCGTTAAGTCAACTCTTTGACCTAACTCATTCGACACCTCCGAATCTTTATTCCTATGCAGAGGACCTGCATCAAGAGGTCGGTCAGATATCAACCTAAATGAGATAGGATTGCCATCTCCTACTCAGGCTGGAGATCATCTCTTAATAATCATTTGACGGTGCTTGATGAGTCCTCAATCTAACTTATTAGATATTCATCTAAGCACCATCATCTATGATTCAATAATTGAATCAACAGCTGTATGATCATTAAGATGGCCATGGTACTTAACCCTAATTGCACTAAGGGACCTATTATGTAAACTATGTACTCTTTATTTCAGATTAAGGAGTGAATTGCAATAACATTTATTGTATAATGGCTCGCCGTGGGCTCGCATGTCCAACAGCGTGCCCTCCACCGTTCGATTATCACCGAGGATCCCTTCGTTGAGGCGCACCCTGCTCCCGACCGCACGATCTTCCATGTGGCGTCTATCTGGCCCTCGGAATATAAATTTCCCTTAGGCCCCCGTTCTTTTAGTTTTTAATATTTAGTCTTGTAAATATTCTATCAAGTTCATTTTATTTTGGTACATTTGCATAGTGGACCTGGTAGTTTTTGTTAATTGCATTTCTACCCCTGCCTGTTGTGGTCACGTGCATCGACACGTGTATTTATGGTGAAATTTCTTGTTTTGGCCAATTGTTTCTGATGGTTATGGATTGAAATATCTTTTTACATATTTGCACATCTACCCCTGTGAATGTTTTATTTGAGCATGTGCTGAATATCATGGGAATTTTATACTTTAGCCCCTGGACTTTTAGTACGAGTTACTAATAGGTACAGGGACTTAAGTTTTATTACAAAGAGGTCCCTGAGTGCCTCAGACACGTGCATCGCGCGTGCGGATCTGGGAATTTTACACCGGACCCCCTGGGTTTCCTGCACTGTTACTTTTAGGCCCCCAAAACATATTTTCATTGCAATCAGGTCCCTGTGACTTTGGGCTCTTGTTTGCTCTGAATAAAATATCAAATCTACTCCAAATCAAGTAAAAATTTGACACGTGGCTCCTGCCACTGTGTAGAATTTTCACTGAATTTTGGGAAATTTTTGGAGCCATTTTGTTATTTTTAAAAATTCAAAAACATCACTTTTTCTTACTGTCCAGTTTTAAAATTCACAAAAAATATTAAAACATCTTCAAAAACTCTAAAAAAATTAGATTTTGTTTATTGTAGTGTATTTGATTTTCTGACCAAGTTTGGTCATTTTTGGACTTATAAAATTATAAAAATTAAAAACATTGAAAATATCATAAAAATTCTAGTAATTATCAAAAAAACCCAAAAATAATAAACTCAGCTTCTGAATTTTCCTTTTTGTCTCTAGTTTATAGGAAAAATACTTCAGGATTGATTAGGGCCATTTTTTATTTATTTTGGCCCTCCAAGCCTGACTGGACAGCAACAATTGTTTTTAGTCTTGTTTCATTTTTAAAAAATTCCCTAAAAATCAGAAAGATACCAAAAATTTACCAAAAACATAAAAATATATAAAAAGCATAAAAATATTTTTGTTTGAATTTTTGAGCATATTTAAGTAGTTAAATAATTGTTGATAGTTGCTTGTTTTCTTGTTTGTTTAGTTTATTTATTAATTTAAAAATCCAAAAAATATAAAAAATATTAAAAACCCACCAAAAACAATTTTCTTTTATTTATTTTTATTTTAGACTACTTCGTAGGCTGCGAGGCCAACCCGTGCTCCTTGAGTTCAACCCTGGTCGCTATACCAGGCTAATCCAATAGCCAGGGCCACTATTGATTTCCTTTGATTTTTATCTTGTTTTGGTGGTCTGCTCTCTTATTTTCTTGATTGACTGAATTATCTCCGAGATCCGGGTCGCAACGACCCTTGATCTATTTTATTCACCCGAGTCTTGGTGATTTTTCGGGTCATCAATGACCCATATAGCAATGCTTATTTGCTGTCTTTTTTAAAAATCTGAACAAATTATCATTTTTAGCAAAATATCAGCAATGATTACATCGAATCTTGAAAATTAGCAACGACTAAGTGTCGTTATATAGTCGTTAATGATATAGTGGCAATTCAATATTTATCGGTCTGTCTTATGTAGTTAAATATATAATAATGAATATTATTCGACGATTAATTCTTAAATTATCAATGAATATTATATCCGTTGATATTTCAAAAAAATTAAAAAATGAGAGAAAGAGATGTGGGTGTCGGAAAGTTACATACACCTGGGTTATGCTCCCCAACCCCTATATATATAGGGAAAATGGGGTTACCCTAGAGGGAGCTAACTTGCCGCCCCGTCTCATTTTCCAATTTTTTTATTTTTTTGAAAAATGAATAGTGAAAATTCATCACTATATCCTTATATTATGTCAATAAAGTTTCGTGCGAAATAGAGGCTCTTGATGAATCCGTGATTCATCACCTTTATTCTTTCATTTTGGCTGAAATCCTTGGTAAAATACATGTAAATATCCATTAATTCTAACTAATTATCACTCGAATCACAATTATTAATATTATATAATTAACACTTATTTTATATCTAAAATAAAAGAATAAAGAGAAAAAGAAAATAAAAAAGAAGGATGTATATAAAATATATACAGACTAATCCTAAACCCGAGATCAGGTCAATATTGACCGGGTCGACAAAATTAATAAGTAGTGGGAGATAAAGATCTTAACATATATTAAGAAAACAAAGACCAAAAATATAATTTACCCATTTTACACCATGTAAATAATTCACCTATTTTATTTATCATCAAAACAATCTCAAATCAAAACACTTTTTTGTAAAAATTGTTCACAAAAATCAATATTATTTTATAAATAATATCAGAAAATTATTTCGGTATAAAAATAATTAATCGCAATGAACCGTAAAAGCCGCAAAAGCTGACTTCTAAGGTTCATAACTATTTATAGAAAACTCCACAACGGACCAAACCCACTTTTAAAATCTGTTTTATACTATTTATTAAAAATATCAAAAAATATTCCAATAAAATCGATGAATTTTGGCATTTTAGACTTGTTGAACATATGTACTATATGTAGAATCTTCCTGGATTTTTAATTAAACAACCGTAAATCCGATTAACTTAATTCTTTTTTCTAAAATATTCTAAAAATATATATAAATATATAAAAATATAATTATGTCAAAATACCAATAAAACTTGAAGTCTTGAAGCCGTTACTTTTTTTCGGGCCACATAACTCGGTCGTATGAACTCCGAATTGAGCAATCTCGGTTCAATAAATTATATTATTCAATTATCTACAAAATGAGACTAGTTTCGCTAAAATCGAAGTTAATGTGAAAAATGTGGCTTTCGGGTCTGTATTGGTATATTGTACAATGTACCATAACTTATATTATTATTTAATACATTAATATTTTATTTTAAAAAAAGAAAAAAAATAATATTTATTTATTTATTTAAGTTATTTAATTAATTAATTTATATATCATTTATTTATTAACCTAAGTCTATACTTTATTACTAAATTAAATACTTAATTACTTAATTATTTACTTGAAAAATTATTAACCGTATTTAATTAGTAATTATTTATTTAATTCCGAAATTATTATATAAATAATTAATTTAATTTAATTAATTATATTAATTTTAATTTTTACTTCTCTATTCCCCTCCCTTTTCTCTCTCCTACTTTACTCTTGTTCTCCATTCTTCTTCCCGACGGTTTGCATCCCTTCTTCTTCCTACATCGGCACCACCGTTGAGCCAACTGCTTCAAACTTCTCCAACGACCGGCTCCTCACTGTCCGCAGTGCCCGGAACCCCCCCCCATCTATAAAATCCCATCCGAGCCCAGGTTCTCGGCTATCTGCCATTCTTCTTAAATTTCTCCCAAGTTCTGTGAGAGCGTGCTAGTGACAAGGGTGTGTTCTGCCGGGATCAAGGTCGAGAAGAGAGGAATGAGTGAGCGAGATCAACCACTGACGACCATTGCTCGACCGCCGCGATCAGACTCTAGTTTCGCCGTCTGTCGAGGCAAACACCTACAGCTCTGCTTGAGCTCCATCCCTAGGCGCTAACACCTTTCTTCATCAGTAAATTGCTTCCGATTAGCATCTCCTTTCATCATCTTCTTCTTCTCAATCCCTTCTCATTTTCTCGATTTCTCTCTTCATCCATCTTATTCACAAATCGTTATGAATCATATCACCTCCATCAAACGTCCTTTTACTTCTTGTTTATTTTCCAAACCTACCCCTTTCGATCACCGGAGATCAAGGGCTTTATCATTCATCACCGAAGCACCTTTGTTCATCTCTCCCATTTGTATTTGGATCGAGTCTTCGAACTTGAGTCGAGATATGTTGCCACAGGTGCAGATCCTTAACTGAAACTCGAAGCTGATCGAACGTCTGAGCACCTGCACAAATGTGGTCATTTGGTTCTGCATTGCGCCTACGGACCACCACGAACTCTGTTGAGTCACAACTTTAATCATTATAGAGCATTTTTAAAGCCATGAACTTCTGATTCAGATCAGAACGGAGCATCTCGGAGCATTGAACATACATACATCTGATCTGGAGATTTGAAGCATTTGTTCCAGATCCAAAGCCATCGCTGCCTTGGACAATCGCTCGCACCAGAGGACTGATCTGATTCCGCCGACTTCCGAGCACTGCTGCTCTGTTCCCGATCCATCAACGCCACCACTGCAACACTACTGCTCGAAGCCGCTTAGGAGAGGGAGCATCAAAGTTCCATCTGCCGCAAGCAATCTATTTTGGTGAAGAAGGAACATCATACCTGCTATGATCGAAAAGCACCTTGAAGATTTCCGTTGTTGAACCCGCCGACGCCGCATCTTCAGTTTTTTTCTTTTTATGAAGATTAGCAATCAGCTTCGTGGGTTACAGGAACCGTTCGATCAGATCGAATCGAATGGCTGATACCAAGCCACGCGTTGGCTCTAGAGCAAACCAGAACGCACCCACCGCTTTAACTTCGATCACACGCTACGGACGTGCGCAACCTGAGGTTTTTTTGGGTGTTTTGCATTTTTACCCATCGGTGCTTCATGAATTTTCAAACAGGTCCAGGATCAATTTGAAGCGTGTAATCAGCACGTTATCACTAGGCATTTTGCACGAAATATCTTCCACTTTCTGCTATTGCGCACGTGCCCCCAGATTTTTCTAATAATTATAGATACACCCATGTGCTGTGTATACTTACCTATACATTCTCTATACATATTAATAACAAGATACAAAACATAAAAAAATAATAAATACAGTATACTTCCATGTATACAATATTAAGTGAAATCTAAAAAAATAAAAAATTATAATTTCTAATTTTCTAATAAATCATTAAAAAACATCAAAAAGATAACAAACTTTAAAAACCTCATAAAAATATAAAAACACCTCTAAAAATCCTATTAAAAAATATCTACAACATATTTTACCATATTTTACATAGTAAACCAAAAATAAAATAAAAATTATATAATAAAATCAAGAAAAAAAATACAAAATATATAAAACTTCAAAAATTCATAACTTAAAAATAAAAATCACCTAAAAACGCTCAACATATCGTTTTAAAGATAATTTCATCTACTTTCCATTAAAACAAAATAAAAATATTCTTTCCTATTTTCATTTATAAAAATAAAAAATATGAATCTATTTTCAATACTTTCATTATTTTCAACTTTAAAAATACAACAAAATCTACAAAGATAATAAGTACCTTTTAAAATTCCATAAAAAAGAAAAAACAAAATAAGCATAAAAATATTAAAATAAAAATTAAATAAAAATTACAAATCATTTTACAAAATAAAAAAATTACAAAATTCATAAAAATTATAAAATAATAAAAACATTAAAATTCAAATAAAATATAGAAAAATTCTTAAAAATAAAATAAAAATTAGGAACCCTTTTACCTTAGTTTTTCTATAGTTTAACCATATTTATCAACAGTTTGCCTCCCTGAATTCGACACTCCCATGCTTAACCACTATACAATTAAGTTTACGAGAATAAATAAAATAAAATGATTAACCAAAAATTAATCTTTTCTGCTAAAACTCACCCGATCGATACAAGGACTGAAAATCGATTATTTATGTCTTTTTCACAGCAATAGAGAAGTGATCGGATGACGTTTTTCTGATGGCGTCGTTGCCGTGGAGGCAACGCTAAGGTAGCCGTAGACCTAGGTTTAGGTTTCTCTTTTCACCATTTATTTCTCTAACGTCACGGCTTTTCATTTCTGATTTGTGCATCACAGGTTGAGCAGCATGAGACGGAACTACAAAGTCGAATTTTTTTTGGTAATTTCTTGTAATAAAAAAATTATCTCGTATAAAGGGGCCTCGTAAAGGCATCCTAACTTGTACTTCTTCACAGGGTCTGTGTCACCAAAGCTGTACTCCTAGGGGAGCAGGTCACCCACCGCAGCTTTTTCGCTCGCGTTTTTCTCAACGATTTTCCACGGCTTTTCGAGATAGGTGCTTGTTAGGATTTTTTATTTTTCCCTTCTCTGTGCAACCGTGGATTAGATGTTTGCTTAGGATACGACACTTAGGTGTTTGTATCTATGGTCAAACCCAAAAAAAATATGGTAGACGAATTTTCTCTGAAAATATCCAAAAAAAGTGAAAACTGAAAATTAAAACAGGGGCTGTTAACTTCTATTGGACTTTAAAATGAAATGTAAGGACTCCACTTATCTTGGGGAGAGCAACCGTTGAAATTGCATCGCAGGTACATTCTCCAAACTTTGCGATTGAGAGACGATCCATAAGGTAGAGCCAGAGTCTGGGCTTCCATCAAAATACTACTTAGTTCACGTCTTTAATCACCTTATCTTCATTGGGTGCTCTTGGATAGACGGAAACGGTCTGGGTCTACTTAGTATAGTGGGAGGCTTAGAGGACAATGTGTAAGGCTCCGTCCTCAAGTAACATGGGTAGCCGGAAACGGTCTGTACTTACTCCTATACTGGCTGAGACTAGGTGATTTCTGGTGAGAACTCGGGACATTACGACGAAGAAGTTTTAGGCACCTATCTGATCTGTCTAATCTGTGAGAAGACTGTTTGCCAAATAACCCTAAAATTGAAAAGATAAACGACCGAACTCTTGCGGTCATCACCAGGGTTGCGTTGGTGAACTTAGGGTTTACTTTGCGTTTGATTGCAGTGTGAGTCCAATCTTCGAGATCTTGATCAATAAAATCTTTCAAGATGATGGGAAGGCGATCGCTCCGGTCGACTCCAACCGATCCACTCCTCACGAACATACCCATTCATACAGATCGGTTCCGGATGTCTCTCGTCCAAAACTGAAATCTACTCAAGTTGCTACTTCTAGGCGTGACTCTAACCCTAGAAGCTCGTCGTCAATTTCTTCTCCTTCTCATTCTCATTTATCATCACCTCTAGTTACAAAAAATCATCCGCAGTTACATATTGATCTGGCAGAGATTGACTTAGATTCTTTCTCCTTTCCAGAAGACATGGCTGGCAAAGGATCGTATAGCACTTCTGTAGTCATAGATCAGGACGCAATCAACAGTGGTCTACTTGCTTCCCTTGAGATAATGCAGAACCAGATTAGGGAGCAAGGTAGACTTATGAACGATGTTCGAGCCGAGATGACTCAGTTGTGATCCCAACGCAATAATCCTAATGCTGAGAATCCAAGAGCTGACTATCCATGACCTAAGGATCGGGAGAAACCAGATGGAATAGAGAGGCCGCCACTAGGATCGAACAGTACGATGCAACAGCTCTATAACCCTGGAGCTACTACGACTCATCGGGGTCCATCTCCCTGTCATTCACGGGAATTTCGAGTTCCGACCTCAGACTATCCGACTGCTGCCCAAGTTTCATGGGCTTTCTACTGAGGAACCTCACCTGCACCTTCAGGAGTTCGAGCTGATCTGCAGCACGGTGCATGATGCGCATGTGAACAAGGATACGATTAAGTTGATCGCATTTCCTTTCTCCCTGGTTGATCGAGAAGACTATTGACTGAAACACATCAGGAGATATGTTTCGACGTGGGAGGAGTTGAGAACCGCTTATCTGAACAAATATTACCCTCTCGGTCGAACGAATGCTGCTAGAGCCATGATTATCAATTTTATCATGATCAGGAATGAACAGTTCCACGAAGCATGGGATAATTTCAGAGAGCTCATTGATCGGTGTTCCCATCACGAACTTTCAAAGCTAACTCTTGTATAGAGTTTCTTCAGTAGGCTGACACTAGAGTTACATGAACTAGTGAATGCAGCATGTGGTGGATCGTATTTTTCATTGCACAAGGATCAAGTCTGAGCCATTTATGAGAAAATGGTAGAGAATTGCACTACAATGTCCCAGACTCTGGTCTATAATCAGACGAAGCCACCGACTTACTACCAGCATTCCCGAGTGGCACAGATTGAAGGGAATCTGTCTTCTGCTGTTTCGATTCTCTCGAATCCCCATCAACTGATATGGGGATCATTTGTCAGAAACTGGATCGGATGGAAATCATTGAGAAAAAGTGCCAAAATCTAGACAAGATCGATAAGATTGACGAGCTTGAGAGATGCCTAAGTAATCTGAAGACACAGATTATGTGCCTTCAAGAATTACAAGCAGACTCCAACCGGTCTTCGAGATCATAGGCTGGCTCAGGTAGCCGAGATCGAGGCATACTTCCTAGGTCTCCAGTACAACACATTTACCATGTGCATTCCGAGCCGTCTCATCACCCCTCGGCATACCTACAACTCCAGCAGACGCCATCATCTAACAATCAGATGGTGGTGTATCAGAGCGATCAACCCTTGGCATCTATGTCCCCAACATACTCTGAGAAGCTGAGACATTGACTGAGGTCAATGGGATTTGGTATCACCGACCACAGCACCAGGGATCCGTCGTGATCACCCTGGTTTCCATGGGTGACATGAGGTGCCTCTTCCCAGCAGCCACCACAGGCACCAATGGGGCAGATCAGAGAATCACAACAGCATTCAGGTCCTCGTCAATTCCAGCAACCTCAGTGGAGGCTGAGCACATATCAGAATTAGTATCAGCAACATTATCCTCCACAGCATCCAGCTCAGCCGCAGCCTCAGTACCATCGAGGCGACCCATCCGGGTCTCATGGACCTTTCCATGAGAACCCAGCCTTAGAGTATCTCGCCAACATATCATCGACCAACCTGCATCTTTTAGGCGAGAAATGGATGAGTTTAAAATCCATGTAACTAATCTGGTCAAAAGAAAGTCCTCCTTGCCTGCCCAGATAAAGCCCAACCCGAATAATCTGAAGCGAAAATCAGAGCAGGTAGATTTGACCGAGCCCACCCTCCAGTCATAGGTATTTCCAGACGATTATCTTTTCTGTGATGACGCTGATTTCATTTCTCTTAGGAGCGGTAGGATACTAGTAGGAGAAGACTCTACTAGGCTCAACGAGGAAACACATGATGACACAAGCGAGCCTGTGGAGGATGTTGATGGCGGTTCTGAAGCCGTCTTACCCTTTGACGATGGAGATGGTGGTGCTGAAGCCACCAAGTCTGAAGAATAGTCAGATCTGAATGCAGATGTAGCTGCGTTACCATTCTTTGTAAATAGTGACGATGAGAGAAAATCACAAAAACAATGTATAAAAGATAAGAACTCAAAAAAAAAATAAAAAGATTGTTGATCAATATCTTTCTCTTTCTGATTATTCATAGAAAGCAAGTCCCAATTTTACAAAAACAATTTCTTCTACTTCTTTTGATCCTCCGATTATACAGACTAACCAGGAGGATGTACATATGCCATTTTCAAAAGCACTTTGCTTATGAAAAGGCGCTAAAAATGGAAACAACAAAAGGATCCAAATGAATGATCTGACGAAAGAGATGCTCGACAAGTTTACAATCCAACTCACTCTTTCGAAAGCCATCCCTCTTCTTCAGAAAGGTCTAAAAGAACGAACCACAGTTCGTAGTAAAAAGAGGCAGTGTAACCATTGTTTTGAGATCCATGTGCTGACCAAGGAAATATGCCATGCTATTCAGAATCGACTCCCAGCCAAGAGATCAGATACAAGAGCACCGTATGTCAGATGCGAGATCCTCGATCAGACTTTTGATCCGACTCTATTAGATAGCAGATCTTCGATTAATCTCCTTCCATCTTCCCTAGTCGACAAGTTCGAGTTTGGGCCTTTTCGACCAAATCGAATGGTCTTGCAGTTTGCTGATAGATCGGTCAAGAGGTCCAAGGGTTTAATCGAAGATGTTATCGTCACCATTCAGAGATTGCAATTCCCCATGGACTTCGTCATGTTGGACATGTCAATCCCTAAATGCATGACCGATACCCTTATCATACTAGGACGACCTTTTCTGGCAACAACGAGGGCCATTTCCGACTATAGTACTGGGAAGGTGTACTTTCACGCCCAGGGAGAAAGTATACATATAGAGACGATCCAAGACGAACAATCTCCAGATCTTTCTGAGTCAGAGCAAGCCAAGTTCACGGACATCGATCTAGCAGCCTATACTCAGGCCTAATCAAACCCACTCTTCTTGTTCCTTCTCTCCCTGAACTCAAACCGTTACCTCCGAGCATGAAATACCGATTCCTTGCAGGTGAATTCAAAATATTTCCGGTCATCATCTCTTCCAGTCTGACCAAAGATCAAGAATCCCGTCTGATTGCGATTCTTGAAAAGAACCGCAAGACGATCGGATGGTCAGTAGCTGATCTCCCATGAGATTAGTCCGGCTCTGTGCTCCCACCACATCTTTCTCGAGGATGACGCCAAGCCATCTCGTGAGTTTCAGTGTAGGATGAACCCGAATCTTCGAGAGGTGGTTATGAAGGAAATATCCAAGTGGTGGAGCGCCAATTTTATCTATCCATCTCCGACTCGAAATGGATTAGTCATTTGCATGTGGTACCTAAGAAGACATGTATCACTACAATGATCAATGGGGATGGAGAGGAGATCGCTACCTGAGTACCGACTTCTTGGCGCGTCTATGTGGACTACAAACTTTTGAATCAGGTGACCAAGAAGGATCACTTCCCTCTACAGTTTATTGATCATATCATCGAATGGTTAGCTGGGAAGAGCCATTATTGCTTTCTTGATGGGTACTCGAGATATAATCAAGTGGCCATTGCTCCAGAAGATAAAGAAAAGATTACATTACATGTCCGTTTGGAACGCATGCTTTCAAATGGATGCCCTTTGGACTATGTAATGCTCCGGCTACATTCCGAAGGTGCATGCTTTCGATTTTTGCAGACATGGTGGGAGATATCTTGGAGGTTTTCATGGATAACTTCTCGGTCTACGACGATGATTTTGATTCCTACCTTTTTAGCCTAGACTGCGTGCTTCAGATGTACACGGAGGTTAACCTCGTGCTTTCTTGGGGGAAGAGTCATTTCATGATGACACAGGGGACGGTCCTTGGTCACATCATCTCCAACCAAGGCATGGAGGTGGACATGGAAAAGGTGGATATCATTAATAAACTCAATCCACCGTCCAATCTAAAGAAGCTACGGTCTTTCCTCGGGAATGTTGGTTTCTACCAATGTTTTATACGAGACTTCAGTAAAATTACTCGACCGTTGTCTGATCTTCTCGCGAAAGACACCGAGTTTATCGTCAATGATAAGTGTTTTTCAGTATTTGAAACTCTCAAGAACATGGTTGTAAAGGCTCATGTCCTTCAGCCACCCGATTGATCTCTCCCATTCGAGATCATGACAGACGCCTCTGATTTTGCCATTGGGAATGTGTTGGGACAGAGGAGGGATGGCCTTCCATACACCATACACTACTTTAGCAAGACTTTGGATTCCCTGTAGTGGAATTACACAATTACAGAAAAAGAAATGCTAGCTGTAGTATTTGCCTTAGATAAATTCAGGTCCCATATCTTAGGATCAAAGGTCACGATCTTCACTAATCACACCGCCATCAAGTATCTAATGGACAAAAAGGATTCGAAGCCGCGTCTAACTAGATGGATCCTTCTAATCCAAGTGTTCGATATTGTTATCAAAGATAAGCCTAGAGTCAAGAATGTGGTGGTAGATCATCTCTCCCGATTAGAAACGCCCGAGACTGTTGAGTTTGATGCACCAATTATCGAGACCTTCCCCGACGAGGCGATTCTTGCTGTATCCTTGTTGCCAAAGTATGTCGACATTGTGAACTTTCTTGTTGCTAAGAAAGTCCCACAAGGTTGGTCCAGACAGAGACTTGAGACTTTCCTCGCGAAAGCCAAGTCTTACCATTGGGAGGATCCGGTCCTTTGTCATGAAGGAGCGGATTCCGTATGACATCGGTGTATTCCTCAGAAGGAATACCAAAGTATCCTCATGTATTGTCATCGATTAGAAGCTGGAGGACACCATTCAGGGAAGAGGACATCACAAAAGGTGCTCCATCCGGCCTTTGGTGACCTACGCTCGTTGTGGATGCTCACGCATTCGTAAAGAGATGTACTGACTGCTAGAAAATGGGCACTTGTGGACATAGAAATATGATGTTGATGCAGCCGATTCATGTCTGTGAAGTGTTTGATGCATGGGTTATCGACTTTATGAGCCCATTTCCTAAAAGTCAGGGGTCAAGTATATCCTTTTAGCTATGGATTGTGTGAGTTGTTGGGTAGAGGCTATTCATGCCCGAGCCGCTGATGCGAACACGGTTTGCAAGTTCCTGAGAAAGCATATCATTGCACGGTTCGGGGTCCCTCGTGTTCTGATATCAGATGGGGGTAGCCACTTCATCAACGATAAGGTAAGAACACTTTCTAACGAGTTCGATATAGTCCATCGGGTTGCTACTCCGTATCATCCTCAGATGAATGGTCTAGTCAAGGTATCAAATTGGGAGATCAAGACGATCTTACAGAAGGTTGTTCGCCCAGACCGAAAGGATTGGTCGCAACTTTTGGACTCGGTTCTTTGGGTCTACCGAAGATCCTTCAAAACTTCATTAGGTACATCTCCCTTTCATCTCGTTTATGGCAAAGCATGCCCCTTACCTGTGAAAATCAAGCACAAATCCTTGTGGGCAGTGAAAGAAGTGATCTTTAGTTTAGACGATTCGCGAGATCAGAGGCAGACCGAACTGGCAGCCCTGGAAGAGTTGAGAGACCAAGCCTTCACGAATAACCTTCACGAGTAGCCTTCGCTATAAAGAGCCGATGAAAGAGTGGCATGATTCTCATATCAGCCACAAACAGTTTGAGCCAAATCAGAAAGTATGGCTATTCAATGCGAGGTTAAAGCTATTTCCAGAAAAACTCCAGAGCAAATGGAAAGGCCCATATCTTATGAGAAAGGTGTATGACAACAAAAGCATCAATATATCTGAGTTGTCGTCTGATTCAACCTTTCGGGTCAATGGTCAGCGGTTAAAACCCTTTCCTGATCATGAACCTCCGACCGTTGAAGTTGCCCCCATCTATTTTGTATGAGATGATCTTTTTATTCCTACATTCTACATCTCATACCTGATTTTCAAAGATCTCTTGTATATACTTTTGATTTTATTCTATCCATCTTCTGTTTGTCTTACACCTTTAGGTTCATTAGAATTTTGCTATACTTAGGATGTGCTTTATCCAAAGTATAGGGGGTGTAGACACCTTCTTGTTCATTCATTCTGTTCGATTACCCCTGTCATTGCTTATGCTTAGGATGCGCTTTACCCTAAGTATGGGGGATAATCTCGCTCATGTCGCCTTTTCATCGTCGTCATTTTTGTCTCGTATGCTCCCTCGCTCGTCCCTCACCTTTTGATTTTCGTCTCTATACTTAGGGATATTTTATCCTAAGCATAGGGGGGACAAGCTGAGCCGTTGAGTATGTACATCCTCTTGACATCGATCATTTTCAAATTCGAGTCTGCTATTCTTAGGATCACTTGATCAACTTCTATTCTTTATTCGTTATTCTTTGAGTCATTGTGGTATAGATTCTTTTCACCGATCTACAGTTAGACTGAGTTATGTCTTCCTTTGCGGCTTCTTTGGTCAATATGAGGACATAGTTCGCGCTAAGTGTAGGCGGTGTCGTATATATATGCTATATATACTTTAGAAGCCATAACTCGTACTCTATTGTATTTTTAATAATAAGGCTTCTTAAAAGTATGGGTATATATTTTGGTTTTTAAAAGCCGTAAGAAAACCGTAAAAATATTTTATAAAAATTGGCTTAAAAATTGTATATAAAAATATGTTATAAAATTATTTGATAAAATCCTTAAAAAGTTGGAAAAAAATAAAATCCTTGTAAAATTTTGTGTAAAAGCCGTATAATTTTGTATATAAAATTTGTATAAAATCAGACCATGTAAAATTTGTGTAAATGAATTAATCCACTAACTTTTTCAAAAAGATCCCTAAAAATTAAAAAGTTTAAAATCCGATAAAAATTCTTTAAAAATCACTTAAAAAGTTTAAATAAAAAAATTCACCTCATAAAAATTTATTGCATTCATTAGCATTTTTCAGAACAAGTTTGATTCTTGAACCGAATAGATCTAATTCTCAGAAATGGAGCTTGGTTTAGGCCTTAATCCACTTAATTCTAGAGGGACTTTATTAGGAACTGGAATTGAAACTCTTCAGGTCTTGTAGATAATTATTTGGGTTCCATGAGAACGTGTTCGGAATTCAACTTGAAAGTGCCTATGTAGGACACATGGTGTCATCTGTTGAACTCTTCTCCATTTGAACCAATTTTTAACTCATGCACTCTACACTTAGCTCGACCTGCATGGGGCTGTGAAGGGCAATCCATTTCGATGGTGTGTTTCCATCCTTATCTAGTGGTGATGATGTCTTAACACGGGAGAGATTGGGGTTGAAATAAAGCTTCAGATGAGGGAAGGATCGGCTGGCATAATTTTTCTAAGACCCCAAAAAATGGGTGGAATGAAAAAAATTCTATATCCGTCTGGGCCCAAAATACATTTGCAGTGCAACAGTTATCTCTACCAAAAAGAAGTCGAATACATCAAATTCTAAAATGACTACAATGGTCCGAGCTTCAGAAAAGCCTGCATGTCTTTGTGGAGACTTGGTTAAACTGGTCAGGCTTCACCGAGATGTGATTACACCGATAACACTCAAGTTCTCTTCTCCTTCTTCTATCTTCTCCCTTACTCGATTGTGGACACAACACGACCTGACCTCAGAAGGAAATACCTCCCTCCTCGAGGATTGAGTTGCTACAAGGGCCCAATGGGAGTGTGTAACTGGGATGGACGGTTTCTTCGCTTCTCTAGAGCGGGAAGAGCTAAAACATTTTCACACACAATACAAATTGCTTTCATAGTTGAAAAGTTTGCGTGATGAATATATGGATCTGAGCTGGTTGTTGGGGAGAATCTAGATAAAGATTTGTGGAACTTGAGGGCTGTCGAGGCTAAATCCTAATTCTAATAGAGTCCCGAGACACTATTAATCCAAAAGTCTAAATCCAAGCTCCAGATTTTGGGTGAAGTGATATTCAGTTTAAAGAAATAATCATGTTCTAAGTTCTTTTATTTTCCTTTTTCTTTTTCTTTTTGCTTGCACTTATTTAGAGAATAAGTGTTTGCTAAGGGACTAGCAAAGGTAAAGTATAGGGAAATGATGAATCCATGATTCATCACCTTTATTCTTTCATTTTGGCTAAAATCCTTGATAAAATACATGTAAATATCTACTAATTCCAACTAATTATCACTCGAGCCACAATTATTAATATTATATAATTAACAGTTATTTTATATCCAAAATAAAAGAATAAAGAGAAAAAGAAAAAGAAAAAGAAAAAAAGGATGTATATAAAATATATACAGACTGATCCAAACCCTGAGATCACCGGGTCGACAAAATTAATAAGTAGGGGGAGATAATGACCTTAACCTATAAAAATACTAAGAAAACAAAGACCAAAAACATAATTTACCCATTTTACACCATGTACAGACTTCACCTATTTTATTTATCATCAAGACTATCTCAAATCAAAATACTTCTTTTGTAAAAATCGTTCACAAAAATCTATATTATTTTATAAAAATATCAGAAAATTATATCGGTATAAAATAATTAACCACAATGAACCGTAAAAGCCTACTTCTAAGGTTCATAACTATTTATAGAAAACTCCAAATGGACCAAATTCACTTTTAGAATCAATTTTATACTTAATATTATTTATTAAATACATGAAAAAATATTTTAATAAAATTGGTGAGTTTTGGTGTTTTGGACCCGTTGTATATATGTAATATATGTAGAATATTATCCGATTTTTAATTAAATAACTGTAAATTCGATTAACTTAATTCTTTTTCTTAAAATATTTTAAAAATATATATAAAAATATAAAAATATAATTAAGTCAAAATACCAATAAAATCTGAAGTCGAAGCCGCTACTTTTTTTCTAGGCCTCATATCTCGGCCATATGAACTCCAAACTGAGCAAACTCGATTCCATAAATTATATTATTCAATTATCTACAAATGACAATAGTTTCGCTAAAATCAGAGTTAATATAAAAATGCAATTTTCGGGTCCATATTGGTATATAGTACAATGTACCGTAACTTATATTATTATTTAATACATTAATACTTTATTTCCAAAAAATTTAAATAAACAATATTTCATTTATTTATTTATTTATTTAAGTTATTTCTTTAATTAATTATATATCATTTATTTATTAACTTAAGTATATACTTAATTACTAAATTAAATACTTATTACTTAATTATTTACTTAAAAAATTATTAACAATATTTAATTATTAATTATTTATTAATTCCGAAATTATTATGTAAATAATTTATTTATTTTATTTATTTTATTTATTTTATTTTTTTACTTCTCTCTTCCCCTCCCTTTTTTCTCTCCTACTTTACTCTTTTTCTCCTTTCTTCTTCCCCGATGGTTTGGATCTCTTCTTCTTCCTCCATTGGCCTCCACCGTTGAGCCTATCGCTTCCAACTTCTCCAACGGCCAGCCATTGGCCGACCGTTAATCTAAACAATGCCATTCTCCTCACCGTCTGTGGTGCCCGGAACCCCCCTCATATATAAAAGCCCATCCGAGCCCAGGTTCTCGGCTATCTGCCATTCCGCTTAAATTTCTCCCGAGTTCTGTGAGAGCGTGCTAGTGACAGGGGTGTGCTCCGCTGGGATCAAGGTCGAGAAGAGAGGAGCGAGTGAGCGAGATCAACCACCGACGACCATTGCTCGACCGCTGCGATCAACCTCCAGTTTCGTCGTCTGTCGAGGCAAACACCTGCAGCTCTGCTTGAGCTCCATCCCTAGGCGCTAACACCTTTCTTCATCAGTAAATTGCTTCTGCTTAGCATCTCCTTTCCTCTTCTTCTTCTTCTCAATCCCTTCTCATTTTCTTGATTTCTCTCTTCATCCATCTTTTTCGCAAATCGTTGCGAATCCTATCATCACCTTCCATCAAAAGTCCTTTTAATTCTCGTTTATTTTCCAAACCTACCCCTTTCGATCACCGGAGATCAAGGGCCTTATCATCCATCACCGAAGCACCTTTATTCATCTCTCCCATTTGTATTTAGATCGAGTCTTCGAACTAAATAACTAAAATCCCCTAAAAATGCACAACATATCATTTTAAAGATAATTTCATCTACTTTCCATTAAAAACAAAATAAAAATATTTTCCCACTGTTTTCAATTTTAAAAATAAAAAATATTATTTACTTTATGATGTATGCTATTGAAAAAAATATTATTTATAAATATTACTCTAATTATGGGGAGAGAGATCTCAATGAGTGCGTTAATTGTAGGGAGTTTGTGTATGTGTATTATGAGATGATATACAACTAAATATAGAAACATGAGAGAGAGAAGGAGAGAAAGAAATTCAAGAGAGAGACTGTGACATATAGAATGGAAGATGAAGAGAAAGTCGATAGAGAGAGGAGGCCAAGGGAAGTAAACGTTTTGGGGCTATTATCTAGTTGGCTTAGTTGCTCTGATGTAGGACGTTTAAGTTGATAGTTTGTTGTTTTATATCTAAAGTGGTCGTAATTTTTTGCCCCGCGTTTGTGGAGGCCCATCCAGCCCTTTTTGGTGTACTGAACTTATTTAGTCACTATTCTGATGAGTGAATTTGAATCTTTTTCAAAAAAAAGAGGGAAGAAGAGAGAAAAGAGAGCATACACGAGAGGGAGAGGAGGGAGGGATCAAGAGAAAAGAGCACGGGAAATGTATGTAGGGTTCCATGTGTCAGTCTGAGAGACAAAATCAGGTAAAATCCAGCTTTAGTATATGTTATAGAAGATTATTCATGAAATCAATGACATAAGTTTTAAAAATTAAATAATATATTTAATTGATCGGTATTTATTTTTTGTTATTTTCACGTAGCTTTTCTAGTTCAAACATTCTTCACAAATGGATAATATTAAGAATATCGATATGTTTATTTTTTGTAATTTCTAAATGATTTTTTTCTAATCCTTGTAATTCTAGAAGAAGTGGACTAGACAAAACTTAATTTGATGTGGAATTGTTGGTATGAGCAAAACCTGAAGCAACCGGTGCATAGAGTCAATATATCTTTTTGTAATTTCTAAATGATTTTTTTTCTAATCCTTGTAATTCTAGAAGAAGTGGACTAGACAAAACTTAATTTGATGTGGAATTGTTGGTATGAGCAAAACCTAAAGCAACCGGTGCAGAGAGTCAATATATCAATATGACAAGAGCCAATAGATTTGAATTAAAGTCAAAGGATGGATACAATTTGCGCATTCTGTCCACCATCGCATTTGAATTGAGATCAAATATTTGATAGCTATAATTTCAAATTCCTGAAACGGACATGTTATATATGAAATCCGTTGGCATTGACACAGCAACCACTGGTCCGCTTTCATGCATCCGACAAGAACTTAAAAATTGTTTAGATTTTATCTATCTTGATATATTCATAAATATAATGGTCTAGCTTTAATTACATTGCATGTATATTAAAAAAACACTTTTTAGCATAAATTATGACTTACGAAGTCTGTCGTAAGGTTCTATGGTCCCTCTCACGTAATAAATCAGGATTTACAAAATCACGTAATAATCAATTGGCCGAGAACCAGCCACGACCTGATCGGTAGTTTTATATAATTAATTTTAAAAAAAAAAGAAAATAAAAATCAGGTCCGATTGGTGATCGGACCGGGTTGACCCGAATGGTTGAACCAATCTGACCCATTTTTTATGGTTTAATATATTTTCAAAAAAAATAAAGGTTTAAATAATGAAATAATATGTTTTTATTGCTTGTGCCCCTCTTAACTTCTGCAATGTAAGTTATGTCTCTCTCTTTTTTGAAATATATCTTGTGCCACTATTTTTTTAGAGTAATTTTCTACAAGCAACTATACATAAATTATTATAATATTATATTCATATATAATGTTAGAAAATGTGACTACATTTTGTAGAATTTTCTCAAAATAGACAATCATGATATTCTATGAAAGATTTGACATTTTAAACGATTATTTTATTGATATATAAATACATATTTACATAGGGGACCTTTCAAATGAGGTGGGGGCTTTTCTGGGGTAAAGGCCACTGTGAATTTAGTAAAAATACTGTAACAGTTTTGTAAAAGTATAAACTGCACATTGTAAAAAAATGAATTTTGTAAAATATAGCAAAATTTAAATTAACATTTCCGTCCAATATAATAATATTTTTATAATTTTATTTCCATATACATATTGTGTTAATATTTATTGTTATATGTATGAAACAAGAAATTGTTAAATATATTGGAAAGATGCCTAAATTGAGGGTGGCTCACCATATATATGGTAAGACCCTGCCTCAATTGAAGTTTCTCCTATTTACATATATGTATCTAATTTTATCAGTTCAAAAAATCAATTCGATCGGTCAGACCAGTAAATTAATCCCGATATGATTTTTTTCGAATTGATAGGAATGATAATGTCATTCTGACATCATCACCGGTCCGATCCGATTAGACCAAACCGAAGATTGACCGATTCAATGTCCGGTTCGATTTTTAAAAACCTTATAATAAATATAAAACTTATTGGTGGACAAGGCATCAAGCATTTAATCATATCCGTATCGAAGTGTATGCATAGAATCATACTTATTGCATTAACTATACAGAACATCAGTCATATTTACATTCATCATGTGGAAATTAGATTACATTGAAGAAGGCAACGGAAACCCATCTAATACGCAAACGAGGGTGTACCGGCGAAGGGAAACCCACGACAGCCATAAGGCGGAGGCAGACGCCGCCTGACGGAGAGGTTGATTATGCCGTTGGGGTTCCCCTTCTCGTCCCTCAGACGATAGCTCAGGAAGTGCAAGTAATCCGCAGGCAGCATGCCCCCCTGGAAATCCGACACGGGGACAGCCGCCCTCCCCACCAATCTCTCCCCCATCCTTGTGTTGCACCTCACCCTCACCTCGACGTAGCGTGTTGCAGGTGAGAGCGCAAGCACGGTCTTCTGGTTCCAATGGGGGAAGCTGCCTCCGTCGCGATCGACCGTCGTTGTGAATGGAGGCGTGGTGGCGTCGGAGTTGGCGAAGACGGAGACAAATGCGTTCTTCTTGATACGGTGGCCGGAGAGGGTGAGTTCCTCGGCGGAGACGACGACGATTTCATAGGGAAAGCTCGTGTCGGCATAGCCCATGCAGACGGACATTCTCTGTCTCTCTCTCAGATAGGACTAGAAGGCAAAAGCAGATGGGGTTTTGTTGGGATATGGCGTGTTTCACGGTTCTTTTATGCAATATGGACACGCGGTATAGGACTTGCGAGGGAAGTCTCGGTGGATTCAATTCAACGCGGACCGTTAGCACGTAATAAAAGAGGAATCTTCCAGAAACAGAAAGGCGTTGCTTCCTTCGTGGTGCGCTCCCCAATTACCGCCGTCAAAGATGATGGAATCCCAAGTAAATGGCATCAATATCACCATTAATATTTCAGTGATAACTTTAGGTTTTTAGGTTACTTGGGATGGGGGTGGGAGTATTTGTTTGGATAGGGTTTGAATAAGAAATGCGATATGATGTCATCTTGATTTGTGATGGATTTACAATCCAAGAATGCAGGGGTACATCGGATTACCCGAGGTAACCCGGTAACCAAACGGATCCAAAATTAAAGTCGATTATCAGGACACAATCCCAGGTCCAAAGTTGAAATGAGATAACTTTGATCAAAATATAGATTCTTATTATTTTCTGGGTCGAGCTTGATGTTTACCCAAGCCCAACCCGATCCGCTTAGCCCGATATAGCATAAATTTTCGAAGACTGATATAGGTTTTGTTATTCTCCTAGTAGTAGAATCTTGTAGGTAATTTGTTCTTCACACACTCTAGAATGCTTGGCTAATTTTAACATACTATACTATGTTAAATGACCTTATGGTTCGTAAGACATTTCGTAAAACAAATAGAAAATGTAGTTTATAACGATTCCCTAAAAACTTTAAATAAGAGATGATGCGATAATTTTGAAGCAAGACCTTTTCCAATAAGTTACAAGAGCGGGCGTCAATGATATTGTTACTGAATGGGGAACTTAAGACATTATCAAGTGTTGTTATTAAACGTTTAAGGACATCGGACCAACCCGATCCAATCCATTTCGGATTGGGCTTGAGCTTGGATCATCTTTGAATAACTGTATATGTTTCAGTCCTACACAAAGTCCGCTATTTTAAATAGGCTTGGGACGGGGTCTATACGATAGGCAAAGGTCCGGCCCAATGATGATCCCTACTTAAAATGTGATGGCCATTCAAATTCAAATACTTGAATGCTCTCACTGTTCTTGTTCTTGAGAGTGAGAAGAGTTAACTTACCAAATCACAACTTCTCTGTAAGAGATGAGTGTCGCATCCCAGAGGATAATGGAGAAGAAAGGTATCTTTGAGAAAGTCACTAACCACAACTTGGAGGGGCTACTATAACAAGATAAGCATGTATGGGTATTTTCTAAAATCAACCACTATATCAGTTGTTAAATAAATAGAACCCAATATTATTCACTATCAGATAATATTTTATTCTTCACTTTAACGACGAATGTCATATCTATTGTTCTATCAATAGTGATGACCCATATAGCAATGTTTATTTGTTGTCTTTTTTAAAAATCTGAACAAATTATCATTTTTAGCTAAATATCATCAATGATACATCGAAACGTGAAAATTAACAATGAGTAAGCGTCGTTATATAGTCGTTAATGATATAGTGGCATATATCCATATAAAAAATTAATTCTAAACGAATTTGTCTTTATATTTAACAACAAATACTATGATAAAATTGGCCTAAGATAATGAGTAATTCAATATTCATCGGTCTATCTTACGTAGTTAAATATATAATAATGAATATTATTCGATGCTTAATTCTTAAATTAAAAATGAATATTATACCTGTTGATATTTCAAAAAAATAAAAAAATGAGGAAGAGGTGTGGGTGTCGAAAAGTTACATACACCCAGGTTTAGGCTCCCCAACCCTTATATATATATATATATAGGAAAAATGGGGTTATCCTAGAGGGAGCTAACTTGGCTCCCCATCTCATTTTCCATTTCTTTTTAAAATGAATAGTGAAAATTCATCACTATATCCGTATATTATGTCAATAAAGTTTTCGTGTGAATCATAGACTCCTACAGCCTCTGTCTAGGTAGTCATTTTTAACGATCACAGAATAGTTGAAATCGACCCAGTCTGGATAGAGGTCGTAGGAGTCTTTGTTTCGCACGAAATTTGAATGACATAATATAGAGATATAATTATGAAAATTCACAAAAGTATTTTTCAAAAAAAATAATAAAAGAAAAATAGGACGGCGGAGCCAAATTAGCTCCCCGAATGGGGCAACCCCATTTTACCCATATATATATAGTGAGAGAGAGAGAGAGTGATGAGCGCGAAATTCACCTCTTTAATATTGATGAAGTGTAGTATAGGAGGCGAATTTCGGTCGATCAAAAACCACAATCTTTGAATGTTGTGGAGAATTTTTACTTGGCAAGTCTACCAAGGTCGAACACAGTGAACGGTGATTCTTAGTTGCGTGGTTTTTAAATCAAATTAAATAATTAATCAATGCTTGATTAATTTCTGCGTTGAGAAAATATACAATGCATCGATATGCAATTAAATTAAAATCTACAGAGACAATAGTTCAGCACAGGATCTGAGATTAAGAATTCCAATCCAAACAATGATAATCAATTTCCTCTATGTTAAATCACAGATCAAAAGATATCAAATCCAGAAATATTTATCGGTAAATACAGGCTGCGACTATAAAATTTATCAATCGAACCACTCTTGTGAAATAAATCAATAATAGCCCTTAAGATTCAATCATCAACTTTGAACGAGCAACTGTACTGATTAAATTATTCAACAAAATGGTTCCCTGTCCATGAAAGAATATTAATCGCTTGAAATAATTTCAGTTGAATCCCTGCAGAGAAATCAATAACTTCCTCAATAAAAGGACGCAGATACGTCAAATTTCAGCTTGCACAAGAATCCGAGTGTTCCACAAATAATAATCATCACAAACTATTCTCTGATCTGTCCATAAGATATGTAAGATGATAGAGCATGAAAATAGCTTCAAAATGACATATTATACGCTAAAATCGAAGTCCGTATGAGAAAGATATGATAAAATGAAGTTTCAGGGGCCAAAATGTAAATAAAATAAAGTTTTTCTTTCAAAATAGTACTTGGAGGGCTTATCTGTAATTTCTGAAAGTTAGAGGGGTCCCTGTGCAATTTACCCACTAGCAGGGGAATACAATTTTCGAAACTTTGGAGGGCATGGTTGCAATTTTCCCATGGACGCACGTGCCTTGCACGTGCGCCGGGAGGCTCGGGTGACGGGCTGCTGGCTCGGGTGGCTGACCTCAGGTTCGGGTTCCGAACCAAAGGCTCGGTAGCCAAACCAATGGCTCGGACGCCAAGGCAAAGGCTCGGAGCCGAACCTAAGGCTCGGTTGGAGAACCTCAGGCTCGGAGCTCTCGATCCTAGGTGGCGGTGGCTTGGGGGCGAGGCTCGGGCTCGGAGGCCCGAGCCTATGTGGCGGTCTGGCGGCGCATCGGGGGACCCGAGCCTTGCGGCTGGGGCCGAGGTTCGGGTGACGCGTGGCGGCGCTGGAGCCGCTGGATCAAGGGCTATTACCCCGATCCAACGGCGGCTGTTCGAAGGCGGAGACGCGACAGGGGGAGGAGGCGACGGCCGTGCGCGCGTGGTTGACGACCGCGAGACGGAGGTGGCACGACCGAAGCTTTGGAGGCGATGGTGGCAGAGGAGGCTTCGACGGCGTAGAGGCGGAAGGCGCGGTGGAGAGCTGGCGGAGCTGGTGAGGCGCGGAAGGCACGGTGGAGCTGCTGACGGAGGAGACGGTGCAGATGTTGAGGAAATCGCCTGGGGATGCTGGAGTGGCGATGGCCTACTCCTGGTTGTTGGCCTCAGAGATCCGGCGGGAGATCTCGAAGCTTCGCCACTCGTCGGAGGTAGAGCAGCTACAAAGGGTGGCTGCACCTCAGGATCGTACATGTTAAGGCCGCTGTCACCGACCGTTTAGGAAATGGCAGATGGGAGGAACGCCGACGAGTGGAGATTTTATAGGTGGTGTTGGCGGCTGCTACGAGGTAGTGGGGCCATCCTCGTAACGACCGGAGAGGGAATGAAGACGGCGATGGTCGTTACGAGGAGGAGGTCGGCGGAGTTATGGAGGAGGAATGACGGGGGGGGGGTGTAACGGCTGAAGGAAGGGGATTATAGGGTCACGTGCTAGGCACGTGACCCGGGAGGGGGCGGTTGGAGAGAGAAGTGGTGCCACGTGGCATCCTAAAAAAATTTCAAAATTAAAGATTAAGAAAAAAAGAAAAGAAATAGAAGGAGACCTCGGATCGAAAAATTTCCTTCACAAAAGGTGTTCGTCTTGTCGAGATCTACAACTTTTATGAAGGACTCAGGAGCAAAAGAGGTCACCTGTGCGAAGTGGTATTTTTGGTGGTTCTCCATGTGTATAGAAAACCGATTTTTTTTGGGATTTTGTATTTTTTGATGGTTTTAGAGAGGATAAAAAATATAGAAAAAATACGATAAAATACAAGAAAATTAATTACACATTAATCTAATTTTTTGGATTTTTAGTAAATAAGAAATTAGCAAAATAAAAAATCACACAACTTTTGTACAGACCGACAACAGACACTTGGACTTGGTCAGTTTCTTTGATTTCAGTTTTGATCTGGATTTGGATTTTTGCGTTGCTTAATAAAACTTTCATCAAAGAACACAAATGTAAAAGAAATAAAATTAAAAGAGTTAATTAAGAATATAAAAACTGAGGTCAAAAATAGCAAAAAGTCAAAATGCGCAAAAGAGGTCCAAAACCCAACTTTCACATATGAGCTCCGAATTTTTATGAAATTGGTCTTGTTTTGAAGGTATTTGAAAATGGAGTACTTTAAGAGTGAGTAGACCAAAATTGGACACTGTATGAGGGAGATATGCTCGTTTTAGTCCGTCAAGTGTGAAATTAGACTTTGGGATAATTTGACACTTATTGGAGTTAGTAATTTTTTTGTATTTTTTATTTAATGAAGTTAGTAATATCTACACAATGGAGTGGTTTGGGATCAATCGAAGTTAGGAAGAATTAATTAGAAATAAGAGAATTTAGCGGCTTTTTGGGCTAATTTACACTTGGGATTTATAATGCAATTATGCATGATGAAATGCAGATATTATTCACACATGTATGAATGCTAATAATGCTCTATTAATGATTAATTACATGTGAATTATGGGGAACAAAGCCTAAATGACCAATTTTAGCATGATGAATACGAGATTCATCATACCCCTATACTTAGACCATGCTCGTCCCCGAGCATGAATGAATGACTTAGTTGAATACATCCCTGACTGTGCATGTGAATTTTCAAGGCTTAATTTATAGAAGACCCTCAATTTGAGTGATCCTACAATTCTGGGCTCAACCAAGCTTTAATCAAAAGGAACTCAACTTCTCTAATTTTCAGACTCTCTGTTTGTACATATAGTATAAGGATATGATTCTTAGTGTACTGCATTCATGAGAGTCAAGTTAAGACATCACCCAAAGTTCCAATCTAAGAGACTCTTCTCTAGACCTAATCCTCAATACTAGGGAATAAGTCTATTCTTGCTTCAGTCAAACGTCTCATTAGTTTGTCAGACTTGAAAGTGTAGATGGACGGCCAGTTGATGGAGGGCATAGGATTGTGTCTGATTTTCTCTCCCTTTCATTAGAACAAGGTGCCTCTCGAGTGCCTTTTTACTCAGCACATGTAAATTTAATATTGTTGATCAATGTGTCCGTCAAGAGAGTCGGAGTCGTCTGCACTTGTTTTTCTGGGAGTACACCGGGGTGTGTCTTTTCTGAGTATCTAAGATACCTTCGACACCCAAACTTGTATCGCTTACGATGCAGAGCCCTTTTTGTGGTGTCAGCCCGACTCCTTGGTCCTAATTAGCGCTTGGTCCAAGTGGACACTTTAAAAATGTTTGGGAGCGCTCGCCATTGGTGGAAGCTCACTTAGAATTTGACTTTGGATGGTAGAGCTTTTCTTGACATTTCTATTTCTTTTTTTGTTGGCTAGCTCCACTGCTTTTACCAAAAGTTGGCGCACACTGATCAATAATTTTCATTAAGTTTCAACACACCCTGACACTTAGGTCAATATCAAAAAAAGATAGCATATGAACTTGTTCACATACTGGCTAGGTTTTTGCTGACACTCAGGTTTTCTGAAGCCTTCATTAACTTTATCCCATCCTCGAATATCATTAGATCGGGTCTAAACTCAAATCTCTAGTCCTAGTTCCTCAAGTGATATCTTAACTCATCTCATCAATCATGCAGTTGTGAAAGTGAGTGTGCTGATCAAATTCTTTTTGAAGGTAGAGATGAAGAGTGCAATATAGCGCTCAAATCTTTCAAACTAGGGAAGTGTGGATTATTAAGTTCAAAACCCTAATGACTAAGGCATGCTAACTCAGAATCTCAAGATCTCAGAAATCAAGTGTCCTAAAAAATCCTCAAGCCTTGAGTGATGGTGAATGTGTCAGGAATAAATCAACCAAGGAATGCATGAAATGCTTGATGAAATGCAAGACCATGAGTGATGATTTTTTTTAATGCAAAAAGTTTTTTTTGTTTTTGTTTTTTGTTGTTGTTTTTTTTGAAAAACATGTATTATACACACTACTTATACCCATCCCCGATGTTAGATAAAAACGAT
Source organism: Ottelia alismoides (assembly GCA_037367405.1). Lineage (NCBI taxonomy): Eukaryota > Viridiplantae > Streptophyta > Magnoliopsida > Alismatales > Hydrocharitaceae > Ottelia > Ottelia alismoides. The sequence continues at coordinate 430,802 of JAZKJV010010268.1, read as the reverse complement.
TAAAGTACGAGCTATGGATAAAGTAGATAAAATATATACAAACACACCCTCCTATACTTAGCTTGTGATGTGTCCTCATGGCACAAAGTGAAATGTAGACATAGCTCGTACGAAGTATATGGGTCAAAAATAAAAGAAGAGAAGCGATGTATAAACAATGGTAGCGGCCCCCCTATACTTAGGCTCAGGTCAGCCTAAGTATAATCGGATAATTACAGATGGGGAACCGGGTAGATTTGCGGATGTACAAGATCAAGGAGGTTTGCGACGGACCTTCTTGCGGGAGTGTGGAGAGAGATAGTATGGGGATGTGGAGTGTGATGAATAGGGGGGCGATGAAGAAGACCAGCCATCGTCGGAGTCGTCCTCAGGAGAATAGTAGTCGTCTGCAGAGGATCTCCAACTTTTGTCGATCAGAGGTAAGTGCCCCTGGATCAGAGCTGTACCTATTGCACTTATCTGATGAACGACATCAGGACTGGACGAGGACTCTTCAGAAATCACATGGTGTCTAAGGTCAAAGGTGACTTTCTTGGTCGGCTTGTTTCCTTGGGAAGTATTGGGAGGAAGTTGGACAATCTTCATCTCCCTGTCTTGAGTAACCGATGTGCCATTCGTGAGTTCCTCATCAGATGAATCCCCGTAAAAGATGACCAATTCTTGAAGGGTCATCCGCCATTCTAATAGAAAAGGGAGAGAGCTTGGAGTGTTTTGTTTGTGACAGCGGCGAGACATAGGGTGGTGAGAATTCGAAGTTTGTCCAACAATCAATCTTTTAGGTGACTCTCCTAGGGTTTGTATCAGTGTGTCATGCGGAGATGTTTGATAATGTGAAATATTTTTCTCCTGATCATAACTGTCGGTTTCAAGTTGGTTTTCCTCAGAGCAGGTCGTGTCATTGGAGTTTTCTTCATTGTGGTCCGAGTTCGGGAACTTGATTTCCTGAGTCTCACAATCGACAATCGCCTTAGCGGAGGCTAAGAACGACTTTCCTGAAATGATAGGAGACTCAGAAAACCTTCCGGGGTACTCAATGTCAAGTAGAATAAAGTCCACTTTATGTTTTTTACCTCAGAAATTTACGACGACAGAAACGATCCCCCGCGGTCTTTTGGTAGATCGATCGGGTAATTGAACGATCACCCTAGTCTTTTTGAGTTGTCTGAGTTTGAGTTGGTCAAAGACGGACTTGGGGAGGATGTTTAATGTGGAGTCGTCATCTAGGCGAACATGAGTGAATGTTGAATCCTCAATTTCACATGTGATCCGAGTCAATCGCTTGACTTTGCGGCTTTTGAGTTTATGATTCATCACCAAAGAACTAGCCATAGATATGACATGATATTCAGTCCTGGATCGTTTCTTGCCCCTCTTTTTGGGGTTCAGTCGACTCTTTACAAATCTCTTAAGATCGGGCACATATTCTATGGCTTTGATTAATGGAAGCTCTAAGATTAGACTCTTGCAAAATGCTTCCATTTCAGAATTGTCCAATTTTTTTGAATTTTCAAAATTTTCAAATTTTTGGGTATTTTCTGTAATACGGTCAGTAGGGGGGTCAGAGGTCAGCAGTGGTTGTGCCTGATTGTGTTGATGCAGTGGTTCGCATGGTGGTGGCCTCACTTCTTCCGAATTTTGCATAGACTGGATGAGATCATATATTCTCTCTGTTAAAGTGTTTGCTCTATGATTAATCCGAGCAATCTCATCCTCAAACATCTCATGACTAGTGATTGAATAATCATTCTCCATGTGTCGTGATTTTGGCATGTAACCTCGAGTAGAGTATTGATTGTTCATAAACATTGTGGTCTGGTCATGAGTTTTATTTCCTTGACTTTGATTTTCTCGTGGATTGTCAAAGGAAAATTGATTGTACTCAAGAGGAGAGTCATCCTGAGTAGAGGATGGTTCAAGAGGATGTGAGATCATAGTAACCGGAAATCGTGTTCTGTTGTCAATATCGGTCACTCTATTGTTCATCCTCGATTCTGGTCTCTCTCTCTCTCATGTCCATAAGATTGTCCAAATGTGAGAGAGGGCTAATCTAATAAGAGGTGTGGTCATAGGGTGGGATGTATGGGCGGGAAGAGAATGATGACTGAGGGGAACCTGATTTGAAGAGCAGGCTCCTCTGAGGAGTGTGAGAAGAAGAATATCAGGACATGGTCGTGGAGATCGGGAAAGAAGACCACTGTGCTGACATCTTGTCAAGAGGGATGGAATAATTAGCAAACCACGATTTGCTTGCGATTGCAAGGTCTTTTACACACACAAATCAAACACAAAACAAACACGTTGATTCACCCACTCAACACTGGTGAAGGCACGTTAGGGTTCGGCCGCTTAACTTTTCAGTTTTAATTTAATGGCAAAACAATCTTTAAAATTAAGCGGAGCTGTTAGGTGATGAAATATTTCACAAAGACTGTCCCGAGTTCATACAACTAGATGCACCTACTTTCAGCCGGTATAGGTGTAAGTACGGACTGTTTAAACGGCAACCCGTATTACTTGAGGACGGAGCCTTCTGCGGCGTCCTCTAAACCACCTACTCTGCTAAGGGAAGTCAGACCGTAAATGGCTACCCGAGACCCTCACTGAAAAATAGCTAATTGTTTAAAATCAGTAGTCTGAATGAAACATTTTGGTTTTGGGCTCTTTACTAAGTGTGCGTTCTGGTTCTTACAAACAATGAGTGGGTTTCTCTCCACCAAACATAGGTTAATTTTATGTCAGTTTATTTACAATCGCCTTGGTTAGCAGTCCCGATTTTAAGTTAAGGTTATCACTGTAGTTTATGTGAGCACAAAAATTTACGCCTAACGAACAGTCCCAATTCCTTTAAATCCTAAGTTGTAAAACTTTAAGAAAGGAGGATCGGAAAAGCCGATGCAAACGTAAATCAATGATGCATGCTTAAGAGAATGACTTACAGTGAATCCTCGCGTTCTTCATGCGGGATGCAAGACAAGGAATTTAAATTACACTAAATGATATGCAAAGTGGAAAACACCCTAAGTAGATATTTCTATTAGCGGGAAGAATTGATTTAAAAATTTGGCTAATGTTGAACGATCTATATTGTGTATAGTTAGTGAATGTGTGGCCTAAGAATTACGAGCACAATCAAATAATTCTAATCTAGCGTAAGTGCTCCTAAATTCTGCGTCAAGCCACAGAGAGTCCAGTCCTGAATATTACAAATTAACAGGGTACAAGGAGAGAGGGACGTCGTGAATAATGCAGAAATTTAAACCTATACTAAGATCTCTCTCACAAAAATCAAAATTCAATCTTCCTTGCAGATCCTTGATGAATATCCAAAATTCTGCTCCCAGAAGTCTGCAAAGAGAGAAATTGCGGTTAGTATATGGAGTAAGAGAGAAATGCAAAATAAATGGAAAAAAAAGACACAAAAATTAATTTCACAAAAATTAATTATAAAAAAATGATTTAAAACCCTAAAATACGTCGTTCCCCGGCAACGACGCCATTTGATGAGCATGAAATTCACCTCTTTAATATTGATGAAGTGTAGTATAGGAGGCGAATTTCGGTCGATCAAAAACCACAATCTTTGAATGTTGTGGAGAATTTTTACTTCGCAAGTCTACCAAGGTCGAACACAGGGAACAATGATTCTTAGTTGCGTGGTTTTTAAATCAAATTAAATAATTAATCAATGCTTGATTAATTTCTGCGTTGAGAAAATATACAATGCAATGATATGCAATTAAATTAAAATCTACAGAGATAATAATTCAGCACATGATCTGAGATTATGAATTTCAATCCAAACAATGATAATCAATTTCCTCTATGTTAAATCACAGATCAAAAGATATCAAATCCAGAAATATTTAGGGATTTTTACTCAGCAGACCCTGAAATCTTTTGCAATTACCGCTACGACCTTTGAAACATCGTAATTCCTCCCTCGACCCTGTAAACTTGCTCCATCTTACCTCACAGACCCTGCCGTTAATTTTAACTTTATTTGAGTCAACTGCTTGAGTTAGTCTTGAGTTAATCTAACCAATGGACATCCAACGGTGGATATTCCACCCCCATGTTCCCTCTCTCCTCATTCTCTCTCCCCCCTCTCTCTGGTTGCCATCTCCTCGCAAGATTCGAGCGTTCGGGACCTCCTCGGCGGCTGCTCGTCCTCCTCGTTGGCGTCGCTCCCTCCAGCGGACTACCAGAGCACGAACTACAACACAGTGGGCATAGCAGGGCATCGGAGTAGACATTGGGATGTGACCTGAGCGAGCGGAGAGGAGGCATGGGCAGGGAGGCGACCTGAGCGGGCGGAGAGGAGGGCACTGTCAAAGCGACCTGATCGGGTGGAGAGGAGGCCTGGGCAGGGAGGCGGAGGGGAGAAGGGGAGGAGGCTTGGGCGGGGCGGAGGCCTGGGCGGAGGGGAGGATGCCTGGGCAGGGAGGCGGAGGGGAGAAGGGGAGGAGGCTTGGGCGGGGCGGAGGCCTGGGCGGAGGGGAGGATTCCTGGGCAGGGAGGCGGAGGGGAGAAGGGGAGGAGGCTTGGGCGGGGCGGAGGCCTGGGCGGAGGGGAGGATGCCTGGGCAGGGAGGCGGAGGGGAGAAGGGGAGGAGGCTTGGGCGGAGGGGAGGATGCCTGGGCAGGGAGGCGGAAGGGAGGAGGGCGGAGGGCGAGGGCCGAAGGGTGGATGACGGGGAGGAGAAGGGGGCCGAGGAGGGGGGGGAGGAGGCCTGGGCAGGTCGACGGGGGGCGGGGTGGGGGTGGGGGAGCATCATCGCCGGAGAGGGGGGTAGAGCGACCATGGGGGGTTCCATGATGGAGTGGCACTCCATGTAAATTTAATGAACAAAATGGGTATAATATAAATGAATATAACAGAATCTGGTTACTTTTAACGAGTCAATTAACGGCCCTTGACCGCAGGGTCTGCACGGTAAGGGTTAGCAAGTTTACAGGGTCGAGAGAGGAATTACGATGTTTCAAAGGTCGTAGCGGTAATTGCAAAAGATTTCAGGGTCTGCCGGGTAAAAATCCCAAATATTTATCAGCAAATCCAGGCTGCGGCTATAAAATTTATCAATCGAATCACTCTTGTGAAATAAATCAATAATAGCCCTTAAGGTTCAATCATCAACTTTGAACGAGCAACTGTACGGATTAAATTATTCAACAAAATGGTTCACTATCCATGAAAGAATATTAATTGCATGAAATAATTTCAGTTGAATCTCTGCAGAGAAATCAATAACTTCCTCAATAAAAGAACGCAGATACGTCAAATTTCAGCTTGCATAAGAATCCGAGTGCTCCACAAATAATAATCATCACAAAATATTCTCTGATATGTCCATAAGATATGTAAGATGATAGAGCATGAAATAGCTTCAAAATGACATATTATACGCTAAAATCGGAGTCCGTATGAGAAAGATATGATAAAATGAAGTTTCAGGGGCCAAAATGTAAATAAAATAAAGCTTTTCTTTCAAAATAGTCCCTGGAGGGGCTTACCTGTAATTTCTGAAATTCAGAGGTGTCCCTGTGCAATTTACCCACTCACGGGGGTATTTCTGCAATTTTCGAAACTTTGGAGGGCACGGTTGCAATTTTCCCCTGGACGCACGTGCCTTGCACGTGCACCAGGAGGCTCGGGTGACGGGGTTGCTAGCTCGGGTGGCTGATCTCAGGTTTGGGCTCCGAACCAAAGGCTCGGTAGCCAAACCAATGGCTCGGACGCCAAGGCAGAGGCTCGGAGCCGAACCTAAGGCTCGGTTGGAGAACCTCAGGCTCGGAGCTCTCGAGACTAGGTGGCGGTGGCTCGGGGGCGAGGCTCGGGCTCGGAGGCCCGAGCCTATGTGGCGGTCTGGCGGCGCTTTGGGGGTTGCGGCTGGGGCCGAGGCTCGGGTGATGCGTGGCGATGCTGGAGCCGCTGGATCAAGGGCTATTGCCCCGATCCAACGGTGGTTGTTCGAAGGCGGAGACGCGACAAGGGCGGAGGCGATGGCCGTGCGCGCGCAGTGGGCGCGCGGTTGACGACCGCGAGGCAGAGGTGGCACGACCGAAGCTTTGGAGGCAATGGTGGCGGAGGAGGCTTCGACGGTGTATAGGCGGAAGGCGCGATGGAGAGCTGACGGAGCTGGTGAGGCGCGGAAGGCACGGTGGAGCTGCTGGCGGAGGAGACGGTGCTGATGTTAAGGAAATCGCCTGGGGATGCTGGAGTGGCGATGGCCTACTCCTGTTTGTTGGCCTCAGAGATCCGGCAGGAGATCTCGAAGCTTCGCCACTCGTCGGAGGTAGAGCATCTACATAGGGTGGCTGCACCTCTGGATCGTGCCTGTTAAGGCTGCTGTCACTGGCCGTTTAGGAGATGGCGGATGGGAGGAACGCCGGTGAGTGGAGATTTTATAGGTGGCGTTGGCGGCTGCTACGAGGTAGTGGGGGCCATCCTCGTAGCGGCCGGAGAGGGAATGAAGACGGCGATGGCCGTTACGAGGAGGAGGTCGGCGGAGTTATGGAGGAGGAACGGCGGTGGGGGTGGGGGGAAGGGGTTGGGTAACGACTGAAGGTAGGGGATGATAGGGTCACGTGCTAGGCACGTGACCCGGGAGGGGGGAAGCTGGAGAGAGAAGTGGTGCCATGTGGCATGCCCAGGGGCTGCCACGTGGCACCCCAAAAAAATTTCAAAATTAAAGATAAGGAAAAAAAAGAAAAGAAATGGAAGAAGTCCTCGGATCGAAAAATTTCCTTCATAAAAGTTGTTCGTCTCGTCGAGATCTACAACTTTCATGAAGGACTCGGGAGCAAAAGAGGTCACCTGTGCGAAGTGGTATTTTTGGTGGTTCTCCATGTGTATAGAAAACCGATTTTTTGGGATTTTGTATTTTTTTGGTGGTTTTAGAGAAGATAAAAAATATAGAAAAATGCGATAAAATACAAGAAAATTAATTACACATTAATCTAATTTTTTTTTGGATTTTTAGTAAGTAAGAAATTAGGAAAATAAAATAGAAGTAAGAATCACACAACTTTTGTACAGACCGACAACGGACACTTGAACTTGGTCAGTTTCTTTGATTTCAGTTTTGATCTAGATTTGGATTTTTGCGTTGCTTAATAAAACTTTCATCAAAGAACAAAAATGAAAAAGAAATAAAATTAAAAGAGTTAATTCAGAATATAAAACTTTGGTCAAAAATAGCAAAAAGTCAAATGGCAAAAGAGGCCCAAAACCCAACTTTCACATATGAGCTCCGAATTTTATAAAATTGATCTTCTTTTGAAGGTATTTGAAAATGGAGTATTTAAAAGTGAGTAGACCAAAATCGGACACTGTATGAGGGAGATATGCTCGTTTTAGTCCGTCAGATGTGAAATTAGACTTTGGGATAATTTGACACTTATTGGAGCTAGTAATTTTTTTATATTTTTATTTAATGAAGTTAGTAATACCTACACAATGGAGGTGGTTTGGGGTCAATCAAAGTTAGGTGAATTAATTAGAAATAAGAGAAGTTAGCGGCTTTTTGGGTAAATTCACACTTGGGATTTATAATGCAATTATGCATGATGAAATGCAGATATTATTCACACATGTATGAATGCTAATAATCTCTATTAATGATTAATTACAGGTGAATGATGGGGAACAGAGCCTAAATTACCAATTTTAGCATGATGAATACAAGATTAATCAGAGAGAGAGAGAATTTTTCCTATATAGATGGCCCTTTCAATGAGATGTACTTTTCCTACATCACTAGAAAGTCCATCATGAGATCCATTAGATCACAATTTAACGGTTCTTTATCCAAAAAGAAATTTTAGTCCATGTGTTATTATTTTGGACTTGAATTTCATTTTATCCTTTTATCTTTCTATTTTAGCTCGTCTAATTTGGTATTTTTGTTACTGTTTATTCAGTGAGGTTTCACCAATGGTGTAACATTTTCATGTTATGTAGAATGATAAAACTTTTTGTAAAATTCGCATTGAAATTATAAAATTATATCTTTAGTTGTAAAATAAAATCAGAGTTAGAAATGTTTTATTGTTATAATTACAATTTCAGTAATACTTTTTGTAAAAATTCGTGTTCGTTTTGTAATATTCGTGTGGAGATCTGCAAAAAAAATCAAGAGATGGTAATTTAACAACTATTAAGAGGAAAGGTATAAGTGCACAAAATTGAGATTTGTAATACCCACGCTATCTTTTTAAAAATTTGAGGTTGATTTGTAAATTTTATATTGTGTTCAGCAACAAAACATAGACTGTTAGAAATCGATAAAAAGATAAAACTAAAAAACAATAAGAGATGACCCAAGATTTGTAAAAAAATGGCCTGAGATTGTAAAAAATGATTTGAGACTATTAGAAATTCGATAAAAATTATACATGTAAAAAATAATATGATATTATAAAAACAATTTAATATTTATTTAAAAATGATCTGATATTGTAAAAACCCTGAGATTATAGAAAAGTCTAAGATTGTTAAAAAAATTAAAAAGAAACAACGAATGTAAAAAATAATTTGAGATTATAAAAATGATTTATTATTTGTAAAAAAACTGATATTGAAAAAAAGATCATAGAATATAAAAATCAATTTGGAAAAATATGTGAATAAATTTGCAAAATCATTGAATCGGTTTGTGAAATCTATCAATTGTAAAAGTTGTACATCAATTTGTAAAATCAATTAATCAATTTGTAGATTAATGAAATGAATGTAGAATTAGTCAATCGAAAAAAATTAAAAATAAATACTAACATCAGCCTAGGACACTGCAAGAAAGGCATGATTGGCATGCACATGGTGGCTCATCATGTGCACGTCCCGTGCACGCAATGTGCACTCCAGAAGGTTTGGTGAGCACATGTGCTCGCCCAATCCGTGTTCGTTGATCGCCTAGTTGCAAGGTTAAGTGGGCGAGCACTTGTGACCGCCAGGTGCTCGCCCGGTGATTGGGTGTGCATAACACGGTTGCCCAAAAGCTCGCTCATACACAAGTGGGCAAGCACCTTAAGTGCACCCGGCGAGCACGTTGTGCCTGCCCATATTGTAAACCCGTAAAAAATTTGTAGGTCCGATGGGATTTAGACGCCCCATCGAACATGTAAAACCTCCACTGCATGTGCTTTATAAAGTTGAGACAAATACCTGCAATTTACCATCTAGCCGATATCTTCTTATACATATGAAAATAGATTAATTCGAAAAAAAAATATAAACTTGAAAACTTAACATATAATTTCTTAAAAATCTTAAGTATATGCAAAAACATCATGTCTAAGAACTAATATCATATATATAGACACGTACACAGACATATAGATGTTGTAATGGTTCTACAGATGAATTATATAAATATACCTGAAACTAATATCGAAGTTCTTACTAATTTAGAAACTTCCAAATCAACAACTACACATAAAAAAAGCCACAAGCCATTTCTTCTTCGATTTAATTTTTCTTAAATCAAATTCTACTTTAATTTCTTTTGTCCTTCTTCTTCTCCTTAAACCTGACATCCATGTGTGCCTCTTCTTTTGATCTTTCTCCTTTTCCTCATCATCCAATTCAATCCCGTCATTCTGAGATGCACGCCCTTGTAACCTATAATAAGTAATTATATATAAGATAATTATGTGAAGCTAAAGAACTATGAAACTATTACACGCTAGATGGAGAATTCTTAAATGTATGCCATGAAATTTTCTTGAAGCTTGGTCACCTTCTATACCATCATAGCCATCTGAGACTCCATCTATAGTGATGGTTGTTGTGATGGTTGTGGTTGTGAATACGACAGTTGCCCATGAGCTGGATAGAAATGACGATATTCTTCCCCATAGTATTTAGGAAGACCAACAAGCATCTGCTTCTTATTTGCGACAACATCCCTCTCCTCCAACACTTATTAAAATTGTTATTATTTAAAATATATATAGATAAAATATGAATAAAATACACTAATATTTTACTATACATATTTCCAAATTGCTTTATCAAACGGGGGTAATTCTGTCTCAGAAGTCACATCCCATTTCTCTGCAGATAAGCCAAATATCTATCATGAAACAGAAATTAAAATTAATTACAATATATAATTATAAAATAGCTTTCCAATTGCTTTAAATTTATATAACTAACACTTATTTATTTTATCCAATTGCCAAAAATATTAATTTTATATAACTAACACTTATTTTACCCAAAATAAAGAATAAAGATAAAAAGAAAAATAAAAAAGGAAGGCTATAATATATATAGATCGATCCTAACCCCGAGACCAGGTCAATATTGATTTGGTCGACAAAATAAATAAGTAGGGGGAGATAAAGATCCTAACCTAGAAAAATACCAAGAAAATCGAGACCAAAAATATAATTAAAAATATTTTCACATTATAAATAGTACCTATTTTATTTATTACTTAGACAATCCCAAATCAAATCACTTCTTTTGTAAAAGTTGTTCAAAAAATATATATTATTTTATAAAAATATCAGAAAAATAATTCGACACAAAATTAAAATATCATAATGAACTGAAAAGCTGCAAAAACCGACTTCCGAGGTTCAGAACTATTTATAAAATATCATAGTAGACCAAACTCACTTTTAAACTTCGTTTTATATTTAATACTATTTATTAAAATATCAAAAAAATATTTGAATAAAACCGATGAGTTTTGATGTTTGAGCCCCATTGTGTATAGTATTATATATAGAAACACCCTGGATTTTTAATTAATTAAATGTAATTCCGATTAACTTAATTTATTTTCTAAATATATATATATATATAAATATAATTAAGTCAAAATACCAATAAAACCTAAAACCACGAAGTCATTACCTAAATTTTTTGGACCTCATAACTCGGCCATACAGACTCCGAATTGGGCAAACTCAGTCTTAAAATTTATATTCTTCAATTATTTACAAAATGACACTGATTTCACTAAAATTATAAAAAATGCGTTTCGATACTGTGTTGGTATATTGTATAATGAGCCGTAATTTATATTATTATTTAATCTATTACCCCTCTCTTCTTAAATTAAAATAAGAATTTATTTATTTATTTACTGATGAATCCCGTATTCATCATGCTAAAATTGGTCATTTAGACTCTGTCCTCCATCATCCACTTGCAATTAATCATTAATAGAGCATTATTAGCATTCATACATGTGTAAATAATATCTGCATTTCATCATGCATAAATTGCATTAAAAATCCCTTGTGTAAATTAGCCTAAAAAGCCGCTAACTTCTCACATTTTTAGTTAATTCATCCTAACTCCGATTAACCCAAAACGACCTCCATTGTGTAGATATTACTAATCTTATTAAATAAAAAATATAAAAAATTACTAACCTCAATAAGTGTCAAATAATCCCAAAGTCAAATTTCACATCTGACGGACTAAAACGAGCATATCTCCCTCATACAGTGTCCGATTTTGGTCTAATCACTTTTAAAATACCCCATTTTCAAATACCTTCGAAACAAGACCAATTTCATAAAATTCGGAGCTCATATGTGAAAGTTGGGTTTTGGGCCTCTTTTGCGCATTTTAACTTTTTGCTAATTTTGACCTGAGATTTTATGTGCATAATTAACTCTTTTAATTTTATTTCTTTTTCATTTGTGTCCTTTGATGAAAGTTTTAATAAGAAATGCAAAAATTCAAATCCAGATTAAAACTGAGATCAAAGGAATTGACCAAGTCCAAGTGTCCGTTGTCGGTCTGTGCAAAAGTTGAGCGTTTCTTACTTTCATTTTATTTTCCTATTTTCTTATTTACTAAAAATCCAAAAAAATTAGATTGATGTGTAATTAATTTTCTTGTATTTATTGCATTTTTTCTAGAATTTTTATCCCCTCTAAAACCACCAAAAAAATTACAAATCTCAAAAATACGGTTTTTCGTACACATGGAAAGCCACCAAAAATACCACTTCTCACAGGTGACCTATTTTGCTCCCGGGTCCTTCATGAAAGTTGTAGATCTCGTCGAGACGAACAACTTTCATGAAGAAAATTTTTTGATCCGAGGTCATCTTCTATCTCTTTTTCCCTCTCAAAAATCTGAAATTTTTTTGGTGCCACGTGGCAGCTCCAGGGCGTGCCACGTGGCACCCCGCCTCTATCTCTCTCCTGGTCACACCCGGGTCACGTGCCTAGCACGTGACCCCATCATCATCTTCCTCAGCCGTTATCTCCCCCCACCCGCCCCCCGGCCGCTTCTCCACCTCCACCCCCGCCATGCACGGCCTTCACTTCACGCGCCACCTCCCTCGCGTGTAACCGTCGTCCTCACCCTCCTATAAATCACCATCCTCGCCGGCATTTCGAGCATCCGCCATTTAACCAAGGTGCCGGTGACAGCGGCAAACCCTCGTCGGCGCGATCCGAGGTGACCACCCACCTCGTAGCAGCCGCTTGCTGCAGTTGCGCAAGCTTCGAGGCCTCCTCGCCGGCTGATGAATCCACATTTCATCATCTTTATTCTATCATTTTGGCATCAAAAACCCTAGCAAATTCCTGTAAATACCCTTAAATAGAGCATCTTAGCATTCATGCATGTGCATTTATATAGTGTATAAAATACTGTAATTAAAGCCATCAATTATAGAATAAATACAGAAAAGAAAAAGAATAAAATATTGTAAATATTTTATGACCCAAAACCCCTGAGACCTAGGCATCTTGATGAATAGGTTGACAAGGAATAAAGTAGGGGGAGATAAGGTCAGAAATACAGATAAAATACCTATATTTATTCATTCATTCTTTATTCATTTTGGGACCTATTTTTGGTTCCACTTTTTATACATCAAATAAAGAAACTTTGTACATAAAAGTTGTAGATAATTTCACAAAGAAAAATACAAAATTGATTTCACAGAAAAATAATGTACAGATAAAAAGTTATGGTCTGAATAAGAATCCAGAATCCCAACTTCCCAGACCCGTATCTCACAACTGACAACTCCAAATGCAGCATACTCACCTTTAATTGTATATAGAATAAAATAATCTATCCAATGGTGGTGGTTTCGCATTTGGCGGAGCTACGGTTTGAAAGTTGAGTTTTGGACCCCTATTGTATACCTGTACTGAATAAAATATTCAATTTATTCTTTATTCACTATTTATTCATTGTTATATTTTTATAATTATGTAAATATTACTTATAATATATAGGTGCATTAAAATTAAAATAAAAATGCAAAGAAAATACCAAATAAAAATACTTGTATAAAGAATACATAGGTATACTGCCTATACATATACCAATACAAAACATACTTGTATTTTATTAAATATACAAAACATATCAGAAAAATTAAATAAAAATATATTTGTGTAGATAAAAGTATTTCATAATTCTAGAAAATAAGAAATGAAAATAATAAAGATAAAATACACAAAATAAAAATAAATTAATAAACTATATAGATAATATACCCATATAAGGCTATAAAGGTAACTTGTAAAAATACCAGTCATAAAAATAATTAAAAATCATAATAAAATACTACAGAAAATAACAAATATTTTTTATTTTATAATCATAATTTAATTCGGCCTTTTCTATTTTTAAATGAATTATTAAAACATTTCCGCAGGGTTTTTCCTGGTTGGTCCACGTGGACCAACCAGGGGGCGGTCTTTGTTGACTCTGGTCAACTGCCTGCCCTTCACCCATGTGCGCCTGTCAGAAGTTGGTTTTGACCTATCTTCACCCTTTTTTCGAGGTCACCCCTTTCATCAAATCATGAAACACTCTTCATGACTTTTGTAGCCCTTCTATCAAGGATGCCCGCCCAAGCTTCATCTTGGGCTGTGGATCATCGACGCACCTGTGGTACCTCGTTCTTCGAGCTCCTGTCATCTTAGGTCAAACCACATAAAATGAACCCCCCAACTTTGAATTCAAATCGAACCCTCTTGGACCATCCATCCTCCTCCCTTTCGAGCTTTTTGGGTAGCCGGAGGTGACAGCTCCACCGCCCAACCGTCAGGCGAGTCGAGGGAGGCTCGAGGCGTCTCCACCACCTCCGCCAACCGCCGGCGTCGAGGTACCCTTCTTCCTCTGGCCCCGGCCATCGAGGACCATCTCCCTTGCTTTTCTTTCCGTCATTTTATTCCAATTAGTTTAAGGATCGAAAACCTACAAAAAAATCCAAGTTCCATCAAGTATCTCGCCCAATCAAGCACGTTGGCCGGAGCGCACCTCCGGCCGTGCACCCACACCTCGATTCGCGCCTCTCTCCGACCATCCAAGGGTCCAGGAAGTTTGCCCTGGACCCTTTGACCATTTTTGCAGGTCAAAGCCCAAGTGAAGACGCCTGGAGGCGAGTTTTGAAGCTCGCCGGAGCTAACGAAGCCCTCCAGCTCCGCCAGCCACCAGCGAGCACCACGGCCACCGCCGTGGCTTTTTGATGCCTCCAGGAGATAGAGGAGGACCAGAGGAGGCTCCAGCCCGATTTTGAAGCCCAGAAGCCACCGGAGTCGGCCGGAGGAGCTCGAGGAACCTCGCCCAGTCGGAGCTCCGCCTTGTTCTTCCAGCCGCCTTCGCCACCGTCCGATCAAGGGTGGAGTTCCAGATCGCTCGTCGACCGTCAGATCTTCCGAGCCCAGCCACCGTTGGTTCTCATTCTGAGATCTAATCTCAGACGTCGAAGCGAACCGTCATCGGTCATACTCGTGCTGCCACGTGGATAAGTGGCACGTTCCCTGTCGCTGGATCGCGCTCAGCTGCCAGCCGTTGGATTCGCGCCATGCGTCACCCTCGGATCGTCCCAGCGAGGGTATTTTGCATCCCAACCCTCGCACGTTTTGTATTTATTATTTAGTATTTAAACTTTCGTCTGTAGTGTAAAAACTTTGGGTTATTTGCATAAAGACCCCCGAGCTTTCCATATTTGCATCCAGGTCCTTCGCCACGTCACCTCACGTGACCTCTACACGTGAGGTGGGGTCATTTTGCAGAGGGGCCCTCAGGCTTTGTTGTATTTTGTTTTAGTACCAAAACTTTAACTTCACGTGTTATATTTTTGGAAAAATTGCATGTAAGCCCCTAGGGTTTTGGATTATTACATTTTAGTCCCTGCCAGGTGCGTGCGAGTCACGCGCCCTGGTGGGAAAATTGCTTGAACACCCAGGCGGGTTTTGTAATTGTACTTTGGTGCTATAAATTGAATATTCAGTTCAAACTTTTGTGGAAATTTGCATGTATGCCCTTGGACATTTGAGAAATTGCATAAATACCCCTGCCAGGCTTGTTTATTGATTGGATGCTTGATGTAATTATTTGACCTATCATTTTAAATCCAAAAATTCCACAAAAATAGAGTTTAGCTCCTGCTCACTTGTACTTTGACGCTATCAATTTAGTCTTTGATTTTCTTTTATTTTTATATTTATTAAAAATCAAAAATGTGCTTTTTCTTTACTGTCTAGCTTAGAAAATGCCAAAAAAATATTAAAATACTTCGAAAAATTCTAAAAAAAATTACCTAGTGTCTATTTTATCATATTTTAGTGTCAGTCCAAAAATCATTAAAAATCTCAAAAGAAAAACACTAAAAATTTAAAAAGACTCCAAAACTTCAAAAAATTCTATAAAGTCAAAGAAAACTCTAAAAAATACAAACTAAGTTCCTGTTTGTTCTAGATTTTATCCTATTTATTTTAAAATTAGTTTGAAAATTTTTGGTTGCTGTTTGTTATTTTTGATTCCAGTTTTACCCCCAGCCAGCAACTTTGCCACTGTTGTCTCTTATTTCAGTCTTTAAAAATACTAAAAACACCTTGAAAAATCCCCAAAAATCACAAAAATAGTAGAAAATCCTAAAAACATCAAAAACATTTTATTTCTGAATTTTTGGATATTTTTGCACATTTTTATAAATATTTTATCTTGCCTTTCATTACATTGTCTTCATTTTCCAATATTGAAAATTAAAAAATATAAAATATAAAATATAAAATTATCAAAATCAGAAAATTAAAAATCAAAATACAAAATTAAAATTAAATTAAAAAAAATAATTAAAAATTAAAAACCCACAAAAATTTCCTTTGATTGCTTGCTTAGTGTAGACACATCACACACACACACTCACTTGTGCATCAATTTTTGAATTACCCTGCTTGCTCCCTATGTTCGAACTCTCTGCATACTTGTCACTATACATCATTTGTGCAGAGTTAAAAATAAATTTTAACTCCACATTATTTCTAATTCATTGATCTTTAGTGTGGGTTAATTGTTGATTTTAGTTCAGATTTAGTGTGGTCAAAACACCGACTGAGTTCACGCTTTGTGTTGAACTTAAGACCTATTTTTGGCTAAATCAAATGGCGCCGTTGCCGGGGAGCAACAGCGAGTAGTCTACATTTTGCTTGTGTTGATTGTCTACCATAGCTTTAGTTTCTATATCTTGCATTTGTGATATTGATTGATTGAGCTATCTGACCATTTCTCTTCTTGTCTTCTTGCGAGGGACCGCGAAGCGGGGGCGGATCGCCTAGGTGAGCCGAAGCAACCTTGGGAAGCGGAGCCTGCTATTCTTTAGCCAAGCCGACAGGAGAGATCAAGAGGAGTGAGAGAGAGTGATTAGTTTAGCTCTTCTTTTATTTTTGTGAGAGAGTGATTCCTTAATTGTAATAATACAGGTACCTGGACACTTGAACTTTTGAGACACTACCGGGCCTAATTTCCGGGTGTTTGTTCACCCGGGGGCTCACCGCGGTTTTTATCGCGTTTTATCGCCGTCATTTTCCGGTTTTGTTTTCCTTTTTCTTTCTTTTGTGGATTGAGCCCTTAGATTATAGGTTCTGCTTGATTCGATTAGAATAGGTCCAAACACCCTAATTACCTTTGCATGTTCCTATAGATCGTTGTTGGACTTAGATTAATTAAACAGTTAGCTAATAGCTTTCGATCCACGCGCCGCGAGCTCATTCCCGAACAAGCGCTTTCTCCTAACTCAAATGTGTTGAGCAGAGGAGGGGTGAGCCTAGACCGGACACTCGGATTGGGAGTTAGTGGCTAGCTTGTGGTTCTTCACGCTAGCAGTTGCCTATTCTAGGATGATTTCCGCTTTGCATACCGCCATATAGTTTAGGTTTATAAATTCTGCTTTGCATCCCGCATGGAGAGAGCTGGGATTCGTTGTAAGTCTTCTTACTTTGCATGCATCATTTAGGCACAAAGGTGAGATTTCCACCTTGGTGTCGACTTGCACGGCTTTTCCGACTCTATTCTCCCTCTGTTTTTGGAACAAAGTAGGATCAAGAAAATACAAAAACCGTTAGGCGCTTGTTTGAATCTACTCAAAAGAAGCGATAACACCAAAAAAATTAAAAAAGGGACTGCTAAGAAAACTTGACCAAAAATAAAATCGGTCATTGGATTCATTGCTTGGGGAGAGTAACACCCTCACTTGTATTCAGGTTGCATGGGAAGGTCTCCTTCCAAGTGAGGTGAGCGCTTCGTAAGGATTAGAGCCAAAAACCCAACTTGTGGCTGCCTTGTGTATCGCCTGGATTTCCGAAGTATTGGCGCTACTATCGTACGTAGTCGAGTAGGACTTGGTCACCATTGGTGACTCACTATTGTGTGAGCACCGACCTTGTCCGATGTACCGAGCTTAGGCCACGCCTTCACGGGTGTGTCTGTCTCACCGGCTGCGTCCGAGTAGGACCTTGTACGCTCACGGGTGATTCCGTTGCGAGCGAGGTCCGAAGTATCGGTTTCGCCTATCGGCTTCCTCCCTCTATTTCTTTGGCTGAGTAGGGATCCAGGAAGGGTTACAAGGACCTCAAAAAGCGCAAGTTATAGGTTACACATGAGGAGGACAAGTACGGGGACACTTTCCCGGCAGTACTCTCTCTCCTTTAGACGTAGCGCTCTAAGGACTCGTGACAAGATAAATTCCTGAAAACAAGTTAAAACTGACAAGATAAAAAGCCGAACCTTCACAGATTCACGTGTTGAGTTGGTGAACTCACCCTTGCTTTGTGTTTGATTGCTAGATTTGTTTAGGTCAAGATCAAAAACACAGCACAATTGTACGCGATTTTGTTGCATCTCATTTCCTTCCTCTTCTTCTTCTTGCATTTTCCCTGCTCTTCCCGAATAATCAAGATGATGGGACGGAGATCTCTTAGGCCGACTTTGTCGGCACCGCTATCCAGCACTCCTCCTCATTCATCTAGGAATACCTCTGAGAGTCCGCTCTCCGAGCCTGAGTTCACATCCACCCTGTTCCCCCTCAACCGCTCTTCCCATTCTCCTTCTCTCAGTCCAATTGTTTCAGAATTCAGTGCATCACAGAGTTCGGCTCATTCGACAGCACCTGAGATGGCCTCTTTTGCTTTTTCAGAAAATCCAGCAATGACAGACAGAGGCGAACACCCAGATGACCACGATCACCCTCCATTCATAATTGATCAAGTGGCCATCAACAATTCCTTGTTAGCATCCCTGGAGACCATGCAGAGACAGATCCGTGACCAGGGAACATTCATGGGTGATCTGATGAGAGAGATAGCACAGATGAGAGAGAACCGACCTGGGGGCGGTGGCGGAGGTGGAGGAGGAGGACCCGATGTAGGAGGAGGCGATCCAGACGCTGAGCGACCGCCACAGATCATCATGAGGGAACTGCACAACCCAGCTGCATCCCTCACTCACCGGTGGATCAGACTCCCACCAATCCACGGAGATTTCGAGCTTCGGCCCCACACGATCCAGCTGCTACCCAAGTTTCACGGGTTGCCGACCGAAGAGCCGCACCTCCACCTCCAGGAATTTGAAATGATTTGCAGCACTATCCATGATCGGTTGATGACCGAGGACACCATAAAGATGATCGCCTTTCCATTCTCTTTGGTTGACAGAGCCGCATATTGGCTCAAACACCTTGGACGATTCGTCGACACATGGGCAGATCTCCGGACCGCGTACCTGAAGAAGTACTACCCTCTCGGACGGACCAACGCAGCGCGAGCCATGATCAGTAACTTCATCATGATCCCAAATGAACAGTTCCATGAAGCCTGGGATCGATTCAGAGAGCTCATCGACCGGTGTCCACATCATGACATCTCCAAGCCCAATCTCGTGCAGAGTTTCTTCTGTGGGCTGACACCAAAGCTGCAGGGGCTAGTGAACGCCTCTTGCGGTGGGTCTTATTTCTCCAAGGGAGAAGACGACGTCTGGGCCATCTACGAGGGCATGGCAGAAAACTCCACAGTGATGGCCCAAGCCCGAGTCTATACACAGCAGAAGCCCCCGCAAGGAACGGGATCATTTCAGAGGATTGCCCGCATCGATGCCGGTCCAAATACAACGTCGGTAGCCGCAGCCCAAGCCGAATCAACCGCAGCCGACATGGGCATTATTAGTGAGAAGTTGGACCGCATGGAGATCCTCGAGAAGAAGCAGAACCAAGGTCTTGCTCAGATGGACCTTCTCACCAAAACCATGAGTAACCTGAAAACTCAAATCCTATGCATTCAGGAGGCACAAGCTCACTCCCAACAGCCTCCCAGGTCACGGGTTGAATCCAGCGGTAGCAGCTCCAACCAACCCTCTACCTCATACCGACAGGTGAATCATATCCAGGCAGAGCCGGTTCCATTGCTACAGTATCATCCAGAGCAGCCGTCATCTTCGGACACGCAGATGGTGGTGTATCAGCCGGAGCAGCCACTGGCAGTTCTTCCTCCACCCTCCTTCGAGCAGGACCCATTGATGGAAGTCAATGGGATTTGGTACGACCGGTACCCTCATCCCGGGATTCGTCGGGATCACCCCGGATTCCGTTGGGGGCAACGGTGGCTCCTCATCCCAGCAGCAGCCTCCTGCCCAAGGACATCAGAACAGCCAGCCACAGCAACAACACCAGCAGCCCCAGTATGCCCAGCCACATCAGTATCAGAGTGGTCCTCGTTCCGCCTATCAGGGACAGTCATGGAGGCAGCGCCAACCGCCTCAGCAGTCTTATCCCCAGCCTCCCCCCCAGTATCAGCAGCCACACCAGCAGCAGCAGCCCCATTTCCAGCAGGGACAGACATCCGGTTCTCAGGGTCCTGCCTTTGAGAACCCAGCCCTTGATGATCTTGCCCGCTTGCTAGCTGAACATCGAGCATCTTTCAGGCAAGAAATGGATGAATTCCGGCAGGAGATGCGGGATATCATCAAAGGCAAGGCCGCCATACCCGCTCAGATTGAACCTAACCCGAACAATCTAAAAAGAAAGTATGAGCAGGTAGAGTTTACAGAGGATACCTCTCCTAGTGACGATTTGAATGATATGTCTTATTCTTTGAATGATGCTGATTTTGTGACTACTAGGAGCGGTAGGATGCCAGCCGGCGGCGCCTCTTCTGAGCGACAACCAGATGCTGAACCAGGAACGCCAGACGAGCAGAATAGCGGTGCTGATGCCGCTAATAACGATGTTGAAGACGGTGGTGCTGATGCCACCAATGATGGAGTCCAGGACGACGGTGCTGATGCCGTCGTGATACCAGTTGCAGACGGTGGTGCTGATGCCACCATTTTGGATGATGACCCAGAGCGCGGTGCTGATGCCGCGAAGACCGGTGCTAGTGGTGGCGCTGAGGCCACCACATCTACTTTTGTTGAGCCACCATCTGTGATGTTGCCACATTTTGTACCTAGAGACTGTGGGAACAAAAAGAAAAACAAAAATATGAATAAAGGAAAGGTTTTTGTTCAAATTGCGGATCCATATGTGGTGAATGATGATTATTGTATGGATTCTCTTTCTTCACAGGCACAGGGACCGATTCCTAGTCCTCCGTCTGAGGAGGCCCCTACCATCCCCTTCCCTGAGGCGCTCCGCTGTGCGAAGGGGAATAAAAAAGAAAATCCCAAAAAAGAGCAACAGGTAGAGTTCGGCAATCAGATGATAGACAGATTCCACATTCAGCTGACTCTACAAGAAGCACTTGAGCACATCCCCCTCTTCAAGAAGAACCTGAAAGAGAAGACTACCGTCCGCAGGAAGAGGAGGAATCACAGAGATCAAATCCATGTGCTCACTCAGTCCACTTGCTGCACCATCCAGAACAAGCTGCCAGCTAAGCGACCTGATGCAGGAGCTCCCTATGTCAGATGCGAGATTCAGGAGCAGTAATTTGATCGTACTCTATTAGACAGCGGCTCTTCAATTAACCTTCTTCCGACAGCCTTACTCGACCGATTCGAGTTTGGTCCTCTTCTTAGGAGCAGGACAGTCCTTCAGTTTGCTGATAGGTCGACTAAGAGGCCGGAGGGATTATTGAAAGACATGGTCGTTACTATTCAGGGCCTGAAATTCCCCGTGGACTTCGTTGTGTTGGACATGGAGATCCCTGAGTCGGTAACTGATGCCCCCATCATTCTCGGACGTCCATTCTTGGCCACAGCCAAGGCGGTGACCGACCATGATAGTGGGAAGGTATGATTTCGCGTAGAGGGCGAAACCATACAAATAGAGACGATCGAGGAAACTAGAGCCAGAGAGTTGGCATGCTCAGAGCAATCCAGCGAAGCCGAGCAGATGACAGAGGAGGAGCTAGACGTCCACCAGGTTTGTGATTTTGAGATGACTGATGATGAATCCAACTGGAAAGATCCCGTAGCACCGACCCTCGCCTTGCCTACATATTCACTATATCTCAAGCTCATGGCAGTCGAGAGCCGGGAGAGCACATCCCTGGATGAGGATATATCTGAAGCTGACAGTGTTGTGATGAGTGGTGCCGAGGAATTTCAATCATGTTCATCTTCTTCAGATCCCTCGGATTCAGACATTGACTGGGATGACTTTGATGATTATTTACCTTGTCTGATCCCTTCTGAGCCAACAGCCATGACAGAGTGCGAGCCAGTGCAGTTTATTGATGAGTCAGCAGGCCGCCCCTCATCAGAAATTCATGCAGAGCGAGAGTTCTCTCATGCAGACCTGGTAGCATTTACACAGACATATCAGAAGCCAGATCTGCCACCTCCCAGTTGTCCAGAACGGAAACCTCTGCCGCAGTCGATGACATACAGATTCCTTGCGGGTGAGCCAGAAATGTACCCAGTCATTATCTCAGCAGATTTGACTGGAGAACAAAAATCTCGTCTGATGGAGGTTTTTGAAAGAAACCGCAAGGCAATCGGTTGGAGTGTAGCTGATCTCCAGGGGCTGAGCCCAAATCTTTGCTCTCACCACATTTATCTTGTGGATAACGCTAAGCCGTCGCGTGAGTTCCAATGACGGCTGAACCCGAATCTTCGAGACGTAGTCATGAAAGAAATTTCAAGGTGGTGGAGCGCCGATTTTATCTATCCCATCTCCGACTCCAAATGGGTAAGTCCGCTACATGTGGTACCTAAGAAGACGGGTATTACAACAGTTGTCAACGAGTCTGGAGAGGAGATCGCTACCAGAGTACCAACTTCTTGGAGGGTCTGTGTGGACTACATACGATTGAATGAGGCCACCAAGAAGGATCACTTCCCGCTACCATTCATTGATCAGATTATCGAGCGGTTAGCCGGGAAGAGTCATTACTGTTTTCTTGACAGTACTCTGGATATAATCAAGTGGCCATTGCACCCGAAGACCAGGAGAAAACGACATTCACCTGTCCGTTTGGGACTTATGCTTTCAGACGGATGCCCTTTGGTCTATGTAACGTTCCGGCGACATTCCAAAGGTGCATGTTGTCCATCTTCTCGGACATGGTGGGTGACTGTTTAGAGGTCTTCATGGATGACTTCTCGGTCTATGGCGACGGGTTCGACGCTTGTCTTGACTGCCTAGACCGTGTGCTTAAGCGCTGCATTGAGGTCAACCTTGTTTTATCCTGGGAGAAGAGTCATTTCATGATGACTCAGGGGACGGTCCTTGGTCATATCGTCTCCAACAGGGGCATGGAGGTCGATCCAACTAAGGTGGATATCATCAGAAAACTCAATCCACCGTCCAACTTGCGTCAGTTACGGTCTTTTCTAGGGCATGTCGGTTTCTACCGACGGTTCATTCAGGACTTCAGTCGAATTGCCCGACCCCTCACTGACTTGCTGACCAAAGACACCGAGTTTATTGTCAATGATAAGTGTCTTGAATCTTTTGAAACTCTCAAAAATATGGTTGTTTCAGCTCCTGTCCTTCAGCCACCTGATTGGTCTCTCCCATTCGAGATCATGACGGATGCTTCAGATTTTGCCGTTGGGGCTGTGCTTGGACAGAGGAGGGATGGTCTACCTTTTGCCATTCACTACGCCAGCCGGACTTTGGATGCTGCGCAGCGGAATTACACTGTGACTGAGAAAGAGATGCTGGCCGTAGTCTTTGCTCTTGATAAGTATCGATCATATATCCTCGGATCTAGAGTAACCATCTACACTGATCATACCGCCATCCGGTACCTAATGTCTAAGAAGGATGCCAAAGCACGTCTCACCAGATGGATCCTTCTACTCCAGGAATTTGATATTGAGATTAAGGACAAGCCTGGAGTCAAGAATGTGGTGGCGGATCATCTCTCCAGATTGGAGAATCTTGAGGAATCTGAGCCCAGCGCACCTATCACAGAGACATTTCCAGATGAGGCGATCTTGGCTGTCACCTCGCTCCCGTGGTATGCTGACATTGTGAACTATCTTGTTGCCAAGACGGTTCCACAAGGTTGGCCCAGGCAGAAACTTGAGACCTTCCTAGCGAAGGCCAAGTTTTACCATTGGGAGGATCCCGTCCTTTATCATGAAGGAGGGGACAGTATCTGGAGGAGGTGCATTCCTCAAGAAGAGCATCATAGCGTCCTCACATACTGCCACAAGCTTGAGGCAGGAGGACATCATTCTGGAAAAAGAACAGCACAGAAGGTGCTTCAATCCGGCCTATGGTGGCCTACTCTCTTCAAGGATTCTGATGAGTTCGTGAAGAGATGTACTGACTGTCAGAAAATGGGAACCTGCAGACAGAGAGACATGATGCCATGCAACCCATTCACTTTTGTGAGGTTTTTGATGCATGGGGGATTGATTTCATGGGCCCATTTCCTAAGAGTCAGGGATTCGAGCATATTTTGCTCGTTGTGGATTATGTCAGCCGATGGGTTGAGGCCATCCCCGCCCGAGCTGCAGATGCTAAAACCGTTTGCAAATTTTTGAGGAAAAATATCATTTCACGGTTCGGGGTACCTAGAGTCTTGATTTCAGATGGGGGGTCTCACTTCATCAATGACAAAGTCAGGGCCCTTGCAGACGAGTTCGGCATTGACCATCGGGTTGCCACTCCATATCACCCTCAGACTAATGGTCTTGCTGAAGTATCGAATCGGGAGATAAAGACAATCTTGCAGAAAGTTGTCCGCCCAGACCGAAAGGATTGGTCACAGCTGTTGGACTCGGTCTTGTGGGCTTATCGGACTTCTTTCAAGAACCCATTGGGGACATCTCCCTTTCGTCTCGTCTATGGCAAGCCGTGCCATTTGCCAGTGGAGATCAAGCACAAATCTTTTTGGGCAGTCACTGAGTTGCTTTTGGATCCCGAGAGTGTAGGAGACCAGAGAAGAGCATAATTGGCAGCCCTGGAAGAATTGAGAGATACAGCCTTTTCGAACAGCCTACAGTACAAAGAGAAAGTGAAGACATGGCACGATTCGCATATCAGCCATAAGCAGTTTGAGCCAGATCAGAGAGTATGGTTGTTTGATTTCAGGCTGAAATTATTCCCAGGGAAGTTGCAGAGCAAGTGTAAAGGTCCGTATGTGGTCAGGAAGGTACATGACAATGGCAGCATCGACATATCCGAACCGTCATCTTCCTCTACCTTCCGCGTCAATGGTCAACGCCTGAAACTATATCTTGATCATGATCCGCCGACCATTGACGTTGCCCCCATTCTTCTGGTATGAGATGTGTCCTTTGACTCTCATCATCTGCATCTCATACATGGTGATCAATTCCATCATCTGCTGTACAGATCCATCTGTTTATATCACTCTTTCGTCTGTTGATTTATTTTCTTCTTTTCTTCTTTTCTTTTCTTTTTCTATCTTCTTCATCTATCAAAAAGGTGCCACCCTTGTAGACAGTTTTCCATACTTAGGACGTACTTTGTCCTAAGTATAGGGGGTGTGCGCCCCGAGTTTCTCTATTCTTTGCGATCCTCTCCATTGTCTCCTCTTCTTGTCTATACTTAGGGATATCTTACCCTAAGTATAGGGGGAGACAATCTGAGTACGATCTATTCATTCCCACCCTTGACCCTCCCTGCGTTGTGTACAGTCTGCTATACTTAGGATTATTTGATCCTAAGTATAGGGGGACGGTCAACTTCTCATTCATCGATCCATTCATTTGTCCCTTTATTATTTAGACGTGTCTATACTTAGTACGAGTTATGTCTTCTCTTTTCTCTCCGATCTATGAGGACATAGCTCAAGCTAAGTATAGGGGGGTCGTATATATTGTGTATATACTTTAGCCATAACTCGTACTTTCTTATTTTCCTAATAATATGGCTAACAATTCTTTAAAATTCATTAAAAATCCTTAATAAAAAGATGTTATTATTCCTCAAATTCTTTTCGTATTTACTGATTAATAAATCAGGTGAAAATGTTTTTTGCAAAATATTTGAAAAATAGTTTGCAAATCTTTGTGAACATTTATTGAAAACTATTTTGAAAATATTTTGTTACATGTTTTTAACCTGTGTGAAATTGTGTGGTTTGTGAAATTTCTTTTCTTTGGGTGAAATAAAATGTTTGAAAAATGATTTACAAATGGTTTGAAAAATGGTTGCAAATATGTTTTGAAAAACCTATATATACTGTTTGAAAGCCTTTTGCAAAATGATTTTCAAATGTGTGTAAATGTTTGTAAAATGTTTGTAAAAATTATTTTGGACTATAGTTTTCAAAAATTGTGTGAAAAACTTGTGTCAAATAAGTTTGAGGAATACTGACATCACACCAAAAGCCACTATATATATATATGTATAAAATTGACCACTTACCCTGTAAATTCTAAATTCCACTTCTTGTATATATGAAGAAGCACTCCCGTGTACATATCTTTCACCTAGTTTTAAGCCAAAACCTTTTTGTTTTCAAAAATTCCAAAAAACATTTGCAAAATTAAAATCCAAAAACATTTGAAAAAAAATCTTTTTGAAAAATACAAAAACATTGCATCTGCATGCATCATCTTTTCAAAAATCCATAAAAAGTTCAAAATCTTTGGAAAATTGCATCACAAAAATATTTTCTGCATTGTATTGCATGGCATTCGTATTTTTCGGATTGAGTTTGATAGTTGAACAAGTCTAAGTAAAATCCGGAGATTGGAGCTTGATTGGACCTTAAAATCTACCTAATAACAGGAACCTTATAGGAACTGGGTTTGAGGTGCTTCAGGTCTAGTTGACTTAATTCTTTGAGGATCACGAGACTTGGTTCAATGGATTCTTGACTGCCTAAGTAGAGTATTTCGGAGCACACGCACGATTCTTGTTGATAATGACCTAACTTGGACACCTGCACCTTTCACACGGCTCGACTCAGTGGAGTGGTGAGGGGATTGGATTTGCCGGTATGAGACGCACACAAGTGGAAACACTTGTCCTCCTCTAGGGAGGGAAGTGCACCCCAACCCGTCCAGTGATTAGGAAGTCTAAAGACAGGAGGCTGTGGGTTGCGATAAAGCTTCAAAAGAGGGATAGTCTACTGGCTCAAGAGGAAAAACTCCTTATGTAAATGCTGCTGTATATAGTTTTCGAAAAAAAAATGTTCAGGCATGTACAAAAATAAAAAGCCTGCAAGTACGTACAAAGTCAATAAGCAAGCTTGAGTTCCAAAGTCAGATATGTGAAACTGCAGCAGGATGACTTGACTACACTGGTCTTGCATCCCAGGACAGGTAGCGACACTGGCTACCGTCCATTCTTCTCTTCACCCCCTCCTCTTGAGTTGGTTGCCACTTGAACTTAGAAGGGAATACCCCGCTCCTCGAGGATGGAGTTACTGGATTGGGGAATCATTGGGTTGTCGTACTGGAGAAGTCAGTTTCTTTGTCATTCAAGTTGGGGAGAGCCACCATCACTTACACAGTACAAGTCAGAATCATAGTCGTAAGAGTTTGCGTATGAATTGAGATATTTCTGACCTGGCTATTGAGGAGACTTGAACAGAGTTTTGGGATTCTCAAGGACTGTTGGATTTCAAACACGGTTCTCACTAAGGTTTCGCCCGCACTAAATTTCCAAAGGTCCGACTTAAGCTCCAAACTTTGATTTTGTGAAGACAAGTTTAATAACCAAACTAAATCCAAGTTCTTCTTTTTCTTTTCTTTCTTTTCTTTTTGCACTTATTGCATAAGTGTTTGCTAGGGACTAGCAAAGGTAAAGTATAGGGGGATGATGAATCCACATTTCATCATCTTTATTCTATCATTTTGGCATCAAAAACCCTAGCAAATGCCTGTAAATACCCTTAAATAGAGCATCTTAGCATTCATGCATGTGCATTTATATAGTGTATAAAATACTGTAATTAAAGCCAAAATTATAGAATAAATACAGAAAAGAAAAAGAATAAAATATTGTAAATATTTTATGACCCAAAACCCCCGAGACCTAGGCATCTTGATGAATAGGTCGACAAGGAATAAAGTAGGGGGAGATAAGGTCAGAAATACAGATAAAATACCTATATTTATCCATTCATTCTTTATTCATTTTGGGACCTATTTTTGGTTCCACTTTTAATACATCAAATAAAGAAACTTTGTACATGAAAGTTGTAGATAATTTAACAAAGAAAAATACAAAATTGATTTCACAGAAAAATAATGTACAGATAAAAAGTTATGGTCTGAATAAGAATCCAGAATCCCAACTTCCCAGACCCGTATCTCACAACTGACAACTCCAAATGCAGCATATTCACCTTTAATTGTATATAGAATAAAATAATCTATCCAATGGTGGTGGTTTCGCGTTTGGCGGAGCTACGGTTTGAAAGTTGAGTTTTGGACCCCTATTGTATGCTTGTACTGAATAAAATATTCAATTTATTCTTTATTCACTATTTATTCATTTTTATATTTTTATAATTATGTAAATATTACTTATAATATATAGGTGCATTAAAATTAAAATAAAAATGCAAAGAAAATACCAAATAAAAATACTTGTATAAAGAATACATAGGTATACTGCCTATACATATACCTATACAAAACATACTTGTATTTTATTAAATATACAAAACATATCAGAAAAATTAAATAAAAATATATTTGTGTAGATAAAAGTATTTCATAATTTTAGAAAATAAGAAATGAAAATAATAAAGATAAAATACACAAAATAAAAATAAATTAATAAACTATATAGATAATATACCTATATAAGGCTATAAAGGTAACTTGTAAAAATACCAGTCATAAAAATAATTAAAAATCATAATAAAATACTACAAAAAATAACAAATATTTTTTATTTTATAATCATAATTTAATTCGGCCTTTTTCTATTTTTAAATGAATTATTAAAACATTTCCGCAGGGTTTTTCCTGGTTGGTCCACGTGGACCAACCAGGGGGCGGTCTTTGTTGACTCTGGTCAACTGCCTGCCCTTCACCCATGTGCGCCTGTCAGAAGTTGGTTTTGACCTATCTTCACCCTTTTTTCGAGGTCACCCCTTTCATCAAATCATGAAACACTCCATGACTTTTGTAGCCCTTCAATCAAGGATGCCCGCCCAAGCTTCATCTTGGGCTGTGGATCATCGACGCACCTGTGGTACCTCGTTCTTCGAGCTCCTGTCATCTTAGGTCAAACCGCATAAAATGAACCCCCCAAATTTGAATTCAAATCGAACCCTCTTGGACCATCCATCCTCCTCCCTTTCGAGCTTTTTGGGTAGCCGGAGGTGACAGCTCCACCGCCCGGCCGTCAGGCGAGTCGAGGGAGGCTCGAGGCGTCTCCACCACCTCCGCCAACCGCCGGCGTCGAGGTTCCCTTCTTCCTCTGGCCCCGGCCATCGAGGACCATCTCCCTTGCTTTTCTTTTCGTCATTTTATTCCTGTTAGTTTAAGGATCGAAAACCTACAAAAAAATTCAAGTTCCATCAAGTATCTCGCCCAATCAAGCACGTTGGCCGGAGCGCACCTCCGGCCGTGCACCCACACCTCGATTCGCGCCTCTCCCTGACCATCCAAGGGTCCAGGCAGTTTGCCCTGGACCCTTTGACCATTTTTGCAGGTCAAAGCCCAAGTGAAGACGCCTGGAGGCGAGTTTTGAAGCTCGCCGGAGCTAACGAAGCCCTCCAGCTCCGCCAGCCACCAGCGAGCACCGCGGCCACCGCCGTGGCTTTTTGACACCTCCAGGAGATAGAGGAGGACCAGAGGAGGCTCCAGCCCGATTTTGAAGCCCAGAAGCCACCGGAGTCGGCCGGAGGAGCTCGAGGAACCTCGCCCAGTCGGAGCTCCGCCTTGTTCTTCCAGCTGCCTTCGCCACCGTCCGATCAAGGGTGGAGTTCCAGATCGCTCGTCGACCGTCAGATCTTCCGAGCCCAGCCACCGTTTGATCTCATTCTGAGATCTAATCTCAGACGTCGAAGCGAACCGTCATCGGCCGTCCCCGTGTTGCCACGTGGATAAGTGGCACGTTCCCTGCCGCTGGATCGCGCTCAGCTGCCAGCCGTTGGATTCGCGCCACGCGTCACCTGCGGATCGTCCCAGCGAGGGTATTTTGCATCCCAACCCTCACACGTTTTGTATTTATTATTTAGTATTTAAACTTTCGTCTGTAGTGTAAAAACTTTGGGTTATTTGCACAAAGACCCCCGAGTTTTCCATATTTGCATCCAGGTCCTTCGCCACGTCACCTCACGTGAACTGTACACGTGAGGTGGGGGCATTTTGCAGAGGGGCCCTCGGGCTTTGTTGTATTTTGTTTTAGTACCGAAACTTTAACTTCACGTGTTATATTTTTGGAAAAATTGCATGTAAGCCCCTAGGGTTTTGGAT
The DNA here is from genome assembly GCA_037367405.1 of Ottelia alismoides. Classification (NCBI taxonomy): domain Eukaryota; kingdom Viridiplantae; phylum Streptophyta; class Magnoliopsida; order Alismatales; family Hydrocharitaceae; genus Ottelia; species Ottelia alismoides. The sequence goes on along the minus strand of JAZKJV010010268.1, from coordinate 400,727 downwards.
TATTACATTTTAGTCCCTGCCAGGTGCGTGCGAGTCACGCGCCCTGGTGGGAAAATTGCTTGAACACCCAGGCGGGTTTTGTAATTGTACTTTGGTGCTATAAATTGGATATTCAGTTCAAACTTTTGTGGAAATTTGCATGTATGCCCCTGGACGTTTGAGAAATTGCATAAATACCCCTGTCAGGCCTGTTTATTGATTGGATGCTTGATGTAATTATTTGACCTATCATTTTAAATCCAAAAATTCCACAAAAATAGAGTTTAGCTCCTGCTCACTTGTACTTTGACGCTATCAATTTAGTCTTTGATTTTCTTTTATTTTTATATTTATTAAAAATCAAAAACGTGCTTTTTCTTTACTGTCTAGCTTAGAAAATGCCAAAAAAATATTAAAATACTTCGAAAAATTCTAAAAAAAAATTACCTAGTGTCTATTTTATCATATTTTAGTGTCAGTCCAAAAATCATTAAAAATCTCAAAAGAAAAACACTAAAAATTTAAAAAGACTCCAAAACTTCAAAAAATTCTATAAAATCAAAGAAAACTCTAAAAAATACAAACTAAGTTCCTGTTTGTTCTAGATTTTATCCTATTTATTTTAAAATTAGTTTGAAAATTTTTGGTTGCTGTTTGTTATTTTTGATTCCAGTTTTACCCCCAGCCAGCAACTTTGCCACTGTTGTCTCTTATTTCAGTCTTTAAAAATACTAAGAACACCTTGAAAAATCCCCAAAAATCACAAAACAGTAGAAAATCCTAAAAACATCAAAAACATTTTATTTCTGATTTTTTGGATATTTTTGCACATTTTTATAAATATTTTATCTTGCCTTTCATTACATTGTCTTCATTTTCCAATATTGAAAATTAAAAAAAATATAAAATATAAAATTATCAAAATCAGAAAATTAAAAATCAAAATACAAAATTAAAAATTAAATTAAAAAAATAATTAAAAATTAAAAACCCACAAAAATTTCCTTTGATTGCTTGCTTAGTGTAGACACATCACACACACACACACACACTCACTTGTGCATCAATTTTTGAATTTCCCTGCTTGCTCCCTATGTTCGAACTCTCTGCATACTTGTTACTATACACCATTTGTGCAGAGTTAAAAATAAATTTTAACTCCACATTATTTCTAATTCATTGATCTTTAGTGTGGGTTAATTGTTGATTTTAGTTCAGATTTAGTGTGGTCAAAACACCGACTGAGTTCACGCTTTGTGTTGAACTTAAGACCTCCTATTTTTGGCTAAATCACCGGCCATCTGAAGCGACAACCAGGAAGGCATCCTTCCTCCTCCAACTTCCAGGCGATCCACCATCATCCGCCTTCAGCTACCAGGAAAACGACCACGCTCCTCCGTGCTCCGCCTTCGCAACCTCTCAGCACCGTCTCCACCAGACGCCGGCCACCTCTCGACGGAGCTCACGCTCCCCCGCTTTCTCCGCCTTCCAGGCTCGGCCATCACAGACCACCCCCGAGCGCCTCCGCAACGACCTCCGCCCCGCGCGAGCACCGCCTGCGTCGCTCGACCTCGCCGTGCGCCAACCATCATCGCCATCGGTTTCCTCACCCAGGCGCCCTCCACCGTCGCAGCGCCGCCCTTGCGCCTTCGTCGCCCTCGCGCCGTGTGTCGGCCGAAGGGCGGCCCATTCGCCTCCGTGCTTCACCGTCACGCCTCGAACGCCACACACGGCGAGCCCACCGCCCTCCGCCCCCGCTGGGTCACCGCTCTCCGCCTGTGCCTGCTCCACGACGCACAGGCACCGTTGGATCGGGCACTACTGCCCTTGATCCAACGGTCGTGCGTCCGCCACGTGCCCGTCCCCAGGCCTTGAGGCTCGGGCTGATCGAGCCTTAGCCTCGGTCACCCGAACCACAGGATCGGGACTCCGAACCTCCTGGGTCGACCCGAGCCACAGCTTCATCGCCCGAACCTCAGGCTCGGGGATCCCGCGCCTTAGCCTCGTCTCCAGGCCTCCAGCACGTGCGTTGGGAAAAATTGCAACCGTGCCCTTCAAAGTTCCAAAAATTGCAGAAATACCCCCGCCAGTGGGTAAATTTCAGAAAGGCCCCTCAAGTTTTCATTAATTACAGATAAGTCCTCCCAGGGACCTTTTTGCAAAGAAAACTTTATTTTATTTATATTTTAGTCCCTGGAATTTCATTTTAGCATATCTTTGTCATACGGACTCCGATTTTAGCATACAATATGTCATTTTGAAGCTATTTTCATGCTCTACAACGTAACCTAGCTTGTGAACAGATCTGAGGTCATTTATTGAGAATCATTATTGAGGATATCTATTGGCTTTTGCAGGCTTATTTTGACATATTTGTGCCACATTTCCCTTGAAATATTTGATGACTTATTTTGCAGGGATTCGTTGGAGTTAAGATATTATATGAGGACTTATTTCATGCAGGGGTTAAATGAAGAAGATTGAGTAGACATATTGACTTATGGACTGTAAACATCTTTTAAGAATATAATTTGAAGAATTTTGGAGATAAAATTGATTGCAGGAATTCTCCGAGATCTATTCACTCTTATTCGCATTATGAATTAATTTGACACATATTTCTGGATTTGATATCTTCTGATCTGCGATTTATTATAGAGGAAATCGACCATCATTGTTTGGATTGGAATTCTAGATCACAGATCCTGAGCATAATTTCTGTTTATTTTTGCATAATATTTTCATCGTTGCATTGCATATTTTCATCAACGCAAAAATTAATCGAGCTTAAATTTGATTATTTAATTTGATTCAAGACCGCGCAACTAAAAATCTCCGTTCCCTGTGTTCGACCTTGGTAAACTTACCAAGTAAAAATATTCCACAACATTCAAAGATTGTGGTGTTTTGACGACCGAAATTCGCCTCCTATACTACAATTCATCGATATTAAAGAGGTAGATTTCGTGCCCATCAAATGGCGCCGTTGCCGGGGAACGGCGAATTTTTAGGGTTTTGAATCATTTTTTTATAATTAATTTTTGTGAAGTTAATTTTTGTGACATTTTTTTCTTCTTTTACATTTTTTTCTTTTGCATTATTTTTTCTTTTTTCTTCTGATACTAACCGCAATCTCTCTCTTTGCAGACTACTGGAGCGGAATTTACAGATATTAAATCAAGGATCTGCGATGAAGATTTGTATTTTAATTTTGTGAGCGAGAGTTAGCATAAGTTTGAATTTCTGCATTATTCACAGGGTCCCTCTCTCCTTGTACCCTGTCAAATTGTAATATTCAGGACTGGACTCTCTGTGGCTTGACGTAGAATTTAGGAGCACATACGCTAGATTAGAATTATTTGATTGTGCTCGTAATTCTTAGGCCACACATTCACTAACTATACGCACTGTAGATCGTTCAACATTAGCCAAATTATTAAATCAATTCTTCCCGCTAATAGAACTATCGATTTAGGGTGTTTTCCTTCTGTGCATACCATTTAGTGTAATTTAAATTCCTTGTTTTGCATCCCGCATGAAGAACGCGAGGATTCACTGTAAGTCCTTCTCTTAAGCATGCATCATTGATTTACGTTGCATCGGCTTTTCCGATCCTCCCTCCTCAAAGTTTTATAACTTAGGATTTAAACGAAATTGGGACTGATCGTTAGGCGTGAATTTTTGTGCTCACATAAACTACAGTGATAATCTTAACTTAAAACTGGGACTGCTAATCAAGGTGACTGTAAATAAAATTGATCTAAAATTAACCTGTGTTTGGTGGAGAGAAACCCACTCATTGTTTGTAAGGACAAGATCGCACACCTTAGGGTAGAACCAAAAACCGAAGTGCTTCATTCAGACTAATGATTTTCAAAACAATTAGCTACTTTTCAGTGAGGGTCTCGGGTAGCCGTTTACGGTCCGACTTCCCTTAGCAGAGTAGGTGGTTTAGAGGACACCGCGGAAGGCACCGTCCTCAAGTAACACGGGTAGCCGTTTACGGTCCGTACTTACACCTATACTGGCTGAGAGTAGGTGCAACTAGTTGTATGAACTCGGGACAGTCTTTGTGAAATATTTCGGCACCTAACAGCTCCGCTTAATCTGCAAGATTATTTTGTCATTAAATTAAAATGGAAAAGATAAGCGGCCGAACCCTAACGTGCCTTCACCAGAGTTGGGTGGGTAAATCAACGTGTTTGTTTTGTGTTTGATTTGTGTGCGTCAAAGACCTTGCAATTGCAAGCAAATCGTGGTTCGCTGATCAGTCCATCCCTCTTGACAAGATGTCGGCACAGTGGTCTTCTTTCCCGATCTCCACGACCATGTCCCGATACTCTTCTTCTCACTCTCCTCAGGGGAACCTACCATTCAAGTCAAGTTCCCCCCAGCCATCATTCTCTGCCCACCCATACATCCCACCCTATGACCACACTTTTTCTTGGACTAGCCCTCTCTCACATTCGGAGAATCTTATGGACATAAGAGAGAGATCAGAATTGAGGATAAACAATAGAGTGACCGATATGGACAATAGAACACGATTTCCGGTCGCTAGGATCTCACAGCCTCTTGAATTATCCCCTACTCAAGATAACTCCTTTGACAACCCACGAGAAAACTGAAGTCAAGGAAATACAACTCATGACCATACCATAATGTTTATGAACAATCAACACTCTACTCGAGGTTACATACCAGAATCACGACACATGGAGACTGATTATACAAGCACTAGTCATGAGATGTTTGAGGATGAGATTGCTCGGATTAATCATAGAGCAGACACTTTAACTATGAGAATATATGATCTCATCCAGTCAATGCAAAATTCAGAAGAAGTGAGACCACCACCATGCGAACCATTGGATCATCACAATCAGACACAACCACTGACCTCTAACCCCCCAACTGACCATATTACAGAAAATACCAAAAAATTGAAAAATTTGAAAATTCAAAAAAATTGGACAATTCTGATATGGAAGCATTTTGCAAGAATCTGATCTTAGAGCTTTCATTAATCAAAGCCATAGAATATGTGCCCGATCTTAAGAGATTTGTGAAGAGTCGGCTGATACCCAAAAAGACGGGCAAGAAACGATCCAGGACTGAATATCATGTCATATCTATGGCTAGTTCTTTGGTGATGAATCATAAACTCAAAAGCCGCAAAGTCAAGCGGTTGACTCGGGTCACATGTGAAATTGAGGATTCTATATTCACTCATGTTCAGTTAGACGACGACTCTACATTAAACATCCTCCCCAAGTCCGTCTTTGACCAACTCAAACTCGGACAACTCAAAAAGACCAGGGTGATCGTTCAATTACCCGATCGATCTACCAAAAGACCGCGGGGGATCGTTTCTGTCGTCGTAAATTTCCGAGGGGAAAAACACAAAGTGGACTTTATTGTCCTTGACATTGAGCACCCCGGAAGGATGTCTGAGTCTCCTATTATTTTAGGAAAGCCGTTCTTAGCCTCCGCTAAGGCGATTGTCGATTGCGAGACTCAGGAAATCGAACACGGACCACAATGAACACGACCCCAATGACACATCCTGCTCTGAGGAAAACCAACTTGAAACCAACAGTTATAATCAAGAGATAAATATTTCACATTATCAGACATCTCCACATGACACACTGATACAAACCCTAGGAGAGTCACCTAAGGGACTGACTGTTGGACAAACTTTGGATTCTCACCACCCTATCACTGCTCCTAGGAAAAATCATGATTTTGGAGCTTATGAGGAATTGGACCATATTATTGGAGATCAACACGATTATTTGAGTGGTTCAATCTTCGAGTCGGCAGTAATTCATGACATACTTGAACCTTATAAGGAAGCGACTCCAGAAACATCTGATGTCACCAAAACTCATGATCATTCCGAAGTGACATCAACACCCCCAGCCATAAACCACAAGATGCGCAGGAACACTCTCCCTCGACCGAAGCAGTGCATGACCCTTCAAGAATTGGTCGACTTTTATGGAGATTCATCTGATGAGGAACTCACAAATGCCACACCGGTTACTCAAGACAGGGAGATGAAGACTGTCCAACTTCCTCCCAACACTTTCCAAGGAAACAAACCGACCAAGAAAGTCACCTTTGACCTTAGACATCAGGTGATTTCTGACGAGTCCTAGTCCGGTCCTGATGAGGTTCATCAGATAAGTGCAATAGGTACAGCTCTGATCCATGGGCACTTACCTCTGATCGACAAAAGTTGGAGATCCTCTGCAGACGACTACTATTCTCCTGAGGACGACTCTGACGATGGCTGGTCTTCTTCATCGACCCCATCTTCATCACACTCCACATCTCCATACTATCTCCCTCCACACTCCCGCAAGAAGGTCCGTCGCAAACCTCCTTGATCTTGTACATCCGCAAATCTACCCGGTTCCCCATCTGTATTTATCCGAATATACTTAGGCTGACCTGAGCCTAAGTATAGGGGGACCACTACCGTTGTTTATACTTCACTTCTCTTCTTTTGTTTTTAATCCTTCTGTATTTAGTACGAGCTATGTCAACATTTCACTTTGTGCCATGGGGACATAGCACAAGCTAAGTATAGGGGGTGTACTTGTATATATTTTATCTACTTTATCCTTAGCTCGTACTTTATTCGTTTTTATCTAACATCGGGGGTGGGTACGAGTAGTGTGTATAATACCTGTTTTTTAAAAAAATCAAAAAAAAAACAAAAAAAAAGCAAAAAAATTTTGCATAAAAAAATCATCACTCATGGTCTTACATTTCATCAAGCATTTCATGCATTCCTTGGTCGATATATTCCTGACACATTCACCATCACTCAAGGCTTGAGGATTTTCGAGGACACTTGATTTCTGAGATCTTGAGATTCTGAGTTAGCCTGCCTTAGTCATTAGGGTTTTTAGAACTTAATAATCCACACTTCCCTAGTTTGAAAGATTTGAGCGCTATATTGCACTCTTCATCTCTACCTTAAAAAAAGAATATGATCAGCACAATCACTTTCACAACTGCATGATTGATGAGATGAGTTGAGATATCACTTGAGGAACTAGGACTAGAGATTTGAGTTTAGACCTGATCTGATGATATTCGAGGATGGGATAAAGTTAATGAAGGCTTCAGAAAACTTGAGTGTCAGCAAAACACTACCCAGTATGTGAACAAGATTCATATGCTATCTTTTTGATATTGACCTAAGTGCCAGGGTGTGATGAAACTTAAGGAAAATTGTTGATTAGTGTGCGCCAACTTTTGGTAAAAGCAGTGGAGCTAGCCAACAAAAGAAAAGAAAAAGAAATGTCAAGAAAAGCTCTACCATCCCAAGTAAATTCTAAATGAGCTTTCACCAATGGCGAGCGCTCCCAAACATTTTCAAAGTGTCCACTTGGACCAAGTGCTAATTAGGACTAAGGAGTCGGGCTGTCACCATAAAAGGGCTCTTCATCGTAAGCGATACAAGTCTGGGTGTCGAAGGTATCTTAGATACTCAAAAGAGACACACCCCGGTGTACTCCCAGAAAAACAAGTGCAGACGACTCCAAATTCTCTTGACGGACACATTGATCAATAAAATTAAAATATACTTGTGTTGAGTAAAAAGGCACTCGAGAGGCACCTTGTTCCAATGAAAGGGAGAGAAAATCAGACACAATCATATGCTCTCCATCAACTGGCCGTCCATCTACACTTTCAAGTCTGACAAACTAATGAGACGGTTGACTGAAGCAAGAATAGACTTATTCCCTAGGGTTGAGGATCAGGCCTAGAGGAGAGTCTCTTGAATTGGAACTTTGGGTGATGTCTCGACTTGACTCTCATGAATGCAGTACACTAAGAATCATATCCTTATATTATATGTACAAACAGAGAGTCTGAAAATTAGAGAAGTTGGATTCCTTTTGATTAAAGCTTGGTTGAGTACGGAATTTTATGACCACTCAAATTAAGGGTCTTCTCTGAATTGAGCCTTGTAAATTCACATACACAGTCAGGGATGTATTCAACTAAGTTATTCATTCATTCATGCTCGGGGACGAGCATGGTCTAAGTATAGGGGTATGATGAATCCCGTATTCATCATGCTAAAATTGGTCATTTAGGTTGTCCCCCATCATCCACTTGCAATTAATCATTAATAGAGCATTATTAGCATTCATACATGTGTAAATAATATCTGCATTTCATCATGCATAAATTGCATTAAAAATCCCTTGTGTAAATTAGCCCAAAAAGCCGCTAACTTCTCACATTTTTAGTTAATTCATCCTAACTCCGATTAACCCAAAACCACCTCCATTGTGTAGATATTACTAATCTTATTAAATAAAAAATACAAAAAAATTACTAACCTCAATAAGTGTCAAATAATCCCAAAGTCAAATTTCACATCTGACGGACTAAAACTAGCATATCTCCCTCATACAGTGTCCGATTTTGGTCTACTCACTTTTAAAATACTCCATTTTCAAATACCTTCAAAAGAAGACCAATTTCATAAAATTCAGAGCTCATATGTGAAAGTTGGGTTTTGGGCCTCTTTTGCGCATTTTAACTTTTTGCTAATTTTGACCTGAGATTTTATGTGCATAATTAACTCTTTTAATTTTATTTCTTTTTCATTTGTGTCCTTTGATGAAAGTTTTAATAAGAAATGCAAAAGTTCAAATCCAGATTAAAACTGAGATCAAAGAAATTGACCAAGTCCAAGTGTCCGTTGTCGGTCTGTGCAAAAGTTGAGCGTTTCTTACTTTCATTTTATTTTCCTATTTTCTTATTTACTAAAAATCCAAAAAAATAGATTTATGTGTAATTAATTTTCTTGTATTTTATTGCATTTTTTCTAGAATTTTTATCCCCTCTAAAACCACCAAAAAAATTACAAATCTCAAAAAATACGGTTTTTCGTACACATGGAAAGACACCAAAAATACCACTTCTCACAGGTGACCTATTTTGCTCCCGGGTCATGAAAGTTGTAGATCTCGTCGAGACGAACAACTTTTATGAAGAAAATTTTTTGATCCGAGGTCATCTTCTATCTCTTTTTCCCTTTCAAAAATCTGAAATTTTTTTGGTGCCACGTGGCAGCTCCAGGGCGTGCCACGTGGCACCCCGCCTCTATCTCTCTCCTGGTCACACCCGGGTCACGTGCCTAGCACGTGACCCCATCATCATCTTCCTCAGCCGTTATCTCCCCCCACCCGCCCCCCGGTCGTTTCTCCTCCTCCACCCCCGCCATGCACGGCCTTCACTTCACGCGCCACCTCCCTCGCGTGTAACCGTCATCCTCACCCTCCTATAAATCACCATCCTCGCCGGCGTTTCGAGCATCCACCATTTAACCAAGGTGCCGGTGACAGCGGCAAACCCTCGTCGGCGCGATCCGAGGTGACCACCCACCTCGTAGCAGCCGCTTGCTGCAGTTGCGCAAGCTTCGAGGCCTCCTCGCCGGCCATCTGAAGCGACAACCAGGAAGGCATCCTTCCTCCTCCAACTTCCAGGCGATCCACCATCATCCGCCTTCTGCTACCAGGAAAACGACCACGCTCCTCCGTGCTCCGCCTTCGCAACCTCTCAGCACCGTCTCCACCAGACGCCGGCCACCTCTCGACGGAGCTCACGCTCCCCCGCTTTCTCCGCCTTCCAGGCTCGGCCATCACGGACCACCCCCGAGCGCCTCCGCAACGACCTCCGCCCCGTGTGAGCACTGCCTGCGTCGCTCGACCTCGCCGTGCGCCAACCATCATCGCCATCGGCTTCCTCACCCAGGCGCCCTCCACCGTCGCAGCGCCGCCCTCGCGCCTTCGTCGCCCTCGCGCCGTGTGTCGGCCGAAGGGCGGTCCATTCGCCTCCGTGCTTCACCGTCACGCCTCGAACGCCGCACACAGCGAGCCCACCGCCCTCCGCCCCCGCTGGGTCACCGCTCTCCGCCTGTGCCTGCTCCACGACGCACATGCGCCGTTGGATCGGGCACTACTGCCCTTGATCCAACGGCCGTGCATCCACCACGTGCCCGTCCCCAGGCCTTGAGGCTCGGGCTGATCGAGCCTTAGCCTTGGTCACCCGAACCACAGGCTCGGGACTCCGAACCTCCTGGGTCGACCCGAGCCACAATTTCATCGCCTGAACCTCAGGCTCGGGGATCCAGCACGTGCGTTCTGGGAAAAATTGCAACCGTGCCCTTCAAAGTTCCAAAAATTGCAGAAATACCCCTCAAGTTTTCATTAATTACAGATAAGTCCTCCCAGGGACCTTTTTGCAAAGAAAACTTTATTTTATTTACATTTTAGTCACTGGAATTTCATTTTAGCATATCTTTGTCATACGGACTCCGATTTTAGCATACAATATGTCATTTTGAAGCTATTTTCATGCTCTACAACGTAACCTAGCTTGTGAACAGATCTGAGGTCATTTATTGAGAATCATTATTGAGGATATCTATTGGCTTTTGCAGGCTTATTTTGACATATTTGTGCCACATTTCCCTTGAAATATTTGATGACTTATTTTGCAGGGATTCGTTGGAGTTAAGATATTATTTGAGGACTTATTTTATGCAGGGGTTAAATGAAGAAGATTGAGTAGACATATTGACTTATGGACTGCAAACATCTTTTAAGAATATAATTTGAAGAATTTTGGAGATAAAATTGATTGCAGGAATTCTCCGAGATCTATTCACTCTTATTCGCATTATGAATTAATTTGACACATATTTCTGGATTTGATATCTTCTGATCTGCGATTTATTATAGAGGAAATCGATCATCATTGTTTGGATTGGAATTCTAGATCACAGATCCTGAGCATAATTTCTGTTTATTTTTGCATAATATTTTCATCGTTGCATTGCATATTTTCATCAACGCAAAAATTAATCGAGCTTAAATTTGATTATTTAAGTTGATTCAAGACCGCACAACTAAAAATCTCCGTTCCCTGTGTTCGACCTTGGTAAACTTACCAAGTAAAAATATTCCACAACATTCAAAGATTGTGGTGTTTTGACGACCGAAATTTGCCTCCTATACTACAATTCATCGATATTAAAGACGTGCATTTTGCGTTCATCATTTACTGATTCATTACTTTATTTATTAAGTATTATTTAATTACCTATTGATGACTTAATTATATTATTAATTATTTAATAAATTAATTCTTTAATTAATAACATAATCGCATATTTAATTATATCTTATTGAACTAATTTAAATTTAACTTATTATAATTCTATTAATTAATTTTTATTTTTTATTTTTTATTTTCTTCCTCTTTCCTCCCCTTGTTTCTGCCCCTGATCTCCCTGAAAAACACCACCTGATCACTTTTTATTCATGCAAAAAGAGACATAAACAAATTTGTGGTCGTTGTATCGACCGAATGGGTTTTTTCAGAAAAGATTAATGTTGGATTAATCTTCTTTATTTATTTATACTCCTAAACTTTGATGTATAGTGAAAGTACGTGAGTGTCGAACTTAGGGAGGCAAACTGATACTAGGAAAATCAGTAGAAAAACTTAGATAAAAGGCTTTATAATTTTTATTTTTTTAGGATCTTTTTTGAATTTTTATTTGAATTTTAATGAATTTATATTGTTTTTATAATTTTTAAGTATTTTATAATTTTTTTATTATTAAAAAATGTTTAGATTTTTATTTGGTTTTTATTTTGTTATATTTATGTTTGTAATTTATTTTTAAGTTTTTATGGATTTTTAGAAGGCATTTAGGATTTTGAAGGAGTTCGGTTTATTTTTTAGGCGAAAAATCAAGTGTTTATTGAAAACTGTAATGTATTTTTAACTTTTAAAGTTGTAAACGGTAAGAAAATATTTTTTATTTTTATTAGAAAGTAGATGCAATTCCCTTTAAAATGATAGGTTGTGCGTTTTTAGATGAATTTTCTTGAATTAGTTAAGATTTTTCAAATTTTTTGTGTTTTTTATATTTTTTATATTTTTTATTATTTAATTTTTATTTTATTTTTGATTTATATAAAAAATATGGTAAAATATGCAGTATCTAATTTTTATAGATTTTTAGAAGTGATTTTATATTTTTTATGTGTTTGAAAGTTTGTTATATGTTTTTGGTATTTTTTAAGGATTTAATAAATGCTAAAAAGTATTTTATTTTCAAAATATTATTTTATACTATGTATAGTATAATATTGATTATAATATGTATTTTTATTATATTTTTATATATTTTTTTATGACGTATTGTAGAAGTATAGGGTTCAAATACAGTGTACAGGGGTATATGTGCTATGTTCTAGAAAGCAGGGGGTATGCGCGTAAATTAGGAGAAGACTGGAGGTGTGCACGCAAAATCCACAGGAGGCTGGTGATCTTCACGTGAGGGCTCAACATGCTGGACCTGTTTGTTGTGACCGAAACATCCTGGGGATATGCGCAAAAATGCTTGATAATCACATGCTTGGGCACGTGCCTGAAGTCTAGATAGGACATATATGCTATTTGCACGAAGATCACAGGTGTATTCGCAAAATGGCCTCAATATCTCGAGAAGTTTAAGCGGCAGAGCAGTGGACTCGATATGGTTTTGCCACGTGGTACAATTAAGGTCGTAAGATCACCGCGGGATCGGATGGCTGAAATTGAAATCCCAAATTTGATTCAATCGACGGCTGTTTTCCAATCAATGCTCAATCACAAGCGGTTCCGTTTGATTTCAATCGGCCCTGCTACAGTCTGGAAGCACGGGGTTGTTCTACCCCAATTGCTCTTCGCATTTGGTGATTTGAGCACGGCTCAATGCTTTCATATCTTCATGCAACTACGAGGCTTCGAGGTCGAAGAGTTCATATTCCACGCGTGATGCTCAAAAGCTGTAGGTGATGACGTTTGACCAGCAGTTTAGAGACGCCTCACGCAGATGGTGCTTTTCCTCATTAGATGTTCGTATCTTGATTTAATGCGACTTGGTACTTCGCGCACAGCTCTCGGAAATCCGTAGTGGTTATGCTTCAGGTCTTTCGATGATGTGTTCGTTGTTGGAACCAGATCTCTAGCAAACAGATTTATACATGCAAGTGGTTCATATGACTGGAGGCCAACCTCGGTCCAAGTAAGAGTTAGTTATAAAAGTGTTTTGTACACAAAAGGGATGAGTTTGGACGAATGACGATCCTTTACGAGGTGAAGGATTAGGATCGGGAATCTCAGATTCTGATCGAATCTGAGTTGATTAGATGATGAGAAGAGAGAAGGAGAAGCGAAACCAGATCGATGATCGATGGATATGTGTGAGGAATCTCGAACAGAAACTCAAGAGAGATTGAAATAGAAGAGAGGAGATTCGAGGGTGAAGGGAAGAAAGAAATCGAGGGAGAAGGAAGATCAGAAGTAGAAGCTAACCTAGAGACGAAGAGTGCGATGAAGGATGCGCTTGTGGAATTTGGATCAGATGCTCCAGATGATCATCATCGCCTCGACGCGGTGGCGATCCACGGAGGCTTCACGCGTGGCGGAACGATGTCACGATGCCGACGAAGATCACGCCTCGCCTTTCTCTCTCTCACTCAACGGGGAGCAGGGATGGTCTGTCACCCTCACAACCTCTCTCAACCTTGGAGCTCGAAAAGAAGGGGTGGAAATGATGGATGCCGGTTCGGCAGGGAGGAGGGTTCTATTTATAAGCGAGGGATGAGCTGGTCACCGCCATAGGTGACGGGAATCGGGGCTGTTGGAGGAATGGCCGGCCAACGACCGACCGTTGAGTCGTTGGCAGAAGACGAATGGTAAAATGGTTTGAGGAAGAAGAGGTTCATCGGGGAAGAAGAGAGACATTTGGGAAAGTAAGAGAGAGAAAGGGAAGAGAGAAGAGATGAAAGAGAAAAAAAGGAAAGAGAAAAAAGGAAAGAAATGAAAATAAAATTAATATATTTAAATAATTAATAATAAAATTAATTAATAATAATTTCGAAATTAAATAATTTATTATTAAATAAATATAATTAATAAATTATTTAAATAGTTAATTAAGTAAATTTATAAATAAATAAATAAGTATGTAATTAGGTAATTAATTAATTTTGAAAACTAATTAAATAAATAATTTAAATAAATAAATAAAATATTATTTTGAAATAAAAATAAAGGATTAAGGTATTAAATAATAATATAAGTTATGATTTATTGTACAATATATCAATACGGACCGGAAAACTGTGTTTTTTGTATTAACTCTGATTTTAGCGAAATTAGTGTCATTTTGTAGGTAATTGAAAAATATAATTTTAAGGATTAAGTTTGCTCAATTCGGAGTTCATGGCCGAGTTATGAGGTCCAGACAAAAAAAGTAGCAGCTTCGGGCCTCCGGATTTTGTTGGTATTTTAAGTTATTGATATTTTTATATTTTTATATACAATTTTATAAGATTTTAGGAAAAATAATTAAGTCAACGGGTTTAAGTTATTTAATTAAAAACCTGGAAAGTTTCTACATATAGTACATATATATACAACAGGTCCAAAAGACCGAAACTCACCGGTTTGATCCAAATATTTTTCTGATATTTTTAATAAATAGTATTATGTATAAAATGGATTTTAAAAATGAGTTTGGTCAATTTGAAGTTTTCTATAAATACTTATGAACCTTGGAAGTCGGCTTTTGCAGCTTTTACGGTTCATTGTGGTTATTTTATTTTTGCAACGGATTATTTTTCTGATGTTTTTATAAAATAATATATATTTTTGTAAATATTTTTTACAAAAGGAGTGTTTTAATTTGAAGTGGTTTTAATGATAAATAAAAAAGGTGAAGTATTTACAAAGTGAAAATAGGTAAATTGTATTTTGGTCTTGATTTTCTAGAATTTTTTATAGCTTATGATCCTTATCTTCCCTTACTTATTTCTTTTGTCGACCCGGTCAATATTGACATGGTCTCGGGGTAAGGATCAGGCTGTATATTACATATACATCCTTCTTTTCTTCTTTTCTTCTTTTCTCTTTATTCTTTTATTTTGGTAAAAATATGTGTTAAATATATAATCTTAACAATTGTGGCTAGAATGATAATTAATTAGAATTAGCAGATATTTACATGTATTTTACTAAGTATTTTAGCCAAAATGAAAGAATAAAGGCAATGAATCACGAATTCATCATTCTCCTACACTTTACCTTTGCTAGTCCCTTAGCAAGCACTTATTCTAGGAATAAGTGCAAGCAAAAAGAAAAAGAAAAATAAAAGAACTTAGAACATGACCGTTTCTTTAAACTGAATGTCACTTTACCCAAAATCTGAAGCCTGGATTCAGACCTTTGGATTAATAGTGTGTCGGGACTCTATTAGAATTAGAATTTAAGCCTCGAGAGACCTCAAGTTCCACAAATCCTTATCCAGATCCACCTCAACCGCCAGCTCAGATCCACATATTCATCACGCAAACTTTTCATCTTTGAAAGCAATTTGTACTATGTGTGAAAGGTTTTAGCTCTTCCCGCTCTAGAGAAGCAAAAAAACCGCCCATCCAGCTACACACTCTCATTGGGCCCTTGTCCAGCAACTCAATCCTCGAGGAGAGAGGTATTTCCTTCTGAGGTCAGGTCGTGTTGTGTCCACAATCGAATATAGAAAGAAGTATAAGAAGTGGAAGAGAACTGGAGTGTGATCGATGTAATCACATCTCTTGTGAAGCCTGACCAGTTTAGCCAAGTCTCCACGAAGACATGCAGGCTTTTCTGTAGCTTGGACCATTGTGGTTATTTTTGGAATTTTGTGTATTTGGCTTCTTTTTGGTGGAGATAATTGTTACACTGCATAAGTTTTTTGTGCCCCGACGGATATAACATCTTTTCATTCTGCCTATTTTTTGGGGTCTTGGAAAAATTATGTCAGCAAAACCCTTCCCTCATCCAAAGCGTTGTTTCAAGCTCAATCTCTCCCGTCTTAAGACATCATCACCACCAGATAAGGATGGAAACACGCTACCAAAATGGATTGCCTTTCGCAGCCCCGGGCAGGTCGAGCTAAGTGCAAAGTGCATGAGTTCAAAATTGATTCAAATGGAGAAGAGTTCAACGGATGACACCAGGTGTCCTACTTAGGCACTTTCAAGTTGAATTCCGAACGCGGTCTTATGGAACCCAAAGAATTAAGTCTACAAGATCTGAAGAGTCTCAGTTCACGTTCTTAATAAAGTCTCTTTAGAATTAAGTGGATTAAGCCTAAACCAAGCTCCATCTCTCGAACTTAGATCCATTCGGTTCAAGAATCAAACTTGTTCTGAAAAATGCCAATGAATGCAACATTTTTTTATGAGGTAAATTTTTCGGCTTAAATGCCTTAAGTGAATTTTAAAGACTTTTGCAAATTTTTATTGCATTTTAAACTTTTCAATTTTAGGGATCTTTTTGAAAAAGTTAGTAGATTAATTCAATTTACACGAATTTTACACGGATTTTTGTATATTATAAAGGATTTTATACAAATTTTATACACAAGATTATACGACTTTTATACTAGATTTTGCATGGTTTTTATTTTAAACTTTTTAAGGATTTTATCAAAGAATTTTACAACATTTTTATATACAAATTTTAAGCTATTTTTTATAAAATATTTTTACGATTTTCTTGCGGCTTAAAAACCCAAAATATACACCCATACTTTTAGAGAGCCATATTATTAAAAAAATACAATAAAGTATGAGTTATGGCTTCTAAAGTATATATAGCATATATACGACACCCCCTATACTTAGCGTGAACTATGTCCTCATAGTGACCAAAGAAGCGACAAACGAAGACATAACTCGGGCTAAGTATAGATTGGTGAAAAGAATCTATACTACAATGACTCAAAAGAATAACGAATAAATGAATAGAAGTCGATCATCTCCTCTATACTTAGGATCAAGCGATCCTAAGAATAGCATACTCAAAATCGAAGATGATCGAGGTCAAGAGAATGTACACACTCAATGGCTTGGCTTGTCCCCCCTATACTGAGGGTAAAATATTCCTAAGTATAGAGACGAAAATCAAAAGGTGAGAGACAAGCGAGTGAGCAGACGAGACAAAAATCGACGAAAAACAAAAGGTTGTATGAGCAAGATCACCCCCCCCCTATACTTAGGATAAAGCACACCCTAAGTATAAGTAACAACATGGGTGATCAATAGGACGACGAGAGCAACACTGTGTCTACACCCCCTATACTTAGGATAAAGCACATCCTAAGCATAGCAAAATTCTAGATGACCCTAAGGATGTAAGACAAACAGAAGAAGGAAAGAATAAAATTGAGAGTATATACAAGATCTGGTAAAATCAAGTATGAGAGGCATAGTGTAAGAGTGAAGAGATCATCTCATACAAAATAGATTGGGGCAACCTCAACGGTCGGTAGTTCATGATCGAGAAAAGGTTTCAACCGTTGACCGTTTACTCGAAAGGTGGAATCGGACGGAAACTCAGAGATATCGATGTTACCGTTGCCGTACACCTTTCGCACAAGATATGGGCCTTTCCACTTGCTCTGAAGTTTCCCTGGAAATAATTTCAGTCTCGCATCGAATAGCCAAACTTTCTGATCAGGTTCAAACTGCTTGTGACTAATGTGAGAATCATGCCACTCTTTCATCTTCTCCTTGTAATATAGGCTACTCGTGAAACTTGGTCTCTCAGTTCTTCCAGGGCTACCAATTCAGTCTGCCTTTGATCTCCCTTGTTGTTTAATCCAAAGATCACTTCTTTCACTGCCCACAAGGATTTGTGCTTGATTCCAACAGAGATGTGCCTAATGGAGTCTTGAAGGATGTTCTATAGGCCCAAAGAACCGAGTCCAAAAGCTGCGACTAATCCTTTCGATCTGGGTGAACAACCTTCTGCAAAATCGTCTTGATCTCCCTATTCGAAACTTCGGCTAGACCATTCGTCTGAGGATGAGGAGTAGCAACCCGATGGTAAGTGGACCCCCTGTCTAAGATCAGAACTCGAGGAACCCCAAAATGCGTAATGATGTGTTTCTTTAGAAACTTGCAAACCGTGTTTGCATCCGCGTTTCGGGTAGGAATAGCCTCTACCCAACGACTCACACAATCCACAGCTAAAAGGATATACTCGAACCCCTGACTTTTTGGAAATGGGCCCATAAAGTCGATACCCCATGCATCAAATACTTCACATAAGTGAATCAGCTACATCGGTATCATGTCTCTATGTCCACAAATTCCCATCTTCTGGCAGTCAGTACATCTCTTTACGAATGCATGAGCATCCACAACGAGTGTAGGCCACCAAAAGCCGGATTGGAGCACCTTTTGTGTTGTCCTCTTCCCTGAATGGTGTCCTTCAGCGTCTAATCGATGATAATACATGAGGACACTCTGATATTCCTCCTGAGGAATACACCGATGCCAGACGGAATCCGCTCCTTCATGATAAAGGACCAGATCCTCCCAATGGTAAGACTTGGCTTTCGCAAGGAAAGTCTCAAGCCTATGTCTGGACCAAACTTGCGGAACTTTCTTAGCAACAAGATAGTTCACAATGTCGTCATACCATGGCAGCAAGGTGACAACAAGAATCGCCTCGTCGGGGAAGGTCTCCGTGATGGGTGCATCAAACTCAGAAGTCTCATGTGTTTCTAACCGGGAGAGGTGATCCGCCACCACATTCTTGACTCCATATTTATCCTTGATAACGATATCGAACTCTTGGAGTAGAAGGATCCATCTGGTTAGACGCGGCTTCGAATTCTTCTTATCCATTAAGTACTTGATGGAGGTGTGATCAGTGAAGATTGTGACTTTCGAGCCTAAGATGTGGAATCTAAATTTGTCTAAGGCAAATACTGGCTAGCATTTCTTTCTCTGTAACCATGTAATTCCACTGTGCAGAATCCAAAGTCTTGCTAGCGTAGTGTATGGCATAAGGCAATCCATACCTCCTCTATCCCAACACAGCCCCAATGGAAAAATCGGAGGTGTCCGTCATGATCTCGAATGGGAGAGACCAATCGGGTGGTTGAAGGACATGCCTCTACAACCATATTCTTGAGAGTTTCGAATGCAGAAAGACACTTATCATCGACGATAAACTCGGTGTCTTTCGCCAGAAGATCAGACAATGGTCGGGCAATTTTGTTGACGTCTCGTACGAAACTTCGGTAGAAATCGACATGCCTGAGGAAAGACCATATCTGTTTCAGATTGGACGGTGGGTTGAGTTTCTTTATGATATCCACCTTGGCAAGGTCCACCTCCATGCCCTGGTTGGAGATGATGTGACCAAGGACCGTCCCCAGAGTCATCATGAAATGACTCTTCTCCCAAGAAAGTACGAGGTTAACCTCCGTGTACCTCTGAAGCACACGGTCTAGGCTAGAAAGGCAGGAATCAAAATCATCATCGTAGATCGAGAAGGCATCCATGAAGACCTCCAAGATATCTCCCACCATGTCCACGAATATCGAAAGCATGTACCTCTGGAATGTAGCTGGAGCATTACATAGTCCAAAGGGCATCTGTTTAAAAGCATACGTTCCGAACGGACATGTGAATGTTGTCTTTTCTTGGTCTTCAAGAGCAATGGCCACTTGTTGTATCCCGAGTACCCATCAAGGAAGCAATAATGGCTCTTTCCGGCTAACCATTCGATGATTTAATTAATGAACGACAGCGGGAAGTGATCCTTCTCGGTGGCCTGATCCAAACATCTATAGTCCACACAGACGCACCAAGAAGTCGGTACTCGGGTAGCGATCTCCTCTCCGTCCTCATTGATCACTATAGTGATACCCGTCTTCTTTGGTACCACATACAAAGGACTAATCCATTTCGAGTCAGAGATGGGATATATAAAATCGGCGCTCCACCACTTGGACATTTCCTTCATAACCACCTCTCGAAGATTCGGGTTCAGCCTGCGTTGAAACTTATGAGATGGCTTGACGTCATCCTCGAGAAAGATGTGGTGGGAGCATGATGAATCCACATTTCATCATCTTTATTCTGTCATTTTGGCTTCAAAAATCCTGGCAAATGCATGTAAATACCCTTAATTCCAACATCTTAGCATCCATGCATGTGTATGTAAATAGTGTATAAAATACAGTTTTTAAAGCCAAAATAAAAGAATAAAGAAAAGAAAAGAAAATGAGTAAAATATTATAAATATTTTATGACCCGAAACCCCGAGACCTAGGCATCTCGATGAATAGGTCGACAAGGAATAAAGTAGGGGGAGATAAGGGCCATAATACAATGAAATTTCCTTTATTTCAATTCATTCTTTGTTCATTTTAGGACCTATTTTTTGTTCCACTTTTCATACTTCAAATAAAGAAACTTTGTACATGAAAGTTGTAGATAATTAAATAAAGAAAAATATAAAATTGATTTCACTCAAAAATAATGTACAGATAAAAAGTTATGGTCTGGATAAAATCCCAGAATCCCAAATTCCCAGACCTGTATCTCCCCAATAAAAGCTCAAAACGCATCAAAATCACTTTAATTGTATATAGTTTTAAATAAGATATTTAATGAAAGTGGCTTCGCATTTGGCGGAGCTACGGTTTGAAAGTTGAGTTTTGGACCCCTATTATATACTTGTACAGATTAAAATATTCAATTTATTTATTATTCATTATTTTTACAATTTTATATTTTTATAATTTTGTAAATATTATTTATAATATATGTACATTAAAATCAGAATAAAAACCTAAATAAAATACAAAAATAAATACATGTATATAATACATAGGTATAAGACTTATAAATATACCTGTATAATTAATACTTCTATTTTATTAAGTGTACGAAATACATCAGAAAAATAAAATAAAAATATATTTAAGTGTAAAGATACTATATAAATGTATAAAATAATAACCCAAAATAAATAAATTAAATACACAAAATAAAAATAAAATAGTAAAATATATAGATTTGTATACCTATATAGGCCTGAAAAGGTAACTTGTATTTTTATATGTCATAAAAATAATTAAAAATCATATTAAAATACCTTAGAAAATAAAAAATAATTTTTATTTTATAACCTAAAAATAATAAATTCATTTACTAATTTTAATTGAATTTTCTAATAATTTTCCCCGGATTTTTCCTGGTTGGTCCACGTGGACCAACTAGGTGACAGTCCACGTTGACCATGGTCAACTGGCTGTCCTTCCCTCTGTCCCTTTGTCAGAACCTCGGTTTGACCCCTCTTTCTCGATTTTTTCGAGGCTTTCTCTTGCGTCCTTTCGAGTTAGCGTCTTCTTGACTTTTGATCCTCGATCAACGGGCATGCCCGCCCATGTGCAACCTCGATCGATGGATCAACGAGACATCCGCTGCGCCTCGTTCTTCTTTACCTATCCGTCAACCCCTTATATGCAGACCCGACTTCCATTTCAAAATTCGAGTCCCTTCAGTCCACCTTCTACCTTCCTTTCGAGCTCTACGGGTACCTGGAGGTGACAGCTCCATCCTCGTGTCGTTGGGCAAGTCGAGGACGGTCATAGGCGTCTCCACCACCTCCGCCATCTCCGGCGTTGAGGTTTTTCCCTCAGGTATACCACCTTCGAGGGCTGCTCTTTTCTTCTCGTTTCCATGCGCATTTTGTTTCCCGTAGCTTTAGGATCCTAACCCCCCAAGAATCGTCGTGTTTCGTCCATCCCATCGCTCAAACCGTACCCCTCGCCGGAGCTCGTACCGGCCACGATCTCGCACCACCATTTCACTTCGCTTCTCCGTTGCTACGGGGTCGAGGCACTTTGCCCTCGACCCTCTCACGCCTTTTGCAGGTTCAGGAGCGCTTGAAGAGAACCTGGAGCTCATTTTGAGCTTCGACGGAGATAAGAGGAGCAACCCAGCTCCGCTTTGCCTTCCCACGAGCTTCGGCCCATGCCGAAGTCTTTTAGAGCTACCAAGAGGAAGAGGAGGACCCCAGGAGCGTCGCCGGCCACTTTTGCACCTCAAACACCACCGGAGGACGGAGATCGAGGGTAGGGAAGTTCGCCTCGCCGGCGCTTCTTCCCTGTTCTTCCCGATCCCTCCAACGCCGTTGGATCTCGCCGACGCTCCAGATTGCACGCCGGCCGTTAGATCTTCCCCAGCCACCACCGTTCGATCAACCACAGAGATCTAATCGCAGCCATTCGTCATCGAATCATCATCGGTCATTCGTTGTGCGCCGCATGTCAAGTGGATCTTCCAGCGCTGTCGGATTGCCTAGCTTTGGGTATTTTGCATTGTCTACCCTTAGCATTTTTGTATTTATTTATTAGTATAAAAACTTTCATTTACAATTTAGAAGTTTGGTAATAATTGCATTTAGAACCCTGAACTTTCATTATTTACATTTAGGTCCAATCCGTGTCACTTTACGTGACCTGTGCACATGGGGTGGTGGGTATTTTGCAAAGGATCCCCTGAGGTTTTCGTTATTTCATTTAAGTCTAGGAACTTTTTAATTAAGTGTAATATTTTTGGATAAATTGCAAGTACACCCCCGATTTTTGATAATTACATATAGGTCCTCCCCAGGCACGTGCACACCACGTACGTGGCGGGGAATATTGCAGGTGTGCCCTTACGGGTTTGTGTATTTGCATTTGGTCTTGGAAATTGATTTAATAGTTATAAATTTTGTGGAAAATTGCACTTTGGCCGATGAACTTCTGGTTATTTGCATTTATACCCCTGCCAGTAGTGTATTTTCTATTTGTTGTCTCTATTTATTTCATGCATCTATAAAATCGTAAAAATTCCCAAAAAATTAAGTAAGCTCATGTTTAGTTGCCCTTTCATGCCATATTTTTAGTTTGCATTTTTATTGCATTTTCATATTTATAAAAATTCAAAAATATGCATTTTTGTTACTATTTATGTTAGAAAATACCAAAAAAACATTAAAACCCCTTTAAAAATGGTAAGTCCTACCGCTCCTAAGAGAGATGAAATCAGTATCATCACAGTAAAGATAATCATCGGAGAATACCTGTGATTGGAGGGTGGTTTCGGTCAAATCTACCTACTCTGACTTCTGCTTCAGAGTATTCGGGTTGGGCTCTAACTGGGAAGGTATGGCGGATTTCCCTTTGACAAGATCAGTGACATGAGTTTTAAACTCATCCATTTCTTGCCTAAAAGAAGCATGCTGATCAATGATCATGTTAGCGAGATATTCTAATATTGGGTTGTCATGGAAAGGTCCATGAGACCCAGATGAGTCGCCTCGGTGATACTGAGGTTGCTGCGGAGCAGACTGCTGCTGTAGAGGATACTGCTGCTCATGCTGAGGCTGGTAAGTGCTCTGCCTCCACTGAGGTAGCTGATACTGACGAGGACTGTAATGCTGGTGCTGCTCTCTGTTTTGTCCCATTGGTGCATGCGGTTGCTGCTGGGAAGAGGTACCTCCTGTTGACCAACGGAAACCAGGGTGATCACGACGGATTCTTGGTTGCTGTGAACGGTCGTACCAAATCCCATTGACCTCTGTCAATGGCTCAAGCATCTCAGAGTATGTTGGGGGAATTGATGCTAAGGGTTGATCGCTCTGGTATACCACCATCTGGGTGTCAGACGATGGTGTCTATTGGATTTGCGGGTACGCCGAGTGGTGATGAGATGGCTCAGAATGCACATGGTATATGTGTTATACTGGATGCCTCTGAAGTATGCCTCGATCTCGGTTACCAGAGTCAGCTTGTGATCTAGAAGATCAGTTGGGGTTTGTTTGTAGTTCTTGAAGGCACATAATCTGTGTCTTCAGATCACTCAGGCATCATTCAAGCTCGTCAATCTTATCGAGCTTGTCTAAGTTCTGGCACTTCTTTTCAATTATCTCCATACGATCTAGCTTCTGACAAATGATCCCCAGATCAGCTGATGAGCATTCTATCGGAATCGGAATAGTAGAAGATGGATTTCCTTCTATTTGTGCCACTCGGGAATGCTGGTGATAGGTTGGTGGTTTCGTCTGGTTGTAGACCCGAGTCTAAGACATCGTAGTGTAGTTTTCTACCATTTTCTCATAAATGGCCCAGACTCGATCCTTGTGCATCGAAAAATATGATCCACCACAAGCGACGTTCACCAGTCCCTGTAATTCTGGTGTCAGCCCACTGAAGAAACTTTGTATGAGAGTCGGATTGGAAAGTTCGTGGTGGAGACACCGATCGATGAGCTCTCGAAGTCTGTCCCATGCCTCGTGGAACTGCTCGTTCCGGATCATGGTGAAATTGCTAATCATGGCTCTGGTAGCATTCGTTCGATCGAGAGGGTAATATTTCTTTAGATAAGCGATTCTCAGCTCCTCCGATGTCAAAACATATCTCCCTAAGTGTTTCTGCCAGTAGGCTGCCCGATCAACAAGGGAGAATGGAAATGCTATCAACTTGATCGTGTCCTCATTGACGTGAGCATTGTGCACCATGCTGCAGATAAGCTCGAACTCCTGAAGGTGCAAGTACAGCTCCTTAGTAGATAGCCCACGAATTTTGGGCAACATCTGGATGGTCTGAGGCTAGAATTCGAAGTTCCCGTGAATAACAGGGAGACGGATCCACCGGTGGGTTGTAGTCGCTCCAGGATTGTAGAGCTGCTGCATCGTATGGTTCGGATCCACTGACGGTCTCTCTGCTTCATCTTGCGGCTCCTGATCCTCAGGTCCTGGATTCTTAGCTACAGGCTGGTCTCGTTGCACGCGAAGCTGAGTCAGCTCAGCCCTAACATCGTTCATCATTCTACCTTGCTCCCTAATCTAATTCTGTATTGCCTTAAGGGAAGCAAGTAGACCGTTGTTGATTACAACCTGATCGATGACGACAGAAGTTGTTTATGGTCCTTTTCCAGCCATGTCGTCTGGAAAGGAAAAGGAATCTAAATCAATCTTTCCGAAATTAATGTGTAGTTGCTGATGATTATCGATAACTGGAGGTGATGATGGATGAGAATGAGTAGGAGAAGGAATCGATGATGGACTTCCAGGGTTAAAGTCACGCCTGGAAGGAACAACTCATTTTGACTTCAGTTTGGGACGAGAGACATCCCGAACCGATCTGGATGATTGGGTAGGATCACGAGAGAGAGGATCGGTTAGAGTCGACCGGAGCGATCGCCTTCCCATCATCTTGATAATATCTAGAAAGGTTAGACTCACACCACAGTCAAAAATAAAACAAACCCCGAGTTCACCAACGCAACCCTGGTTATGACCGTAAAAGTTTGGTCGGTTATCTTTTCGATTTTGTAGTTGTTTGGCAAACAATCTTCCCACAGATTTAGCGAGATTAGATAGGTGCCCGTGACTTCGATGTCGTACTGTCTTGAGTTCTCACCAGAACTCACCTAGTCTCAGCCAGTATGGGAGTAAGTACGGACTGTTTCCGGCTACCCGTGTTACTTGAGGACAGAGCCTTGCACAGTGTCCTCTAAACCTCCCACTCTGCTAAGTGAATTCGGACCGTTTCCGGCTACCCGAGAGCACCCACTGAAGATAAGGTGAGTAAAGGTGTTAACTAAGTAGTACTTCGATAAAAGCTCAGACTCTGGCTCTACCTTATGTGTCGTCTCTCTCTCACAAAGTTTGGAGATAATGCATGCGATGCAATTTCGGGGATTGCTCTCCCAAAACAAGTGAAGTCCTTACCTTTATTTTATGATCAGATAGAATTAGCAGTCCCTGTTTTAATTTTCGATTTTCACTTTTTTGGATATTTTCAGAGAAAATGTCTAACATATTTTTGTTTTCGGGTTCGACCCTAAATACAAGTACCTAGGTGTCGGAACCTAAGCAATCATCTAATCTACGGTTACGTAGAGAAGGGAAAAACCGTAAGAGTCCTAACAAGCACCTAACTCGAAAAATTACAGAAAACTGTCGAGAAAACACGAGCGAGAAAGCCGCGGTGGGTGCTCTGCTCCCCCAGGAGTACGACTCTAGTGAAACAGACCCCGAGAAAGATTACAAGTCGGGATGTCTTTACAAGGCCCCTTTCTACAAAAAAAAGAAACAGACAAATGCCCTTGAATTTTTTTTATATTTTTTTACAAGAAATTACAAAAAGGAAGTTTTTGCAGCTTTGTGATTCTCAGCTATACGGTTCGACCTGTGCTGTACAACCCAGAAACAAAAAGTCGTGAGGTTAGTAAAAATGAATGGCGTAAAAGAAAACCCAAACGTAAGTCTACGGTCTGCCCTAGCGCTGCCTCCCTGGCAACGGCGCCATCTGAAAAACACCACCCGATCACTTCTTTATTCCTGCAAAAAGAGATAGAAACAAATTTACGGTCGTTGTATCGACAAAATGGGTTTGTCAGAAAAGATTAATGTTGGATTAATCTTCTTTATTTATTTATACTCCTAAGCTTTGATGTATAGTGAAAGTACGAGAGTATCGAACTCAGGGAGGAAAACTATTTTTATACTAGGGAAAATCGGTAGAAAAACTTAGGTAAAAGGTTTCCTAATTTTTATTTTATTTTTAGGAATTTTTCTGGATTTTTATTTGAATTTTAATGAATTTATATTGTTTTTGTAATTCTTAAGTATTTTATAATTTTTTATTATTAGAAAATGTTTAGATTTTATTTGGTTTTTATTTTGTTATTTTTATGTTTGTAATTTGTTTTTAAGTTTTTATGGATTTTTAGAAGGTCTTTAGGATTTTTAAGGAGTTTGGTTTATTTTTAAGGTGAAAAATCAAGTGTTTATTGAAAACTGTAATGTATTTTATTTTTAAAGTTATAAATGGTGAGAAAGAATTTTTATTTTATTTTATTAGAAAGTAGATGCAATTCCCTTTAAAATGATAGGTTGTGCATTTTTAGATGAATTTTCTTGAATCATTTATGATTTTGCAAAGTTTTATGTTTATATATATATATATATATTTATGGTTTTTATTATTTAATTTTTATTTTGTTTTTGATTTATATGAAAAATATGATAAAATATCTAATTTTTATAGGATTTTTAGAAGTGATTTTATATTTTTATGTATTTTGAAAATTTGTTATATGTTTTTAGTATTTTTTACGGATTTATTAAATGCTAAAAAGTATTTTATTTTCAAAATATTATTTTATACTTTGTATAGTATAATACCGATTATAATATGTATTTTTATTACTATTTTTATTTTTTTATTTTATTTATGATGTATTATAAAAGTATAGGGTTCAAATACATTGTACATGGGTATATGTGTTATGATCTGGAAAGCACGGGGTATGCGCGTAAAATAGGAGAAGATTGGGGGTGTGCACGCAAAATCCACAGGAGGCTGGTGATCTTCACGTGAGGGCTCAACATGCTGGACCTGTTTGTTGTGACCGAAACATTCTGGGGATATGCGCAAAAATGCTTGATAATCACATGCTTGGGCACGTGCCTGAAGTCTAGATAGGACATATATGCTATTTGCACGAAGATCACAGGTGTATTCGCAAAATGGCCTCAATATCTCGAGAATTTTAAGCGGCAGAGCAGTGGACTCGATATGGTTTTGCCACGTGGTACAATTAAGGTCGTAAGATCACCGCGGGATCGGATGGTTGAAATTGAAATCCCCAAATGTGATTCGATCGACGGCTGTTTTCCGATCAATGCTCAATCACAGGCGGTTCCGTTTGATTTCAATCGGCCCTGCTACAGTCTGGAAGCACGGGGTTGTTCTACCCCAATTGCTCTTCGCATTTGGTGATTTGAGCGGGGCTCAATGCTTTCATATCTTCAGGCAACTGCGAGGCTTCGAGGTGGAAGAGTTCATATTCCACGCGTGATGCTCAAAAGCTGCAGGTGATGAGTTTGACCAGCATTTTGGAGATACCTCACACAGATGGTGCTTTTCCTCATTAGATACTCGTATCTTGATTTAATGCGACTTGGTGCTTCACGCACAGCTCTCGAAAATCCGTAGGGGTTATGCTTCAGGTCTTTCGATGATGTGTTCGTTGTTGGAACCAGATCTCTAGCAAACAGATTTATACATGCACAGTTTCGTTCTCTTTCCTTTTGTTTCCGCCGCCGCCCCCATGTCTCCCCTCCCCCCCGACCCCCCAAACCCTAACCCTTCACCGCCGCCGCCGCCCCCACCCCCCAGCACCTCCTCTCCCGGCCCTGTACCCCACTACCCTCCCCCGTACCCGGGAGGGGATGTCCCCTCTTCTGAGCCACCAACCGCCCACCCTCCACTTCCCCAACCATCACCCGAAAACCCTCTGCAACTTCCAGAGAGCATCAGGCCGTCATGGCGGAACATCTGCGGAGGCCCTCAAGCCGAGGCACCCCCTTCACGCCGAATGGCCTTTGCACCGCCTGTCCTCCTCAATGGAGAACAAGTTGCTTTCGTTGATGAAACGGATGCAAGTATACTTGATCGTCTCTGGGAACACACAATCGTGTTCTATGTTCTTGGAAAGAGACCATTCATAAAACACCTTTGGAGTTTCATCAACAATGTGTGGAAACCATCGGGACAGCCAAAACTCTTCCCAAGACGCAACGGTTTCTTCTACCTGAAATTATCTTGTGAGGAAGACTGCCAGCGCATTCTCTCCGGCGGACCTTAGCTATTCCAAGGAAGATTCATGCCTACCAGGCGCTGGGAGGCAGGTGCCTCGCTAGAGCGTGATCTCCTTGCTGAAGTCCCCGTATGGATCCGTTTCCATGGTCTCAGTCTTGGCCACTCGACGGACCTCGTCCTTAACAAGATTGCTAGCCTCATAGGCACTCCTCTCTTCATGGATGCAGCAACTGCTGCGGGCCAACGCGACGGATATGCAAGATGCTACATATCCATCCATGCTGCTAAACCTATACCTGAGGCTGTTCCCCTTGTGTTCTACACTGGAAAGCGTGAAATTATTGGGGTTGAAGTTGAATGGCAACCGCCTCGTTGTCCTCATTGTGTCTCCTTTGGGCATCCCTCGGCTTCTTGCCCCTTTCTTAGTGAACGTATGTCCAGGCCATCCTCTAACGTTGGTGGTCCCGCGGATGCAACAATTGGAATGCCTTTAGGGGACGCCCCCTCCAACTTGTTTGGAAGCTCCATGCAGCACGTCCAATCGGATCCCATGCATGAAGAAGCCCCTCCTGCCAAAGCTGACAACCCCTCTATTATTTTTAATAATGAGGACCCTTTGTTGAACTGGACAGGGGAAACACAAGAGCATGTCGCTACAATTTCTTCCCAACGGGGGCCCACTCCGTCCCTGTCGGTGGTGCACTCTCATAAACCACCCAAGAAGGGGATACCACACCAGAAAACTGGGGCCAACTTCCCATTCGGCCATCGGGCCCTTCTCCATCGGAAAATTGCTGCACCTCGTAAGCAGGGTCAATCTTCGACCCATAGCACGGACACGTACAAAATAGATCTGAATAACACTGCCGTGGATGGTGAAGATGGCTCCTCAAGCTCTATACCCGATAAGGAGATTATGCACAACCACGCCCCAGACGATATGGTGAGGACTAACCAGTCCTGGACGGTTGCGACCTACAAAAAGAAGCGGCAACAAACAACACGGGAGAGGAACAATAGGCCACCGGCCTCCACATCTCAACTCCTGTAATGTTAGTGGCGGTCTGCAACGCCCGTGGCCTTAACCGGCCACACAAACAGAAGAACTTCATGAAAGAACTGCTCAACAGAAAAGCCTCCATCATAGGTCTTGTAGAGACTAAGATAAGGACTCAAGGAAGGGTCCGATTTGCGCGACATGTTCCCACGGGGTGGTCCTGCGTCCATAATGATACCCCTTTGGGTAGGGTATACGTGCTATGGGATACCTCGTCATGGAACTGCTCTATAATTCAGATCTGTGCCCAAGCTATCACACTCAAGTGCTCCAATCTTGGAGGGAAAACCATTACAATTTCCGTTATTTACGGATCAAATATTATGTCGGAACGCCGTCAACTCTGGGCTCACCTTGAGCACGCTTCTTCCCTAATTGACTCGCCTTGGCTCTTAATGGGAGATTTCAACGTCGTCAGGTACTACTATGAAAAAGTTGGGGGACGACCCCCGCATGAGGATGCTCTGGATGAGTTCAATGCATGTATTGACAGCTGCAAGCTCCTTGATTTGAGCTCCACTGGAAACCTATGCTCGTGGAGCAACTCTAGCATTGGCCCCGGGAGAATTGCGGCAAGGTTAGACCGGGCTTTAGTCAATGAGGAATGGCTCACTACTTTCCCGAATTCCAAGTGCTCTTACTCCCCCCTGCACCTAAGCGATCATCATCTTCTCTCTGTTGAGCTCGCCAAGCCTGTGTCCAGGCCGAAACCTTTCCGCTTCTTTGACTACTGGATGGACCGCCAGGGGTACGAAGCTATCGTCACTAACGCCTGGAGTATTACTCCCCAGGGAAACCCACTTTATCGGTTGGCTCAAAAAATCAAGAATGTCAAGCATTGCCTCAAAGCATGGGCAAGGACTGAGGGTAATGTTCTTCTCGAAGCGAACTCGGCTAAGGATTTTCTCACTCTTGTTGACTCCGCACTGGGGGTTGATCCGAGGGACGATGTTCTTGCACAATTGTACAAAGCTACTAAGGACTATCTCATTGCCATTGATGGGGACATTGAATCTACATGGAAGCAGAAAAGCAGGATTAACTGGCTCAAGCTCGGAGATAGGAATACCAATTTCTTCCACGTGTCTTCCAAGATCCGCAACAACAGAAACAACATCTCCGCCCTCATTGATGGGTCAGGGAACACCATTGACAAACCAAAGGAGGTTGCTGATGCTGCTTTATCATACTTCAAGACCCTCATTGCTCCGGATTCCCCTCGCCCAACTTTGGAGGCCCCCCCGCCACCAAAATACATCATTACGGAACTTACAAATGCTTGGCTCACCCGCCCTTTCATGGAGGATGAAATCTGGGGCGCTCTTAAGTCAATCAACTCCAACAAGGCACCTGGACCTGACGGCTTCAACTCCAGATTTTTCAAACGTCATTGGCAGCTCGTTAAAGGTGACATTTGCAATGCACTTTTGTTTCTACACAATGGGGGAAATATGGTCAGACAACTCAATCACACCTTCCTTACTTTGGTGCCTAAGATCCCCGCGCCTAAGGGGATGGGGGATTTCCGCCCCATATCTTGCTGTAATGTGGTCTACAAGATCTTCTCGAAAGTGCTTGCCACTCGGTTATCGGAAGTTCTCCCATCCCTCATCTCCCACAACCAAACGGCTTTCATCAAGGGAAGGATCATTGGGGACAACATCAGATTGGCACAGGAACTACTATGGGGTTTTAACAAAAGGTGTAGTAAAAACAAAGCTTGCCTTAAAGTAGACCTTGCTAAAGCTTTTGACTCAATGGAGCACTCCTTCCTTCTTGACGCCTTGAAGGCTATGGGTTTCAATGACAGATGGGTTGGCTGGATTCAAAATTGCATCGCCACCGCTTCATTCTCCATCCTCCTCAACGGTTCGCCCTATGGCTTCTTCAAAGGTACACGCGGGCTCAGACAGGGAGACCCGTTGAGCCCCCTACTGTTTGTCATTGGCTTGGAATCCCTATCCTCAATGTTTGAGATTGCGACTAGCATTGGAACATTCAAGACTTGGGGTAGAGGTCGGACCACTGCCCCAACCCACCTAATATACGCCGATGACTTACTGATCTTCTCCAAGGGGTCCCTGAATGCGCTTCTGGAAGTTAAACGTATTCTAAGTGATTTTCATAGAATTTCGGGCCTACGGATGAATGCCACCAAGAGCAAAATCTTTCGTCCCACGTGCTTTCATGACTGCTTCTCTATCTCCCTACAACTCGGCATCCTCAGTCAACCTCTCCCAACTTCTTACTTGGGCATCCCCATTGCCCCTAGCTCGAGGAGATCGCTCATTCATGGTACTCTTGTTGACCGTGTTAGGGTCCTGCTTGATGGCTGGCAAGCAGCGACCCTCTCCATGGCCGGCCGCGCTCAACTTCTGAAATCAGTGATTAGTGGAGTGCTACTATACTGGTCTGCTGCCACCATCATCCCCTCTGCCACTGTACGCAAGATTGATATGTGCTGCGCGAACTTCCTTTGGGGGAGGAAGAGGCATGACATCTCATGGTCTACTCTTTGCCTCCCGAAGAATGAAGGGGGGATCGGAATCCGTTCCCTCGCTACTCTCCGCGATGCTATGGTGGTCTCTTGGTCTTGGAGGCTTCTTACGGCGGAGTCCTCTATCTGGGCCTCCTTCATGAGGCGTAAGCACCTTCACAACTGCTCCCTTTGGGAGGCACTGCCTTCCCCCGCTGATAGCCGCGTCTGGAGAGCCATACTGAGGGCTAAAGATGCTATCTCCAGAGCCATTGCCCCATTCACCCCCCACGCCTCACCCCCGTTCCGCTGGACCTTCTCACCAAAGGGTTATTCCTTCTCCAGTGCGGTTGAGCTCACCCGCCAATCTGCGCCGTTGCAGCCTTGGGCCCCTTGCATTTGGAGCAAGACTATCCCCCCACGGATGTCTTTCTGCACCTACAAAGCAGTACTTGGACGCCTTCCCACCACCGATCGCCTTGCACGGTTCGCAATCTGCCCTGCTTCCCTCTGCCACCTTTGTCTCCAGGAACAAGAATCACATGAACACTTGTTCCTAAGCTGTAGCTACTCCAAAATTGTAATCCAGGACGCCTCCAACGCAATTGGCCTGGCCTTCCAATGGGATTCCCCACTAAGCATTCTCTCGTCCAGCATTGCCAACATCAATGATGTCCGGCTCCGGGAACGTACAGCTCTCCTGCTTGCTATGGTAATATCTCGTCTGTGGGAGGAAAGAAACATTCGATGGTCCACTGGTGCCCAACGCCCCGCCATCATGATCACCACAAGTGTCGTGCATGAGTTCGACCTGATTATTGACTGAGATCTGCACTCTGGCTTGTGCATTATTCACTCTGTTCTCCTTCTCCTGGAATTTATTTCACTATTCTTAGCTTGGCTGAGATAGTCTGAATCACTTGTATTAGTTAAATTTTTGTATTACTTGATATTTGAAATACATCTTTACTTATCAAAAAAAAAGATTTATACATGCAAGTGGTTCATATGACTGGAGGCCAACCTCGGTCCCAGTAAGAGTTAGTTATAAAGGTGTTTTGTACACAAAAGGGATGAGTTTGGACGAATGATGATCCTTTACGAGGTGAAGGATTAGGATCGGGAATCTCAGATTCTGATCGAATCTGAGTTGATTAGATGATGAGAAGAGAGACAAAGAAGCGAAATCGGATCGATGATCAATGGATATGTGTGAGGAATCTCGAACAGAAACTCAAGAGAGATTGAAATAGAAGAGAGGAGATTCGAGGGAGAAGGGAAGAAGAAAACCGAGGGAGAAGGAAGATCAGAAGTAGAAGCTAACCTAGAGATGAAGAGTGCGATGAAGGATGCACATGTGGAATCTAGATCAGATGCTCCAGATGATCATCATCGCCTCGACGCGGTGGCGATCCACAGAGGCTTCGCGCGCGGCGGAACAATATCACGACGCCGGCGAAGATCACGCCTCGCCTTTCTCTCTCTCACTCAACGGGGAGCAGGGATGGAATCTGTCACCCTCACAACCTCTCTCAACCTCGGAGCTCGAAAAGAAGGGATAGAAATGGCGGATGCTGGTTCGGCAGGAAGGAGGGTTTTATTTATAGGCGAGGGACGAGCTGGTCACCGCCATAGGTGACGGGAATCGGAGCTATTGGAGGAACGGCCGGCCGTTGGGTCATTGGCGGAAGACGAAGGGGAAGATGGTTTGAGGAAGAAGAGGTTCCTCGGGGAAGAAGAGGGACATTTGGGAAAGTAAGAGAGAAAGGGGACAGAGAAGAAAGGAAAGAGAAAAAAAAGGAAAGAAACGAAAATAAAATTAATATAACTAAATAATTAATAATAAAATTAATTAATAATAATTTCGAAATTAAATAATTAATTATTAAATAAATATAATTAATAAATTTTTAAATAGTTAATTAAGTAAAAATAGTAAATACTTAAAGTAATTAAGTATTAATTAAATAATTAAGTATGTAATAAATTAATTTTAGAAAATAAATAAATAATTTAAATAAATAAATAAATAAAATATCATTTTGAAATAAATAAAGGATTAAGGTATTAAATAATAATATAAGTTACGGTTTATTGTACAATATACCAATACAGACCCGAAAACCGCATTTTTTGCGTTAACTTCGGTTTTAGCGAAACTATTGTCATTTTGTAGATAATTGAAAAATATAATTTTAGGGACTGAGTTTTCTTAATTCGGAGTTCATACAGCCGAGTTACGAGCCCCGGACGAAAAAAGTAGCAGCTTCGGGCCTCCAGATTTTATTGGTATTTTATGTTATTGATATTTTTATATTTTTATATACAATGTTTTTTAGATTTTAAGAAAAAGAATTAAGTTAATCAGGTTTACGATTATTTAATTAAGAACCCGGAAAGTTTCTACATATAGTACATATATACAACTTGTCCAAAAAGCTGAAACTCACCGGTTTGATTCGGATATTTTTCTAATATTTTAATAAATAGTATTATATACAAAATAGATTTTAAAAGTGAGTTTGGTCAATTTGGACTTTTCTATAAATAGTTATGAAGCTTGGAAGTCGGCTTTTGCGATTTTTACGGTTCATTGCGGTTATTTTATTTTTGCAACAGGTTATTTTTCTGATATTTTTATGAAATAATATATATTTTTAGAAACAATTTTTACAAAAGGAGTGTTTTAATTTGAAGTGGTTTCGATGATAAATAAAAGAGGTGAAGTATTTACAAAGTGAAAAATGTGTAAATTGTATTTTTGGTCTTGATTTTCTGAAAATTTTATAGGTTATGATCCTTATCTCCCCCTACTTATTTCTTTTGTCGACCCGGTCAATATTGACCTGGTCTCAGGGTTAGGATTAGTCTGTATATTACATATACATCCTTCTTTTCTTTTTATTTTTCTTTTTTCTCTTTATTCTTTTATTTTGGCAAAAATAAGTGTTAAATACATAATATTAAGAATTGTGGTTAGAATGATAGTTAATTAGAACTAATGGATATTTACATGTATTTTACCAAGGATTTTAGCCAAAATGAAGGAATAAAGGCGATGAATCACGCTTTCATCACTCCCTTTTCTCTCTGCGCACACCGCCGCCAACCCTTTCCCCCCCTTCTTCTTCCATTAACCACTCGCAGCTACCGGACCCGCCGTCAGAGACCGCACCACCTTGCTTGACCCCCAAGCTTCCTCTCTTATAAATAGTCCCATCCTCTTGTGTGTCGGTGAGCGCACCACCATGCTTGACCCCCAAGCCTCCTCTCCTATAAATAGGCCCATCCCCCTCCATCACTCGACTTCCTGTCGTCGATCGCGCATTGATCGCACGGTCCAGGCCCTCACCAAGGGTCGATTCCATAAACCATCTACCGCCCCACCGCTCAAGGGCTTGCACGCGCCATTCACGTGGGGGAGATATCTTTTGGTAAATTGTAAATTGAGCTACAGATTTTTTGAGTTCTCATATAGGACCATGGAGGATAAGCTAGCACGTGCAATGCACGCGCATTCCGGGCTTTTTTACACTCAGGACCCCCGCATTTTCTTAAAACCGCACAAAATCCCCTAGCATGTATATATAACCATATACGAACTCTTTACATAATAGATAAATATAAAATATTTAAAAATCCGATAAAAACGTATAATAACCCTATATATACAATATTAAATTATTTTTGCAAAAAAATTATTTTCTATATCTTTAATAATACTTTTAAAAACTCTTAAAAATATAACAAACTTTAAAAATATAAAAAGTATAAACAACTTATCTAAAAATCCTACAAACATTATATACAGTATATTTTACTATATTTAACATATAAACCCAAAAAAATAAAAATTAAATAATAAAACCAAAAAATATATAAATTTCACAAAACTTCAAAAATTCATAACTAATTCAAGAAACGTAATATAAAACATACAATATATCGTTTTAAAGATAATTCTACTTATTTTCTAATAAAACTAAAATAAAAATTTTTTGTTAATATTTTCTATCCAAAATAAAAATTTATTATCAATAGTAATTCAATTTTCAACAAAAAATAACTCAAAATCCATAAAAATATAAAAAAATCCCTTAAAATTCTTAAAAATGGAAAATAAAAATAACAAAATAAAAAATTAAATAAAAAATACAAAATATTTTCTAAAATAATAAAAAAAATCAAAATACTTAAAATTTTCAAAAATAATATAAAATTCATAAAAAAATAAATAAATATCTAGAAAAATATCTAAAAATAAATAAAAGTGAGAAAACCCTTGAAACCTTAATTGTCTATCGTTTAACCCTACTTTCCAACAGTTTGCCTCTTTGAGTTTGACACTCTCGTACTTTCACTATACATCAAAGTTTATGAGTATAAATAAAAAATAAAGGGATATTTACACCCATAGCCCTGAGTAGTTTTGTAATTACCCCATGAACCCTCTATAAACACGAATTACACCCATGACCCTGAATAGTGCTTAACTCTTACACTCATAACCCTGTGTTAACTCCCATCAAATTTTCCGATAACTATAATGATATCCGTCAAGTAATTTACATTTTATACCCTTCAAGTTCACGTTATTTACAAATGGCCAATCCCCTTCTCATCTAACCAACCAACCCCTGCCTACCCCCTCCTCCTCCTCCAACCCGCCAACACCCTTCGTCATTGACCGTCGCCGACCACCACCTCCTCCCCTTCTCTTCCCGACCGACCACCACCTCCTCCCCTTCTCGTGCCCCGACCTGCAAGATCCCTCTTTCCTGCTGCCTCCAAGCTCGACCTGCAAAACTCCTCCCTCCTGCTGCCTCCAAGGTGCGCGCAAGACCTTATAGATGGCGTAGATTCGATTCGAAATTGATGCTTCTTTGCGTAATACTCAACCTCCACCTCATGAAGCTCCTTGGGGTCACTCGGCAATGCGACCTTCCACTTCCTCACCGTCGTGACGAAGCATGTACCATCTTCATAAAGGGACTGGCGGTCGGTATCTTGTGGCGGTAGAAGTGAGTGCCGGCGAGGAAAATGGCAATGGAAATGTCGAGTCCGAGTGTGGGGAGAGCGTAGCTGAGGGTCTAGCCGATGTTGTCCTGGATGTAGATGAGGATGGTGTTGGCGAAGAGGGTGTCGAGGAAGATGGTGAACATCCACCAGTTGAAGAAGGAGAGCTAGTGGGTGTGCTCCTTGGGTTCAAAGTCGTCGAATTGGTCGGCGCCGATGGTGGAGATGTTTGGCTAGGTGCCGCTCGTGTCGACTACGAGGGGGCGGCCCGAACCTCGGGGGACCAGAGGGAGGGGTGGTCCGCGAGGATGTCATGGATGCGGATGATAATGTACACGGACGGGTGAGATTCGCCATGGGGAGTGGGGCGGGAGTTGCTTTGGCGGGGGCGGAGGCTCATCCTCACCGTCGACTCGGCTCCGCCTACGCTCCGTCGTGGATGCCATTCTTCTTTGCAACTGTTTTGCTGCTTTGAGGGACAGAAACAACATAGCGGTGGTAAGTAGGGGAGTTATGAGGTGCAACCATTTCCACTTTGGTCGAGCTACGGACTGGAGTGGAGGTGGCTTGTAGGGAAGTGAGAAGGCACCAAGCAAAAGTCTCTATAGATGTGTTCTGACAATCCAACATACATAGAGTGTGAAGAAGAAGATGTCGAGCTGGAGGCCAGAGGTCGTCTTGGCACAGTCGGGATCGGAGGGGCCGTCGCAGGTCGGTGGCTTCAGGAAGTTGAGGGAGACGGGCCTCCTGCTGCCTCCAAGCCCGACCTGCAAGCCCCCTCCCTCCCGCCACCTCCCAGCCTGACATGCAAGGCCCCCCCCACCCCCTCCATGCAAGCTCGCTCCCTGCAAGCCCAGCACCCCCGTGCAAACCCACCGCTATTCGCCTGCAAGCGGCCCCCTCCCCATTTTTGTCCGCACGAAAATTGTTTTTCTTTTCTTTTTTACTTGTAGTTAATCCTAGCCGTTAGATCTATGATTGGTTAGATTAACCCACTCATATGGTTGAGTTTAATGAACTAAACCAACGGAAGGTTATGAGTGTATAACGAAGCATTATTGGGGGTCATGGGTGTAATTCGTGTTTATAGAGGATTTCTGAGGTAATTACGAAATTACTCAGGGTTATATGTATAAATATCCTATTAAAAAACATTTTTTTAGCATAAATTAAGACTTACGAAGCTCTGTCGTAAGGGACTCTGATCACTCTCAACAACAACAACAACAAGGCCTTTTCCAACAATTAAGTAGGGTCGGCTACATGGATTCTTCGCCTCCATTCAGATCTATCTTGGGTCAATCTTGGACTTATATCCAAAAAACTAAGATCCTTCTCACATAGTAAATTTAAAACTTATTGGTGGACAAGGCATCAAGTATTCAATAACATTAGTATCAAAGTGTATGTATAGAATCACACTTATTGCATCAACTACACAGAATGACAGTCGTATTTACGTTCATCGTGAAGAAAGTAGATTGCATTGAAGAAGGCAACGGAAACTCCAGTTCTTCCATCTAATACGCAAACGAGGGTCTACCGGCGAAGGGAAACCCACGACAGCCATATGGCGGAGGCAGACGCCGCCTGACGGAGAGGTTGATTATGCCGTTGGGGTTCCCCTTGTCGTCCCTCAGACGATAGCTCAGGAAGTGCAAGTAATCCGCAGGCAGCATGCCCCCCTGGAAATCCGACACGGGGACAGCCGCCCTCCCCACCAATCTCTCCCCCATCCTTGTACTGCACCTCACCCTCACCTCGACGTAGCGTGTTGCAGGTGAGAGCGCAAGCACGGTCTTCTCGTTCTAATGCGGGAAGCTGCCTCCGTCGTGATCGACCGTCGTTGTGAATGGACGAGTGGTGGCGTCGGAGTCGGCGAAGACGGAGACAAAAGCGTTCTTCTTGATACGGTGGCTGGAGAGGGTGAGGTCCTCGGCGGAGATGACGACGATTTCATAGGCAAAGCTCGTGTCGGCATAGTCCATGAAGACAGGCATTCTCTCTCTCTCTCTCACACACAGATAGGACTAGAAGGCAAAAGCAGATGGGGTTTATTGCGATACGGCGTGTTTCACGGTTCTTTTATACAATATTGCCACGCGATACTTCTCAGGAGGAAAGTCCTTAAAGGGATTCTCAGTTGTTCAACGCGGAATGTCGCCCCTAATAAAAGACCGCTTTCAGAAATAGAACGACGTTGCTTTCCTCGTGGTGCTGTCCCTAATTACCACCGTGAAGGACGAATGCTTCTCATGTGCACCACGTGTGAAGGAGGAATCCACCGGGCAGGACTATCCCCCGCTCGATCGAGAATACTCTCTCCCCCAACTCCTCACTAGTCCTAGCCCTCGCGCCCTAGCCCCTGCTCCCCCTCCTCACCCCCCATCCCTAACGAGTCTCACCCCAGTGAGAGGAGCTCACGTGCACCATCCTCAGACGTCGCCTCCTTGGCCCGCGCACACCCTCCCCGTATGCCTCGTTCCTCCCCCGAGTTTTTCAGCAGATCGTGACGCCTTCTTCCTCCCCCGACGCGGACAGTAGATCGCGGCGCCCCGTTCACCCTCCCACCTTCCCGACGAGTCCCCTCTCCTCTCGGAGGTGTTCAGATCGTCGTGACACCTCCGTCCTCTCCCGACTAGATCAGGTCACGTGGAGTTATCAAAGCTGGGAGAAATGTAAATTAGATAAACAATTTATATGTATCTGATGCATGAATTGTAATAATTTCAACTCGATGAAGATCTCTATCTAAATTAAATGAAAGTACTTAATTTGGTATTGTAAATAGTTTCACCTTTATTTGTTTGCTCTTTGTTAGAGTTTAGTGTCACTACAGGGGTTCTTTTGTATTATGATCAAATGAAGAAGTTTCATTTGTTCTTGAAATTAACTATTTTTTAACCAATGATGTTGTCTAAGCTCATATGGAGATGTTTCGTTTGATTTCTATCTAATTTCTGAAGTTTAAAGAATTGTTCGGTTGCGGTCTGCGATCAGGAGATATGAGAAATAATAGTTGTAATTTATGAAACATGTAATAAGGAATTATCATGATATTGTTTGATCAATATGAGTAGAGCTATGTCAGAATCATGTGGTACTCTAACCTTTACAAGCCCTGCTAATAGTCTAATTTTCATTGTGGATGATTTTTGAAGGAAGACGTGCTTTATATCATGTTTATGGCTCCAGCTTTTAAGCGTGCAATAGAAATCCTATAGTAAGTCATTTGCACACTCGTTGGTAATAATACAATGGCTACGAATATAAGTTGTTTTCATATTCATCTTCGTTTGATTATTTAACCAAACATTTTTTGTTTTTGTTTCGTTGTTTGATTATATATATTCTGATCATCTAGTCATTAATTTTCATGTTGTACATTGTACGATTAAGTTCAGTTGTTGTATAAAAGGCCATTTATGTTTTTTTTGAAATTTTTGTATGAAATTACTTGGTTCGTATTTCAATAATTTTGTTTTGTGTAGATGATCAATGGAAGATACTCATATCTCATGAATGCCAATAATCGGAGACCATTGAATAGGTAATGAGGTCGTTGATTCTTCCATGATGGTTAATATTGAATATCTAATCAATGGTGAACTGTCAATGGAAGAAGAGACCTTTAATGGATTTGAAGAACCATCTCTGAGTAAAGAATTTGAAACTGTAGAAGACGTATTCAATTTCTATAATTCGTTTGCAGCAAAATATGTCTTCAGTGTTTAGAAGCAAAACTTAAGGAACTATTACCGTAACAGCCCCAATCCTAGGTGACCAGTGGAAACATATCAAATGCCACGTCGGATATGAATGCTACTCCTGAACATCGATGATATAACTAATAACATAAGGAACCATCTTAACTTTCCTTTATCAATAATTATTTACAAGTCTAAAAAAATCAATATCCTTTACTCCAGTGGGCACAATAATATCCATCCTTCTGAACCGCAACAAGCCTTGAAACTACCACTATATTACTTCTCACATTGACCTGCAATAAAAATACAAGAATATATGGTATGAGCTTAACGCTCAGTACGTATCGAGTTAAGGTCAAACCGACTAGCGTAAAATCAAGTCTCTTTATGTTATTTCAAACAACTCCATGCATAAAACAATTAGTCTGGATAAATATTTTTGACAATGGATCTCTATAAGATTTCTAGATTCTCCAATTGGAATAATGTTCACAACATGCATTATCCATGGATA
This sequence comes from Ottelia alismoides, assembly GCA_037367405.1. NCBI lineage: Eukaryota > Viridiplantae > Streptophyta > Magnoliopsida > Alismatales > Hydrocharitaceae > Ottelia > Ottelia alismoides. The sequence goes on along the minus strand of JAZKJV010010268.1, from coordinate 359,432 downwards.
CAATCCTTGAATATGATCTTAATCTTAAACTAATATGCATGGATTTCACTATTTTCTCTTGTAAAATTTACAGTACCAATAATTACATAAAGATGATTACATATATGACATAATCGCACAGATACTTATAACACTAACATAGTTGTACATATGGCCATAACAATGACGTAATTGCGCAATGTCCATAACAATAACATAATTGCATGTACACACTTAGTTGTCACATAAGCACTGAGGTTTTAGATAAACACTTAACTTTTAGGTAAGCACTTAGCTTCTTCATAAGCACTTAGCTTATTCGTCTCGGATTTGTCTTATCTCATAATTTGTTGGGCGGCTTTGGTGGCTTTTACCGTCAACACAAGTGATTACTCAATAATTACATAGAACGTGATGACATCAGCGTTGAGTCAATTGTGAACTTTTCACTAGGTTCTACTGAACCCGACACCCTCGGAAGGTGTTTCCCTTTAGGCTCCCTATAAATGGACTTTAGAGGTGGCTCCCATCTCAGGTCTAGCACTTAGCTCTACTTACAGTTATGGTGCCACTAATCTTGTTAACTAAAAGACTCGAAAATATCCCTCGCTAATTGTGTGTAATTAACATTAAATTTCATTGCAGGCTGACAATTTTGATCAATCAAAAAGACCACTTGATTAATTATCTAATTAAAGAGAGCGGTCAATTTATTTTTTTTACTTGGGCAAGCCCAAGGTTGAACTTAAGGAGGCCATTGTATCCTTAGTTTTATTATTAGGGGATCTAGAAGCTAGGTTTTTAGGATTTTTTTGGTATTTTTAAATGTCAATTAATGGATGAAATGTAAATTTGGTAAAGTTCGAGGACTAAAATACAATTTTCATTCAAACAATGTCCAAAAATTATGAAACTTAGCCAGAAGATGAAATATGATGAAATTATGCTACTTTATTTTTTTTAAAATTTCCATTGTAATATGAATTAATTATGTGAATCAAATATGAATGTAGGGAGATTTCGAGCAAATTAATTTTAATAAATAATGAAACTATTATTTTTAGGAACTAAAATTATCGTAGATGTATCTGAATCCAGGAAAAATTCTAAACCCAAAAAATAATGAGTTTATAGTATATTAAAAATTAATTACCCTAATAACCAACTATTTTATTCTAACCACGATATGCGTACAAATGTACTGAAATTTGGGCACAATGTAAAATCTACTATAATTTTTTAGAATTTTTGGAGATAGGAATAATTTAATAGCAATTTCAGAGTATAAAATGAGAAACTATGCAAATTTTCACCAAATCAATTATAATAAATTAATCTTAATCTATAAAAATTCAATCAAGCATACACAAGATAGAGAAAAAGTTGTTCTACATAATGTTACTTTTGGAATTAAAAATTGATGCAAAATGAGTGCTCGAATAAATATGAAAACATAGGGTCGTAAATGCAATTTACAAAAAAGAATAAAGTGAAAATTAATGCAAGAATACACTTCTTTAATTACCTAAACTCGCGAGGGGTTTCTTGCAATTTCTCCAATGTGCACATGTACTGCACGTGGCTACTAGATGGAGGGGATGTCTTTACAAACGACGGGAACTCGAGGGGTGTGAGATGCAAATTGTCCCATGATAAACCCACAAATCTGTAGGTCGTGTATTCCACACAAGGCGGGAACACAGAAGTCGCTGCGGTGACCGCTCGGAAATCCAGATTTAATCAACAATGATCCCACAATATAAATCAAACAATGAGAAACAATTATGGTGTCAAATTTATTTTAACTCTACAAATAGGTGTATAGTTGATGAGCGGCCTGAAGGCTAGGGTATAGGTGCTAAATAGGTCGTTGCGACCCAAGCCATCAGACTCGGCTCAATCAAGAAAAATGAACCACCAATATCAATCAAATCAATCAAACACACGAAATAGCGGTCGTGCTATTGGATTAACCTGGTATAGCGACCAGGGTCGAACTCAAGGAGCACGGGTTGGCATCTCGGCCTACGAAGTAGTAAAAGGAAATAAAATAAAAGAACAAAATATTTTTAGTGGTTTTTTTTAATTATTTTATATTTTTTTTGGATTTTTTTAATGTATAAAGAAAATAAGAAAATCAAGTAAACACACACTTCAACAAATTATTTAAAGCACTAAAAATTAGCCAAAAATTCAAACAAAAATATTTTTATGTGTTTTATATTTTTTTATGTTTTTAGTGAATTTTTGAGAATTTTCTGATATTTATTTAATTTTCTAAAAATCAAAAGTGACTGAAATAAGTGGTACTGTCCAGCCGAGCCAAAAGCCCTAGATAAAATATCTAAAAGCCCACAACTGGTTGGGAGGTAATTTTCCTGTAAAGAAGATAAAATGAGGAAAATTTAGGCACCAATTTTATTATTTTTGGGTTTTTGATTTAATTACTATAATTTTTATAAAATTTTAGGTGTTTTCAATTTTTAGGTGTTTTCAGTAATGAAAAATAGCCAAAATTGGCTAGAAAATCAAACTAAGCAAAATAGACAGTAGCTAATTTTTGTGGAATTTTTAAGTGAGTTTTACTATTTTTTGTGATTTTTCAAGTTAGATAGTGACAAAATTAAAGGTTTTTGAATTTTTAAAAATATAAAAAAAAATAAAAAATGTCCTCAAAATTCCACGAAAATTTTACACCATGGCAGGATCCATGTATCCAATTTTCGTTGGATTTGGAGGTGATTTGCTATTTTATTTAAAAATAAAGATGGGGCACTGTGCACAGGGACCAAAGTGCAAATACCCGCGAGCCTGGGGGGTCTGGTGCAATTTTCCCAGCTAAACACGCGCCACGCGCGTGCCTGGGGCACTCAGGGACCCAAATGTAATAAAAATAAGTCCTGAGGACTTATTGGTAACAGGTACCAAAAGTCCAGGGGCCTATCTGCAAAATACCCAAAATATAACGCACATGCTCAAATAAACCACGCACAGGGGTATAAATGTAAATAGATAAAAACTTTCATTCATTCAAGAACAACCAGAACTACAGGGGTCTCTATTGCAAATAAACCAGATAAACACGTGACGAAGCACGTGGCATACAACGCACAGGGGTATAAATGCAAATAGCTAGAATACGAGGTCCTCTATGCAAATAACCCTAAAACTAAACAACTAAGTTCAACATTTACAGGACTAAAACGAAATAAAAGACAAGACAGGGCCTAAGGGTAAATTACCCTTTATTATGCGGACTGCTGGATGCGCGCCACGTGTAGGATCTGACGGCGTGGAAGCTGGGTAGCACGTGATCCAACGGCTGAGATCACTCTCCTCAGATCTGACGTCGAAGGCAGCCCCAGGGACGAACGGTCCAGATGGCGCCTGCAGCGTGAGAGTGATCGAACGGACGAGGAGGGTCCTCGAAGAACAGATGGCCGGCGAGGTTCGCCGGCCCGGTGGCTTCGCTCCGAGGCTCCTCTGCTGCGCCTGAAGGTTGGAGAAGCTCCACAAGGGTGTCCCGCAGCTGATGGTGGGCTCCGATGATCCAGCCGAGCTCCGAGGAGCTCTGGCGGGGTCGGCGGAGCTGCGCCTCCTGGCCTGAATGACGAAGGGCCTCAGATGGCCTTCGTTTGATCTGCAAAGCGAACCAGAAGACTCGTGGGTCGAGGGCAAACTGCCTCGACCCGGTTAGGCGAGGTGACGGTGGCTGATGGGTCGGGATGGCGAGCTCCGGCGAAGGTGGTGGACGGAGGAGCTCGGTTCCCATCTCCTGTGCGAGATGGGTTGGATGGACGGGTGAAGAAGATGCGCGGGAGGTCGGCGAGGGCTATGGCAATGCCTGATGATCGGATAGTGGTCGGAATCGGGAGGAATCGGAGAAATGCGGCGGCAGAGCGATTTGGGGGTAAATGGAAATTAGCGAAAATGGGAAGCCTAAGGGTATACCTGGGTGGTCGAAGAGACTGGGGAGGAGCTGCTGAAGCTCCTGGTCGTCGCCTCAAGGATCGTCTCCCTCCGAGGCTCGGTGCTCACGCAGGTGGTGGAGCAGCAGCGGCGTAGCTCGCCGGATCGATGGCCAAGCTCCCTCTCCTCGCTTCGACATGTCGAGACGCAAGCTGTCACTCTAGCGGACTCTCTGGAGCTCACTGGGGGTGGAGACAAGTGACCAAAGATGGAAATGGAGGTGGCGGAGCTCGACCTATATACGCTGGAGGGTCCGGGAAAACGAGCGCGGGTAGGGCATTCTGGAGCGCGGATCTCGAGGTGGATGCCCCGGCGAGGTTGACGGATATGACGTGAGCAATTCGGACCCGGGGTTTAGGCGAGGCATGATCGGGTTTGGTTGCGAAAAATCCGAGAAGATGGGTCGGGCAACACAAACCCGTGAGAAGTGGTCCCGGGGGGAGTTGACCGGGCGGTCAACATCCCCAGGACCCAATAGAAATCGGCCACGTGGCTAGATCTTCAAGTGCAAATTAAGGGTAGCTAGGGGCCGAATTTGCAAAAACTCAAAACATGAAATATTTTTCTTTTATTTTTTTCTATTTTTTGGTGATTTTTAATAATTTTTTCGAAATAAAAATAAGCTATATGCAATATAGTACTATACATAGGTATATATACAATATATAGGGTTTTGATTTTTGATTTTTTTAATTGTTATTTTTGTGCAATTTTATTCTTATTTTATATTTTATTTATTTTCATTATAAAATAAGGAGTAAAAAGGTATTTTTATTTTATTTTTATTATTTATATATATAGGTAAAATAAATTCATATATACACTTATATACATGGTATATTTACAATATATTTTGGTATTTTTAATTTTGTTTTTATTTTAATTGTTTTTATTTTATTTATTTACACTATATAACATAAAATATTTACAAAAATTTTGGGAATTAATTTTATCTATTTACAAGGTTAAAATAAATATCTATAAGAGTGGTTTATGTACATGGTGAAGGTGATGTTTTTGTTTCCTTTTTGATTTTTATCTTTTTCTTTTGTTTTTATACTTCTAAATATTGTACAAGTATTTACAAGTATAATTTAAGCTATTTTTGTTGAGGAAAATATTTTTATTTCATTTACATAAATATTTACACACATGAGCCCCTATCTCCCTCTACTTTGGCTTTTATGCGGTCATGCCCATGCTGAGCCCTCCCTTGGGTTAGGTTGCTCAATATTTATTCTAAATATTTCCCTCTTTTTCTTTTTAATCTTTATTCTTTTATTTTTGCACAAAAACATGCTAATTATAGGTTTTTACACAATGCATGCTTTTGGTAATTATTCCTATTTACACATATCTACATGTATTTGCAAAGGTTTTTGTAGCTAAAATATAAGAATAAAGAGTGATGAATGAGTATTCATCACCCCCCTATACTTAACTTTGCTAGTCCCTTAGCAAACACTTACTTGAAAAAGAAGTGAAAAAGAAATAAAGAAAAACAAAAAGAGAATGTACATGAATCAAGGTTGATTATTAAACTTGCCTTCATTAAATTGGGGTATGGAGCTCGATCAGATCTTTGAATTATTAATTTGTCGGAACCTTATTTGGACTTAAGTCTAAAACTCAACAGCCTCCAAGTTCCACTAATCTATAACCAAGACTCCTCAATGCTCCAGTTCAGAACAAGTCATCAATCACAAACCCTGAAGACCATGAATCTTTTCTTGTCATGTGAATGTGAGGTCTAAGCTCTCCACCTCAGAGATGGCAACTTGACAACCCTCCCCAACAAGGTAACTCTATGACCTCAGTCCCACTCTTTCCTCGAGGAGCGGGGTATTCCCTTCTAAGTTCAAGTTCAACCGGCTCAAGAAGAGGAGGAAGAAGAGAATGGGTCTAGGCCAGTGTAGCCAAGTACCCTTGGGAGCTTGACCAGTGTAGCCAAGTCTCCCTGCTGCAAGCTACAACATGTGGAAAATGAAACTCAAGCTTTGCTTATTGCACTCTATATACATACTCCGGTGGGATTATCATTTTCTATCAGATCCACCACTTTTTTGGAGTTATTTTCTTTTTGCACATTTTTTTTCAAGTGCATATGTACAACATATACATGTGCAGCATATATACAAGGAGTTTTTCCTCTTGAGCCAGTAGACTATCCCTCTTTTGAAGCTTTATTGCAACCCACAACTCCCGTCGTTAGACCTCATGGCAACCAAACCAAGTTGAGACGCACTTCCTTCACTAAAAGAAGAAGAGAGGTTCCGCCTAGAAGTACTACCCTCATATGCTACCCCAAGTCAAGGAAGACTGCCTCCTCACCACCTCATCCGTGGAGAGCTCAGTGCATAGTGCTGGTGTCCAAGTAAAGCCATTGTCTATATGAGTCATGTGTTGTTATTAAGTGCTCTACTTAGGCTCATTGAGATGACATGTGATCATAGCCTAGTGGACTCAAAGAATTAAGTCACCATGGACCTGAAAAGCCTTAAACCTAAGCCCTATAAGGTTCCTCTTAGAAATTAGGTGGATTAAGATCTTAATCAAGCTCCATTTCTCAATTTGATTCCAGGCTAGTTTAAATGTCAACTATCATCCAGAAAAACTATATACATATGTACAAAAGATGCTTATTTACACAAAGTTTACAATCATGCAAAATTTTTGAAAAATGTTTTGAAATCATGAATGGATGATGCATGAAGTGCAAGTTTTGCAAAAAGATATTTACACACATTTACACGAGATTTTTGCAAACTTTTGATTTTCAAAACATTTTGGAAAAATTTTGTACTATATACATAATTTTGATAAGAAAATATTTACACAAACTTTACACAAAAGATTTTTGAAATCATTTTTACAAAAATAATTTGTACACTAGCTATTTATGTGCAAATAAAAGAAGTTTATGTATATGAAATTTTTTTAATTTTTGTGATTTTTAGCCATTTTATTTATTAACACACTCACACAAAGTACGAGTTATGGCTAAAGTATATATGAAATATATACACACCCCCCTATACTTAGCTCGAACGATGTCCTCAGAGTCAAGAGCGATGAAGAAGACATAACTCGTGCTAGGTATAGGGAAGTGAAAAGGAAGGCTATATACAAAGAAGAAGAATAAAATAGAAAAGTCAAGAGGGTCTCGGTCTTCCCCCTATACTTAGGATCAAATAATCCTAAGTGTAGCAGGCTGTATACTAAGGGAAAACCGAGTGGAGAATGTACAGGGTCTACCCCCCCTATACTTAGGGTGAAATATCCCTAAGTATAGGCCGCAAAACAGGGGTAGGCAGAAACAAAAGAAATACCCAAACGGTCTCACATCCCCCCTATACTTAGGGTAAAGTGCACCCTAAGTATAGCATAATCACAAGATGAAGAAAGGGATGTGGGACTAAAGAATGTAATGATATGGACATCTGGATCTATACAAGGCGGAAGATAAGTGAAACTCAGGCGTGAGATGCATTAGATGTGAGTCAAAAGACCACATCTCACGCAAAATGAATAGGGGCAAGATCAGCGACCCGCGGCTCATGATCTAGAAATGGTTTGAGCCGCTGGCCGTTCAATCGAAAGGTACTCTCAGAAGACAACTCAGATATATCAATGATACCGTTGTCGTGTACCTTTCTGACCAAGTAGGGTCCCTTCCATTTGCTCTGTAGCTTCCCTGGAAACAAACGTAGCCTCGCATCAAACAACCATACTCTCTGTCCAATCTCAAAATGCTTGTGGCTGATGTGAGAATCATGCCACTCCTTCACTTTCTCCTTATAATGTAGGCTGTTTGAGAATGCTGCATCTCTAAGCTCCTCCAGGGCTGCTAACTCTGCCCTCCTCTGGTCTCCCATACCATCTGGATCCATAAGAATATCTGTGACTGCCCAAAGTGACCTGTGCCTCAGCTCAACAGGTAAATGGAACGGCTTGCCATATACGAGGCGAAAGGGAGATGTGCCCAAAGGTGTCTTGAAAGACATCCTATATGCCCACAAGACCGAGTCCAAAAGCTGTGACCAATCCTTTCGGTCAGGGCGGACGACTTTCTGTAATATAGTCTTAATCTCCCTATTCGACACCTCGGCTAGACCATTCGTCTGTGGATGGTAAGGTGTAGCAACACGATGGTCTATACCGAACTCGCTAGCAAGGGCCTTCACCTGGTCGTTGATGAAGTGAGATCCCCCATCAGAAATCAGAACTCGTGGAACCCCGAACCGCGTGATGATGTGCTTCCTCAAAAATCTGCAGACTGTCCTCGCATCAGCGGCTCGGGCGGGGATGGCCTCCACCCAACGACTAACATAATCTACGGCCAACAGAATGTACTCAAATCCCTGACTCTTAGGGAATGGACCCATGAAATCGATGCCCCATGCGTCAAAAACCTATCAGAAATGAATGGGCTGCATCGGCATCATATCACGCTGTCCACAAGTGCCCATCCTCTGACAGTCAGTACACCTCTTCACGAACTCATCTGAGTCCTTGAAGAGGGTAGGCCACCACAAGCCGGATTGGAGCACCTTCTGTGCCGTTCTCCTCCCAGAATGATGTCCTCCTGCCTCAAACTTGTGGCAGTAAGTGAGGACGCTATGGTGTTCCTCCTGAGGAATACACTGACGCCAGACGCTATCCCCTCCTTCGTGGTAAAGGATGGGATCCTCCCAATGGTAGGACTTGGCCTTCGCAAGGAAGGTCTCAAGCCTCTGCCTGGGCCAATCTTGTGGGACTTTCCCAGCAACGAGAAAGTTCACAATATCGGCATACCATGGGAGTGAGGCGATAGCAAGGATCGCCTCATCTGGGAAGGTATCTCGAATGGGATCAATCTGCTCAGACTCCTCAGGCTGCTCTAAACGGGAGAGATGATCCGCCACCACATTCTTGACTCTAGGCTTATCCTTGATCTTAATGTCGAACTCCTGGAGTAGAAGGATCCATCTAGTAAGTCTGGCCTTGGCATCCTTCTTTGCCATGAGGTACCTGATGGCGGTGTGATCTGTGTTACAAAGTCACTCTAGATCCAATGATATAAGATCGAAACTTATCTAGGGCGAACACTACAGCTAGCATCTCCTTCTCTGTGACCGTGTAATTCCGCTGGGCGGAATCCAATGTGCGGCTAGCGTAGTGAATGGCAAATGGAACTCCATCCCTCCTCTGTCCCAGCACTGCCCCTACGGCAAAATCGGAGGCGTCCGTCATGATCTCGAATGGGAGAGACCAATCAGGCGGCTAGAGGACAGGAGCCTTAATCACACACTGCTGGAGAGTTGCAAAGGACGAAAGACACTTGTCATCGACGAGGAACTCGGTGTCTTTCGTCAAGAGGTCAGTCAACGGCCGGGCAATCCTGCTGAAATCCTGAATAAATCTCCTATAAAATCCAACGTGCCCCAGGAATGACCGTAGCTGCCTCAAATTGGACGGCGGTGTGAGTTTCCTAATGACATCAACCTTGGCCGGATCAACCTCCATGCCCCTGTTGGAGTTGATATGGCCAAGCACCGTCCCTTGAGTCACCATGAAGTGACTCTTCTCCCAAGATAGAACCAACTGATACACAATACATCGCTGGAGTACTCGGTCTAGGCAGTCAAGACAGGAGTCGAATCCGTCGCCGTAGACCGAGAAATCGTCCATGAAGACCTCCAAACACTCCCCTACCATGTCCGAAAATATCGATAGCATGCACCTCTGAAAAGTCGCAGGGGCATTGCATAGCCCAAATGGCATGCGTCGAAAAGCATATGTGCCGAAGGGACAGGTAAAGGTGGTCTTCTCCTGATCCTCAGGAGCGATGGCCACCTGGTTGTAGCCCGAGTACCCATCCAGGAAGCAATAATGGCTCTTCCCTGCCAGTCTCTCAATGATCTGGTCAATAAAAGGCAGGGGGAAATGGTCCTTCTTGGTGGCCTGGTTGAGTCTCCTGTAGTCAACACAGACCCTCCAAGCGGTGGGTACTCGTGTAGCAATCTCCTCTCCCGACTCACTGATCACAGTCGTGATGCCCGTCTTCTTGTGCACCACATGCAAGGGACTGACCCACTTGGAGTCCGAAATGGGATAAATGAAATCTGCACTCCACCATTTTGATATTTCCTTCATCACGACCTCTCTCAGGTTGGGGTTCAGTCGCCGCTGGAACTCACGCGACGGCTTCGCCCCCTCCTCGAGATAGATATGGTGGGAGCACACTGATGGACTAATCCCATGGAGATCTGCTACGCTCTATCCGATTGCCTTGCAGTTCTTTTCAAGAACCCCCATCAAACGGGATTCCTGCTCTCCAGTCAGATCAGCGGAGATGATGACTGGGTGCATCTCAGGCTCGCCCGCAAGGAACCGATACTTCAGCGAAGTAGGGAGCGGCTTCAGCTCTGGACAGCTGGGCGCTGGCAAATCTGGCTGCGGAAGGAAATGTGTCAATGCTGCTAAATCTGCCAAATCTGCCCGGGAGAAAGAAAGCGAACTCTCGCAAACTGGATCTGGAGAAGGCTGCTCAACTGTGCTGTCTCTGATCTGCTCTGCATCTACCTCCTCCTCATCTGTAGGCTCAGGTGGACTCAAGTCTGGCATCTGATCATCACAATCTGCCCAATCAGACTCTGAATCCGAGGGATCTGCATCAAATACGGTGGCATCAATACCACCATCACACCTGGTGGCCTCAGCACCACCATCACTAACAACCATGTCGCGGTCGAGAACCGACTCTGCTGCCTCTGTAGTATCCTGGACCAGGGATGTGCTCTCCAAGCTATCCTCTGCGGTCATCTCTGCATCGGTGGTGTCCGGAAATGAGAGGATGGTCTGTGCTGAAGGGTCTGCCCATGCTGCCTCATCATCTGTGATCAAAAAGTCACAGTCCTGGTGGATGTCTGGCTCGGCGTCTGTCAGCTGCTCTGAATCTGTGCTAGCCTCTGAGCGTGCTCTCTCTAGTTCTGTAGTCCTCGACCGTCTCTATTTGTATACTCTCACCCTCGACGCGAAAGTATACCTTCCCGCTATCATGATCAGTCACCGCCTTGGCTGTGGCCAAGAACGGACGACCGAGGATGATGGGGGTATCGGCCACTGAATCAGGGATCTCCATGTCCAACACTACAAAGTCCACGGGGAATTTCAGGCCCTGAATCGTGACGATAACGTCTCGCAACAACCCCTTCGGCCTCTTGACAGATCGATCAGCAAACTGAAGGACTGTCCTGCTCTGTCTAAGAGTTCCCAACTCAAAGCGGTCGAGAAGGGCTGTCGGAAGTAGGTTGATCGATGATCCGCTATCTAATAGAGTCCGGTCGAACCTCTTCTCACTAATCTGGCATCTGACATACGGGGCCCCTGAATCTGGCCTCTTGGCTGGCAGACGGTTCTGGATCGCAAAACACGTGGCTTTCGTCAGCACATGAATCTCTGAAGTGTGGTTCCTCCGACTCCTCCTGACTGTAGTCCTGTCTCTTAAAGATCGCTAAAGAAGGGGAATGTGCTGCAAAGCTTCCTGGAGGGTCAGCTGTATGTGAAATCTGTCTATCATGCTCTGGCTGAACTCCTCCTGCTCTCTCTTTTTTGGATCTTTTTCTTTTTTCTTCCCCTTCCCCATCTGAAGGGCTCTAGGGAAGGGGATCACAGGGTCCTTCGCAGATGAAGGACTAGGAAAAGGCCTAGACGGCTCGACGGTCGGATCCACACATACATCACTCACCACAGTGGGACCAGAAGAAGCTAAACCTTTTCCTTTATTCAAAATAGAGTTCTGAGATACATCAACACGAGGAAAGACAATACCTCTATCAAAAGGAACACTGGTGGCCTCAGTACCACCTCTGGCTGGCTCTGTAACTGGACGCCTCGCGGCCTCAGTACCGCGGGCTGGCTCGGCTATGCTAGTGGCGTCAGTACCACCTCCTCGAACTGGTGAAGCGGCGGCCTCAGTACCGCCGGTGGAATCAGCATCCTTGGTGGCATCAGTACCACCATCATCATCATGTGCAGCCTCAGTACCGCTCTCCTCCTCCTCATCTGGCGCCCTGGGTGGATCCGCGAGTCGTCGCTCAGATGAGGTGCCGCCTGCTGGTGCTCTACCGCTCCTAAGTGTAACAAAATCAGCATCAAATAGATCCGAAGACATATCATCAAATGGGTCACTAGGAGTGGCATGCTCAGTGGAAACTACCTGCTCAGATTTCCTCTTCAGGTTGTCCGGATTCGGCTCGATCTGTGCAGGAATGGCGGCATTCCCTCTCACAAGGTCCCGCATCTCCTGCCGGAACTCGTCCATCTCCCGTCTAAAGGTAGCCTGCTGGTCCGTGAGGAGGCGGGCTATGTCATCCAAGGCGGGGCTCTCATGGGAGCCCGACGGGTAGCCTCTCTTGTGATGAGGCTGCTGGAACTGCTGCTGGTGCTGCTGAGAGGGGTAGGAGGAAGGATGCTACTGGTATGCTGGGTGAGACTGCTGCTCACGTCTCCAAGACTGTCCCTGCTGCTGATAGGGACGAGGAACGAAGGACGAAGGCTGGTGTGACTGGTATGCTGGGGGCTACTACTGCGGCTGGTGGTCTCTCTGCTGGCCATACTGCCCTCCCTGTCCGGATGACTGATGCTGGGGCTGGGTACCTCCACTCCCCCACCTGAATCCGGGATGGTCTCGTCGGATCCCAGGCTGGGAGCGGTCATACCAAATTCCGTTGACATCCATCAACGGCTCTGCATCGTAAGGGGCTGGCGGGAGTACTGCCAGAGGCTGATCCGGCTGGTATACCACCATCTGCAAGTCTGGAGATGGTGGGGACTGGTAGGAGAGCTGCTGCTGCTGGTACGGCTCCGCCTGTACAAGATGAACCTGTCTAGGCTGCTGAAAGGTGCTGGAGCGCTGGGACGAGCTGCTGCTGCTGCCGGAGTCGCCTCGCGACTGAAGACGGGGCTGGAAAGCCGTCTGTGCCTCCTGGAGACACATGAGCTGGGTCTTCATGTCGCTCAGAGTCTGTGCCATCTGCTCCATCTGAGTGATGCTCTGGCACTGCTTCTTCTCGATCAGCTCCATGCGGTCCAACTTCTCGCTGATAATGCCCATATCCGCAGCGGACGACTCTGCCTGTGCTGCTGCAACTGCGGATGAAGTGGATGGACCTGCATCGACCCGTGCTATCATCTGGTACTGCACGGGTCCTGGCTACTGCTGGGGTCTCCCCTGTGTGTACAACTGGGTCTGGGACATCACCATGTAATTCTCGGCCATCTCCTCGTAGATGGCCCAGACCTGGTCGTGGTCCTAGGCGAAATAGGACCCGCCGCAAGAAGCGTTCACCAGGCCCTGGAGCTCTGGTGTCAACCCGCTGAAGAAGCTCTGAACAAGGTTCGGCTTCGAGATGTCGTGTTGCGGGCATCTGTCTGTGAGCTCTCGGAACCTCTCCCATGCCTCGTGAAATTGCTCATTGGGGAGCATGGAGAAGTTGCTGATCAGGGCCCTCGCTGCATTCGTCCGCTCGAGTGGATAGTACTTGTTCAAGTACTCGGTGCGGAACTGCTCCCAGGTGTAAACAAACTTCCCCAGATGCTTCAGCCAGGTGGCTGCTCTGTCTGCTAGTGAGAAGGGGAAGGCGATCATCCTGATCGTGTCCTGGTCCACCTGACGATCGTGGACAGTGCTGCATATCATCAAGAACTCCTGGAGGTGAAGATGGGGCTCCTCTGTCGCGAGTCCGTGGAAGCGGGGGAGTAGCTGCAAAGTGTTCGGGGGGAACTTGAAGTCCCCCACGATCGCTGGAAGTACTACCCAGTGGTGCGTCAACGTCGATCCGGGGTTGTGTAACTCCCGCATCGGTCTCGGTGGTCCTCCGGCCGCGGCTGCTGCGGCGGCTGCTGCGTCCGCATCATCTGGGATCCTCGGTCCCTCTCGCCTCTGCTCTCGCTCTGCTCTCTCTGCTCGCATCTGCTCCATCTCTCTCCTCATGTCGAGCATAAATGCTCCCTGATCCCTCAGCTGCTGCTGGACGGTCTCTAACGAGGCGATCAGGGTAGAGTTGATCGCTCCCTGATCCAGTACGAAGTGCTCAGGCTGACGGGAGCGATCCTCAGAACTGCCGGCCATGACGTCTGCAAAATCAAATGAGCCCAACTCAGGTGCTGTCAAATCCATCAATCTCTCCTCGGGCTCATGTCGCTCAGGTCTGAAAGAAAGGGGGTCGAGGGGGAACAGGGCGGAGTCGTACTCGGGCTCGGAGAGCTGGTCTTGGCTCTCGCGGGCCAACCTAGATGATTGGGTAGACGTACCCGAAAGCGGTGCAGCCAGAGGCTGCCTAAGAGAGCGTCTACCCATCATCTTGATCTGACGAGTAGGGCGGATGAGATCTGGAGAAACTATGATCACAATGCAAACCCCCGGTTCACCAACACAACGCGAGCTGAAGACCGTGAAAGTTCGGTCAAATTATCTTGTCAATTTTATTAGGTGAACACACAAGATATCAGAGCGCTTACGTGACCTGTTAGGATACCCGATGCTACCCCAACCGACTGGCCCGCACGGAAGAGTCGGTAATCAGTCGGGACTAGCACCGGAGGGCTCTACCTAGGGTGCGGGTCACTCTCTCGCGCATCCAAACCATACAATGAGGGGGTTGCTCTCCCCAAGACAAATTTTTAGGGTGAGCGTCTTTTAGGATCAATAGTGTTAACCAGTCCCAATTTTATGATTTTTCTTTTTAATATTTTTCAAATAGAAAACAAACGCCTAACGAATTTTTCGGTTCTCCTGGTTATTTAATCCAAAACAGGGGGAGAAGACGAAAAAGCCGATGCGCGATGAAATCAATGATGCATGCTGAGTCAGAAATGCGTACCTTGTCTCCAGCACTCTACATGCAAGTGATCCGCACAGAATTTAAAGACTGAAAGTAAACTACCTAAATGATGCAACGGGAAAAGCCGAGTCCTAGACGAGCAATTTCTACACGCAGAACCGTCTAATCGGTCACCGACCTCCAAGCCAAAGGGTCCGGTCTTGGCCCACCCCTCCTCTGCCCGACAAATCGGGGGTAGGAGAAAGCGCTTTACAGGATGGGTTGCGGCACGTAGGCTACGGAGGAGATGAGTCGATTATTTTTATTAATTGATTATTAGTAGGTCCAATTAGCGCTCTATAGGAACAGGCAAGCAATTAGGTGTAGGGACCCTACTAATTACGGCTCAAGCAAGTGAATATCGTAAGTCTAGGGGCTCGATCAAAAACCGCGTAAATACCGGAAAAGGCAGTAAGAAAAGAAAAAGAAAACCGCGTTAAAAACCGCGAAAAACTCCTAAGGGTCCCTCGAGCACACCGGTGCTCGACGAAACAGACCCGCTAAGTGTTCAAGCAATGTCCAAGTCCAGTTTGAGTCCCTGTATTATTACAACAATAATAATAATAAAATAAAAATAAAACCTAATCTAACCTCACCCACTCAACTCTCTCTCTCTCTCGCTCTCTCCTACGGCTTCGTAGAGAAGGAAGCCGCCTCCAAGTTCCTCGGTTGCACCGGCTCCTCGAAAGTCGCCTCCGCAGTCCTCGGGCCCTCGCAAGAAAAAGAGATGAGTGGTCAGACCAAGATAATCAAATAAAATAACAAGAAAATAAATGAAACTGAAAATGAGGGTATATATGCAAAAATATAAAATAAAATAAACACTCAAAATAAAAACAAAAATAAAAATAAAAATAAAAGAAAAAGAAAGTAAAACAAAATAAAACAAAAATAAAATATAGACAAAAGCCGCGAAAAAGCCGTGAGCTTTAAAAGAGCCGCGAAAAGCCGCGAAAACAAAAATGAAGATAAAATGAAAACTACTAAGCCGTGCTCCCCAGCAACGGCGCCATTCTGATGAGCGGCCTGAAGGCTAGGGTATAGGTGCTAAATAGGTCGTTGCGACCCAAGCGATCAGACTCGGCTCAATCAAGAAAAATGAACCACTAATATCAATTAAATCAATCAAACACACGAAATAGCGGTCCTGCTATTGGATTAACCTGGTATAGCGACCAGGGTCGAACTCAAGGAGCACGGGTTGGCCTCTCGGCCTACGAAGTAGTAAAAGGAAATAAAATAAAAGAACAAAATATTTTTAGTGGTTTTTTTAATTATTTTATATTTTTTTTGGATTTTTTTAATGTATAAAGAAAATAAGAAAATCAAGTAAACACACACTTCAACAAATTATTTAAAGCACTAAAAATAATCCAAAAATTCAAACAAAAATATTTTTATGTGTTTTATATTTTTTTATGTTTCTGGTGAATTTTTGAGAATTTTCTGATATTTATTTAATTTTCTAAAAATCAAAAAGTGACTGAAATAAGTGGTACTGTCCAGCCGAGTCAAAAAGCCCTAGATAAAATATCTAAGAGCCCACAACTGGCTGCGAGGTAATTTTCCTGTAAAGAAGATAAAATGAGGAAAATTTAGGCACCAATTTTATTATTTTTGGGTTTTTGGTTTAATTACTATAATGTTTATAAGATTTTAGGTGTTTTTCAATTTTTAGATGTTTTCAGTAATGAAAAATAGCCAAAATTGGCTAGAAAATCAAACTAAGCAAAATAGACAGTAGCTAAGTTTTGTGGAATTTTTAAGTGAGCTTTACTATTTTTTTGTGATTTTTCAAGTTAGACAGTGACAAAATTAAAGGTTTTTGAATTTTTAAAAATATCAAACAAAATCAAAAATGTCCTCAAAATTCCACGAAATTTTTACACCATGGCAGGATCCATGTGTCCAATTTTCGTTGGATTTGGAGGTGATTTGCTATTTTATTTAAAAATAAAGAAGGGGCACTGTGCACAGGGACCAAAGTGCAAATACCCGCGAGCCTGGGGGGTCTGGTGCAATTTTCCCAGCTAAACACGCGCCACGCACGTGCCTGGGGCACTCAGGGACCCAAATGTAATAAAAATAAGTCCTGAGGACTTATTGGTAACAGGTACCAAAAGTCCAGGGGCCAATCTGCAAAATACCCAAAATATAACGCACATGCTCAAATAAACCACGCACAGGGGTATAAATGCAAATATATAAAAACTTTCATTCATTCAAGAACAACCAGAACTACATGGGTCTCTATTGCAAATAAACCAGATAAACACGTGACGAAGCACGTGGCATACAACGCACAGGGGTATAAATGCAAATAGCTAGAATACGAGGTCCTCTATGCAAATAACCCTAAAACTAAACAACTAAGTTCAACATTTACAGGACTAAAACGAAATAAAAGACAAGACATGGCCTAAGGGTAAATTACCCTTTATTATGCGGACTGCTGGATGCGCGCCACGTGTAGGATCTGACGGCGTGGAAGCTGGGTAGCACGTGTCCAACGGCTGAGATCACTCTCCTCAGATCTGACGTCGAAGGCAGCCCCAGGGACGAACGGTCCAGATGGCGCCTGGAGCGTGAGAGTGATCGAACGGACGAGGAGGGTCCTCGAAGAACAGATGGCCGGCGAGGTTCGCCGGCCCGGTGGCTTCGCTCTGAGGCTCCTCTGCTGCGCCTGAAGGTTGGAGAAGCTCCGCAAGGGTGTCTCGCAGCTGATGGTGGGCTCCGATGATCCAGCCGAGCTCCGAGGAGCTCTGGCGGGGTCGGCGGAGCTGCGCCTCCTGGCCTGAATGACGAAGGGCCTCAGATGGTCTTCGTTTGACCTGCAAAGCGAACCAGAAGACTCACGGGTCGAGGGCAAACTGCCTCGACCCGGTTAGGCGAGGTGACGGTGGCTGATGGGTCGGGATGGCGAGCTCCGGCGAAGGTGGTGGACGGAGGAGCTCGGTTCCCAGCTCCTGTGCGAGCTGGGTTGGATGGACGGGTGAAGAAGATGCGCGGGAGGTCGGCGAGGGCTATGGCAATGCCCGATGATCGGATAGTGGTCGGAATCGGGAGGAATCGGAGAAATGCGGCGGCGGAGCGATTTGGGGGTAAATGGAAATGAGCAAAAACGGGAAGCCTAAGGGTATACCTGGGTGGTCGAAGAGACTGGGGAGGAGATGCTGAAGCTCCTGGTCGCCGCCTCAAGGATCGTCTCCCTCCGAGGCTCGGTGCTCACGCAGGTGGCGGAGCAGCGGCGGCGTAGCTCGCCGGATCGATGGCCAAGCTCCCTCTCCTCGCTTCGACAGGTCGAGACGCAAGCTGTCACTCTAGCGGACTCTCTGGAGCTCACTGGGGGTGGAGACAAGTGACCAAAGATGGAAATGGAGGTGGCAGAGCTCGACCTATATACGTTGGAGGGTCCGGGAAAACGAGCGCGGGTAGGGCATTCTGGAGCGCGGATCTCGAGGTGGATGCCCCGGCGAGGTTGACGGATATGACGTGAGCAATTCGGACCCGGGGTTTAGGCGAGGCATGATCGGGTTTGGTTGCGAAAAATCCGAGAAGATGGGTCGGGCAACACAGACCCGTGAGAAGTGGTCCTGGGGGGGGGAGTTGACCGGGCGGTCAACATCCCCAGGACCCAATAGAAATCGGCCACGTGGCTAGATCTTCAAGTGCAAATTAAGGGTAGCTAGGGGCCGAATTTGCAAAAACTCAAAACATGAAATATTTTTCTTTTATTTTTTTCTTTTTTTTGGTGATTTTTAATAATTTTTTTGAAATAAAAATAAGCTATATACAATATAGTACTATACATAGGTATATATACAATATATAGGGTTTTGATTTTTGATTTTTTTTAATTGTTATTTTTGTTCATATTTATTCTTATTTTATATTTTATTTATTTTCATTATAAAATAAGGAGTAAAAATGTATTTTTATTTTATTTTTATTATTTATATATATAGGTAAAATAAATTCATATATACACTTATATACATGGTATATTTACAATATATTTTGGTATTTTTAATTTTGTTATTTTTATTTTGTTTTTATTTTAATTGTTTTTATTTTATTTATTTACACTATATAACATAAAATATTTACAAAAATTTTGGGAATTAATTTTATTTATTTACAAGGTTAAAATAGATATCTATAAGAGCAGTTTATGTACATGGCGAAGGTGATGTTTTTGTTTCCTTTTTGATTTTTATCTTTTTCTTTTGTTTTTATACTTCTAAATACTGTACAAGTATTTACAAGTATAATTTAAGCTATTTTTGTTGAGGAAAATATTTTTATTTCATTTACATAAATATTTACACACATGAGCCCCTATCTCCCTCTACTTTGGCTTTTATGCGGTCAGGCCCATGCTGAGCCCTCCCTTGGGTTAGGTTGCTCAATATTTATTCTAAATATTTCCCTCTTTTTCTTTTTAATCTTTATTCTTTTATTTTTGCACAAAAACATGCTAATTATAGGTTTTTACACAATGCATGCTTTTGGTAATTATTCCTATTTACACATATCTACATGTATTTGCAAAGGTTTTTGTAGCTAAAATATAAGAATAAAGAGTGATGAATGAGTATTCATCAATAGTGTAAGTATGTAGAGTGTCGAACTCAGGGAGCAAACGAGATAAATCAGGCAAAGTGCTAAAAATGTGATTGTGACGTGTGTCTACCAGTACGCTATTTTTGTGGATTTTTTTATTTTTAATTAATTTTTTTAATTTTTAATTTTGTATTTTGGTTTTTAATTTACTGATTTCATATTTTCTTTTTATATTTTATATTTTTATATTTTCTTTTTCAATAATAGAATATTTACATACAGTATAAGAAAAGGGTAAGATGGGGGATTTATAAAAATAAGGAAAAATGCTCAAAAATTAGAAACTAAATTGTTTTTGGTCTTTGTATAATTTTATGATGTTTTTGTGATTTTTGGGATTTTTTCTTAATATTTTTGTTATTTTTTAAAGTGAAAATGCAAGAAAACAGTGAACTAGGTTGCTGGCAGAAATTAAAATGAGGATGAAAAATACTAAACAGTACCCAAAATTCCTCAAATTAATTTTACAATAAAGGCAATAAAATAATGAAACTACGAAATCTGAGTTTGCATTTTTAGGATTTTTCTAGGATTTTTAGATTTTTATGAAGTTTTTAGGGGTTTTCTAATTTTTAAGGTTTTTGTTTTGAAATTTTTAATGATTTTTGGTTAGAATTTAAAAGACACTAGAATAGACCTAAGGTAATTTTTTTAGAATTTTTCAAAAAAGATTTGATATTTTTTGGTATTTTCCAATACAAACAGTAGCAAAAATACATGTTTTTGATTTTTAATAAATATTAAAATTCAATAAAAATGAAAAATAAAAATATAACGTGAATAAGCAAGAAAACTGTAGCCTATGGTATTTTTTTGGTAATTTTTCGAGTTAAGATGATGCATGAAATAAATACAAATAACTAATAAAAATCACACAGCTGACATGAGTATAAGTGTAAATAGCAAGAAATACAGGGGCCAAAGTGCAATTTTCACGCAAAATATAATACTGAATAAACAAATTAATGGGCCAAAAATAAATTCCAAGACCCGCAAGGGTGCGCATGCAAATAACCCAACCAAGCGCATGACTAGCACGCACCTGGGAAGGGTATAAATGTAATATTCCAAAAACACAGGGGCTGATATGCAATATATCCAAAAGTTTTACACTCAATTTCAAACTTCCTGGATTGAAACAAAATAACAAGACCCATGAGGGGTCTTCTGCAAAATACCCCGCACCTCATGTGTACTGGTCACGTGAGGTGACGTGGCTTGGACTTGAATGCAATATCCCTAAAGGTCCGGGGGCCACATGCAAATGTTACAAAAGTTTTAACACTGCATACGAAAGTTTATGGGCTAAATAGATATTACAAAAATGGCAGGAGATGTTATGCAAAATACCCACGCTAGCACGGAAGCGGGCGTCCAGGATGCTTTCACTTAAACACGTGTCGACGCCTCCTCACGTAATGACGCTTCGGCCACCGATGGCTGAGATTAGACGAGACACTGATGATCGGACGGCACGTGAGCAAAGGATCGGACAACGACTGGAGTGTCTGGGGATCGAGCTCGATCGGACGGTCGCGGGCCTTCCTGTAAGAACAGGGGAGAACCCGACCTCCGACGAGCTTTGATCGACGCTAGGGCGCTGCTCCGGCCTCCTTCCTCGTCGCAGAAGGTCTCCTTCGACTCCTGGAAGCTTCCCCGACCCACCAGCAGAGACAAAAAGGCTCGAGGAGCACCGTTGCTCTTCGGCAGAGTGGAGAATGAGATGGCGGCCCAGGTACCTCGTGCTGCGCAAAATCAACCCTCCAAGGGGTCCTTTTGACTCCTGCAACTTGCCAACAATGTTAAGGGAGACGAGGGCAAAATGCCTCGACCAGTGGGCACGAACGAGGGACGCGCAAAGATATGGATGCTCGTCGGAGCTTGCTCAGGCGAGGGGTGTCAATTGTGTGAATCGGTCGATGAGAATCGATGATGAAGATGGTTACTTGTTCCTACGACTGTTGTGAATAAAATGGGCAAAGAAAAAGAGGGAAACAAACACCTCAAAGGAGCGATCCTGAGGTCGAAAGTACCTCGACGGCGGGGGTTGCCGGAGGTGGTTGGAACTGGCCCAATCCGCGACGAATCTCCGCCTTGAAGGGCCAAACTTGGAGTTGTCACCTCCAGGTAGCCAAAGCACACCCAAGGGGAGGAAGGTCGGGACAAAATGGGGTTCGAAACTCAATGGAAGGAGAAGGGGGTCTTTTGAATGGATGACCGGCGGGGCTCAAAGAACAAGGAATATCAGGCGAATCGTTGGCCCTCTCCCTCAAAAAACACAAGGGTGTGTATCCTCGATCAAAGGTGAACAAAAGTCAAGAAGACTCCATTACAAGATGATGTAAGTGGCGTCCTCGAAAAATCATTGAAAATGTTCAACAACGCAGGTATGAAAAGGTCCAGACCTCGGTCAGAGAGTTGACCGAGGTCAACCAACGGAGCCCTCTGGTTGGTCCACGTGGACCAACCAGAAAATTTCTTGGAAAAAATCTTTGTAAAATCAATAAAAAATAGAAAACGAATTATTTAATTTTTGATTATTAAATAAAAAGTGTTTATTATTTTATAAGGCATTTAAATATGATTTTTAATTATTTTTATGAGGTGTAAAAATAAGAGTTACCTTTTATAGGATATATAGGTATATATATCTATGTATTTTATTAATTTATTTTTATTTTGTGAATTTAATTTTACTATTATTTTTATTATTTTATAAATTTATAAAGTATTTTTATACACTTAAAAATATTTTTATTTTATTTTTCTGATATGTTTTATACACTTAATAAAATAAAAGTATTAATTGTATAGGTATAAGTATAGGTATTATAACTATGTCTTTTATATACAAGTATTTTATTTTATGTTTCTTTAATGTTTTTATTCTGATTTTAATATACAAATATATTATAAGTAATATTTACAAAATTATAAAAATATAAAAATACAAAAATAATGAATAAATAATAAGTTGAATATTTTAATCTGTACAAGTATACAATATGGGTCCAAAACTCAACTTTCAAACCGTAGCTCCGCCAAATGCAAAACCACCGCCATTAAAAAGGTTATTTTAAACTATATGCAATTAAAGTGAGTTTGATGCATTTGGAGCTTTCATTTGTGAGATACAGGTCTGGGAAGTAGGGATACTGGAATTTTATTCAGATCATAACTTTTTATCTGTACATTATTTTTAAGTGAAATCAATTTTGTATTTTTGTTTACTAAATTATCTACAACTTTCATGTACAAAGTTTCTTTATTTGAGGTATAAAAAGTGCAACCAAAATAGGTCCTAAAATGAATAAAGAATGAAATAAAAACAAAGGTATTTTTGCTGTATTTTGGCCCTTGTCTCCCCCTACTTTATTCCTTGTCGACCTATTCATCGAGATGCCTAGGTCTCGAGGTTTCGGTCATAAAATATTTACAATATTTTATTATTTTTCTTTTCTTTTATTTATTCTATAATTTTGGCTTTAATTACAGTATTTTATACACTATTTACATGCACATGCATGGATGCTAAGATGCTGGAATTAATGATATTTACATGCATTTACTAGGGTTTTTGAGGCCATAATGATAGAATAAAGATGATAAAATGTGGATTCATCATCCCCCTATACTTTACCTTTGCTAGTCCCTAGCAAACACTTATGCAATAAGTGTAGAAAATAAAAATAAAGAAAAGAAAAAGAAGAAGGTGGATTAAATTTGATTATCAAACTTGTCTTCACAAAATCAAAGTTTGGAGCTTAAGTCGGACCTTTGGAATTTTAGTGCGGGTGGAACCTTAATGAGAACCGGATTTGAAATCCAACAGTCCCTGAGAATCTCAAAACTCTATTCAAGTCTCCTCAATAGCCAGGTCAGAAATATCTCAACTCATACGCAAACCCTTACGACTATGAATCTGACTCGTACAGTGTAAGTGATAGTGGCTCTCCCCAGCTAGAATGACAAAGAAACTGACTTCTCCAGTATGACAACCCAATGATTCCCCAATCCAACAACTCCTTCCTCGAGGAGCGAGGTATTCCCTTCTAAGTTCAAGTGGCAACCGGCTCAAGAGGAGGGGATGAAGAGAAGAATGGACGGTATCCAGTGTAGCTACCTATCCTAGGATGCAAAACCCGTGTAGTCAAGTCATCCAGCTACAGGCTCACATATTTGACTTTAGAACTCAAGCTTGCATATTGACTTTACAACATTTGTACATACTTTGCAGGAATTTTATTTTTGTACAGGCGTGACCATTTTTTTGAAATACTATTCACAACAGCATTTACATAGGGAGTTTTTCCTCTTGAGCCAGTAGACTATCCCTCTTTTGAAGCTTTATCGCAACCCATACTCTCCTATCTTTAGACTTCCTCATCACTGGACGGGTTGGGGTGCACTTCCCTCCCTAGAGGAGAACAAGTGTTTCCACTTATGTGCGTCTCATATCGGCAAATCCAATCCCCTTACCACTCCAACTGAGTTGAGCCATGTGAAAGGTGCAGGTGTCCAAGTTAGGTCATTATCAACAAGAATCCATTGAACCAAGTCTCGTGATCCTCAAAGAATTAACTCAACTAGACCTGAAGTACCTCAAACCCAGTTCCTATAAGGTTCCTGTTATTAGGTAGATTTTAAGGTCCAATCAAGCTCCAATCTCCAGATTTTATTTAAACTTGTTCAACTATCAAACTCAATCCGAAAAATGCTCATGTTATGCAAATGATATGCAGAATGCAGAAAATATTATTATGATGTAATTTTCAAAGATTTTGAACTGTTTATGGAATTTTGAAAAGATGATGATGATGCATATGCATTTTTTTGTATTTTTCAAAAAGATTTTTCAGATGTTTTTGGATTTTAATTTTGCAAATGTTTTTGGGATTTTTGAAAACAAAAAGTTTTGGCTAAAAGCTAGGTTAAAATATTTACACGCGAGTGTTTCTTATTTATACAAGAAGTGGATTTTAAGAATTTACAGGGTAAGTGATCAATTTTATGAATATATATAGTGGATTTTGGTGTGATGTATATATTCCTCAAACATATTTGACACAGGTTTTTTTTCAAATAATTTTGGAAACTATAGTCCAAAATAATTTTTACAAACATGTACACACATTTGAAAATCATTTTGCAAAGGTTTTCAAACAGTATAGATAGATTTTTCAAAATATTTTTGCAACCATTTTTCAAACCATTTGCAAATCATTTTTCAAACATTTTATTTCACACAAAGAAAATAAATTTTACAAACAAAACATTTTTACAAAGGTTGAAAACATGTAACAAAACGTTTTCAAAATAGTTTTCAAAAGATTTTTCACAAGGATTTTCAAACTATTTTTCAAACATTTTGCAAAAAACATTTTCACCTGATTTATTAATCAGTAAATACAAAAAAAATTTGAGGAATAATCAACATCTTTTTATTAGGTTTTTTAATGAATTTTAAAGAATTATAAGACATAGTTATAAGGAAAATCCGAAAGTGCGAGTTATGGCTAAAGTATATACGTAGTATATACGGCCCCCCTATACTTAGCTTGAGCTATGTCCTCATAGATAGGAGAGAAAAGAGAAGACATAACTCGTACTAAGTATAGGCAAGTCGAAAGAATAAATAAAGGAATTGAGCGAACGAATGAGAAGTTGACCATCCCCCCTATACCTAGGATCAAATAATCCTAAGTATAGCAGACTGTACACAAAGCAGGGAGGGTCAAGGGTGGGAATGAATAGATCGTACTCAGATTGTCTCCCCCTATACTTAGGGTAAGATATCCCCAAGTATAGACAAGAAGAGGAGACAATGGAGAAGATCGAAAAGAATAGAGAAACTCGGGGTGCACACCCCCCTACACTTAGGACAAAGTGCGTCCTAAGTGTAGAAACTGACAACAAGGGGCGACACCTTTTTCGTAGATACAGAAGATAGAGAAGGAAAAGAAGAAAAGAAGAAGAAAAGATATCAACAAATAAAAGAATGATATGGGCAGATGGATCTATACAGTGGAAGATGGAATTGATCACCATGTATGAGATGCAAGTGATATGAGTTAAAGAACACATCTCATACCAGAAGAATGGGGGCAACATCAACGGTCGGCGGATCGTGATCTAAATATAGCTTCAGGCGCTGACCGTTAACACGGAAGGTAGAGGAAGATGATGGCTCGGATATATCAATGCTACCATTATCATGTACCTTCCTGACCACATACGGACCTTTCCACTTACTCTGCAATTTCCCTGGAAATAATTTCAGCCTGGAATCAAACAACCATACGTTCTGATCTGGCTCAACCTGTTTATGGCTGATATGGGAATCGTGCCATGTTTTCACTTTTTCCTTATACTGTAGGCTGCTAGAAAAGGTTGTATCTCTCAGCTCCTCCAAGGCTGCCAACTTTGCTCTCCTCTGTTCTCCTATACTCTCGGGATCCAATAATAACTCAGTGACTGCCCATAGTGACTTGTGCTTGATTTCCACAGGCGGATGGCACGACTTGCAATAGACGAGACAAAAAGGAGATGTTCCTAGTGGATTTTTGAAGGAAGTCCGATAGGCCAACAGGATCGAGTCCAAAAGCTGTGACCAATCTTTTCGGTCTGGGCGAACAACCTTCTGTAGGATAGTTTTGATCTCCCTATTCGATACTCGACAAGACCATTAGTCTGAGGGTGATACGGCGTGGCAACACGATGGTCAATGCCGAACTCGTCTGCAAGGGCCCTAACTTTGTCATTGATAAAGTGAGACCCCCCGTCTGAAATCAAGACTCTAGGTACCCCGAACTGTGAAATGATATTTTTCCTCAAAAATCGACACATAGTCTTAGCATCTGCGGCTCGGGCGGGGATGGCCTCAACCCATCGGCTAACATAATCTAAAGCGAGCAAAATGTGTTCAAACCCCTGACTTTTAGGAAATGGGCCCATGAAATCGATACCCCATGCATAAAAAACCTCACAAAAGTGAATGGGTTGCATGGGCATCATGTCTCTCTGTCCGCAAGTACCCATCTTCTGACAGTCAGTACATCTCTTTACGAACTCATCTGAATCCTTGAAGAGAGTAGGCCATCAAAGGCCGGATTGGAGCACCTTATGTGATGTCCTTCTCCCAGAATGATGTCCTCCTACCTCAAGCTTGTGGCAGTATGTGAGGATGCTATGCTGCTCTTCTTGTGGAATGCACCTCCTCCAGATGCTATCCCCTCCCTCATGATAAAGGACGGGATCCTCCCGATGGTAAAACTTGGCCTTCGCCAGGAAGGTCTCAAGTTTCTGCTTGGGCCAACCTTGTGGAACCATCTTGGCAACAAGATAGTTCACAATATCGGCGTACCATGGGAGCAAGGTGATATCTAAGATCACCTCATCTGGAAACGTCTCTGTAATAGGTGCGTTGGGCTCAGATTCCTCAAGGTTCTCTAATCGGGAGAGGTGATCCGCCGCCACATTCTTAACTCCAGGCTTATCCTTAATCTCAATATCAAACTCCTGGAGCAGAAGGATCCATCTGGTAAGGTGAGCCTTAGCATCCTTCTTGGCCTTTAAGTACCGGATGGCGGTGTGATCGGTAAAGATAGTCAATCTAGATCCGAGAATATATGATCTATACTTATCCAAAGCAAAGACTACGGCCAACATCTCCTTCTCTGTCATAGTATAATTCCGCTAAGCGGCATCCAAAGTCCGGCTGGCGTAATGAATGGCAAACGAAAATCCATCCCTCCTCTGTCCAAGCACAACCCCTACGGCAAAATCAAAAGCGTCCGTCATGATCTCGAATGGGAGAGATCAATCGGGTGGCTAAAGGACAGGAGCCGTGACAACCATACTCTTAAGAGTCTCAAAAGACGCAAGACACTTATCATCGACAATGAACTCGGTGTCTTTTATAAGCAAATCAGTAAGCGGTCGAGCAATACGACTGAAGTCCTGAATGAACTGTCGGTAGAAACCGACATGCCCCAGAAAAGACCGCAGTAGACGCAGATTGGACGGTAGATTGAGTTTTCTAATGATATCCACCTTGGCCGGATCGACCTTCAAGCCCCTGTTGGAGATGATATGGCCAAGGACCGTCCCTTGAGTCACCATAAAGTGACTCTTCTCCCAAGACAAGAAAAGATTGACCTCAATGCAGCGCTAAAGTACAGGGTCTAGGCAGTCAAGACAAGCATCAAACCTATCGCCATAGACCGAGAAGTCATCCATGAAGACCTCTAAATAGTCGCCCACCATGTCCGAGAAAATGGACAACATGCACCTTTGGAATGTCGCCGGGGCGTTACATAGACCAAAGGGCATCCGTCTGAAAGCATAAGTCCCAAACGGACATGTGAATGTCATTTTCTCTTGGTCTTCGGGCGCAATGGCCACTTGATTGTATCCGGAGTACCCGTCAAGAAAACAATAATGACTCTTCCCAGCTAGCCTCTCGATAATATGATCAATGAATGTCAGTGGGAAATGATCCTTCTTGGTGGTTTGATTCAATCGTCTGCAGTCCACACAGACCCTCCAAGAAGTGGGTACTCGGGTAGCTATCTCCTCTCCAAACTCACTCACAACTGTAGTGATACCTGTCTTCTTGAGTACCACATGTAATGGACTAACACATTTGGAGTCAGAGATGGGGTAGATAAAATCGGCGCTCTACCACTTCGAATATTTCTTTCATGACCACATCTCGAAGATTCAGGTTCAGCCGTCGCTGGAACTCACGCGAAGGCCTAGCGTCCTCCTCAAGATAGATGTGGTGGGAGCACAAAGCCAGACTAATCCCTTGGAGATCAGCTATACTCCATCCTATCGCCTTGCGGTTTCTTTCAAGAACCTCCATCTGACGAGATTCTTGCTCTCCAGTCAAACCTACTGAGATAATGACTAGGTGCATGTCTGGCTCACCCGCAAGGAATCTATACTTCAGCGACTGCGATAGGGGTTTCAGTTCTGGACAACTGGGAGGTGGTAGATCTGTCTTCTGATATGTCTGTGTGAAGGTGACCAGGTCTGCATGTGAGAACTCTCACTGTGAATGAACATCCAACGAAGGGAACCCTGCTGAATCATCTATAAACTGTACCGGCTCGCACTCCGTCCTAGCTGTCGGCTCAGAAGGAATCAGACACGGCAAATAGTCATTGAAATCATCCCAATCAATGTCTGAATCCGAGGGATCTGAACTAGATGAACAAGAATGAAAATCTGCCTCACCACTCATCCCACAACTGTCAGCCTCAAAGGTATCCGCGTCCAGGGGTGTGCTCTCCAGGCTCTCAACTGCCATAAGCTGTAAATATAGTGAATCTGTAGGCAAGGTGAGGATCTGTGTTACGAGATCCGTCTAAATGGATTCATCATCTGTCATCACAAAATCGCACTCCTGGTGGATGTATAGCTCGGCCTCTGTCATCTGCTCAATATCACTGGACTGCTCTGAGCATGCTAATTCTCTCGCACTGGTCTCCTCGATCGTCTCTATTTGTATAGTTTCGCCCTCTACGCGAAAACGTACCTTCCCACTATCATGATCGGTCACCGCCTTGGCTGTGGCCAAGAATGGGCGTCCAAGTATGATGGGGGCATCGGTTACCGACTCAGGGATCTCCATGTCCAATACAACAAAGTCCACGAGGAATTTCAGGCCCTGAATGGTAACGACCACGTCTCTCAACAACCCCTTCAGCCTCTCAGTCGACCTATCAGCAAACTGAAGGACTATCCTGCTCCTAAGAAGAGGACCAAACTCGAATCGGTCAAGTAAGGCTGCCAGAAGAAGGTTAATAGAAGAGTCGCTGTCTAATAGAGTACGATCGAGCTGCTGCTCCTGAATCTCACATCTGACATTGGGAGCTCCTGCATCAGGTCTCTTGGCTGGCAATTTATTCTGAATGGTGCAGCAAGTGTAATGGGTGAGCACATGGATTTGATCTCCGTGGTTCCTCTTCTTCCTGCAGACTGTAGTCTTCTCTTTCAAGCTCTTTTGGAAGAGATGGATGTGCTCAAGTGCTTCCTGTAGAGTCATCTGAATGTGGAATCTATCAATCATCTGGTTGATGAACTCAACCTGTTGGGTCTTTTTGGGATTTTCTCTTTTATTCCCCTTCGCCAAGCGGAGTGCTTCAGAGAAGGGGATGGAAGGAGCCTCCACATATGGAGGACCAGGAATAGGTCCCTGTGCCTGTAAAGGAATAGAATCCATACCATGATCATCATTCAACACATGTGGATCTGAAGTGTAAACAGAAACCTTTCCTTTATTCATTTTTTGTTCTTTTTGTTACCGCAGTCCTGAGTTACAAAAGGTGGCAACACAACATGTGGGAGCTCAACAAAAGTAGAAGTGGTGGCCTCAGTACCACCAATGGCATCTGACTTTGCGGCATCAACACCGCGCTCTGGCTCTGCATCAAAAATGGCGGCATCAGCATCACTGTCTGCATCGGGTATCACGACGGCCTCAGTACCGTTGTCTGGATCTCCATCATTGGTGGCATCAACACCACCGTCATCAACATCATCAGCGGCATCAGCACTGCTTCTCTACTCATATGATGCTCCAGATTCTTCATGTGGTCATCGCTCAGATGAGGCATTGTCGGCTGGCATTCTACCGCTCCTAGTAGTCACAAAATCAGCATCATACAAAGAAGACATGTCACTCAAATAATCACTAGGAGAAGTATCCTCTGTAAACTGTACCCGCTCAGACTTCCTCTTCAGATTGTTCGGATTTGGCTCAATCTGAGCTGGTATGGCGGCTTTGCTCTTGATGATATCCCTCATCTCCTACCGGAACTCATCCATTTCCTGCTGGAAGGATGCTCGTTGTTCAGAAAGCAAGTGGGCAAGGTCATCTAGAGTTGGGTTCTCAAAGGCGGGAGCCTGAGAACAGGAAGTGTTCCCCTGCAGGAAATGAGGTTGCTGTTGGTGAGAATAATGCTGGGATGGCTGGGAATATGTCTGTTAAGGCTGCTGACGCTGCCTCCACTGATGTCCCTGATAGGCGGGACGAGGACCATGCTGGTACTGCTGGTGGGCGTACTGGGACTGGTGTTGTTGCTGGTTGTTCTGTTGTCCCTGAGCTGGAGGCTGCTGCTGTTGGGAAGAGGTCCCTACGGTGGTCCATCGGAATCCTGGGTGATCACGTCGAATCCCGACTGGCTGTGGGTACCGGTCGTACCATATCCCATTGACTTCTATCAATGGTTCCTGCTCGAAGGATGGTGGAGGTAGAATCGCCAGTGGCTGATCAGGCTGATAGACCACCATCTGAGTGTCCTGAGATGGTGGCTGTGACGGGTAGTACTGTAATAGCAGGACCGGCTCTGCTTGGATGTGGTTGACCTGGCAGTGTGAGGCAGAGGGCACGGTTGAGCTGCTACTACTGGGATCAGCTCGTGACCTGGGAGGTTGCTGAGTAGACTTTTGTGCCTCCTGGATGCAAAGAATCTGCGTCTTCAGGTCACTCATGGTCTTGGTCATCTGGTCCATTTGGGCCAGTCCTTGCATCTGCTTTTTCTCTAGGATCTCGAGACAGTCCAACTTCTCACTAATGATGCCCATGTCGGCGGCGACTGATTCGGCTTGGGCTACGACTGCCGACGGAGTATGAGGACCGTCATCAATGCGGGCGATCCTCTGAAATGATCCCGCTCCTTGGGGGGGCTTCTGCTATGTGTAGACTCTGGCTTGGTCCATGACTGTCGAGTTCTCTGCCATCCCTTCATAGATGGCACAAACATCGTCTTCGCCCATGGAAAAATAGGACCCACCGCAAGAGGCATTTACAAGCCCCTACAGCTCTAGTGTCAGCCCAAAGAAGAAACTCTGAACTAAGTTGGGCTTGGATATGTCATGATGTGGACACCGGTCGATGAGCTCTCTGAAGCGATCCCAAGCCTCATGGAATTGTTCATTTGGGATCATTGTGAAGTTACTGATCATAGCTCGTGCTGCGTTAGTCCGGTTGAGCGGATAATACTTCTTCAAGTAGGCAGTTCGGAGTTGTGCCCAAGTGTCGACGAAACTCCCCAAATGTTTAAGCCAATAAGCGGCTCTATCAACCAAAGAGAATGGGAAGGCTATCATCTTGATAGTGTCCTCAGTCACCAGCCTGTCATGAATTGTACTGCAGATCATTTCAAATTCTTGCAGATGGAGGTGTGTCTCTTCGGTCGCCAGCCCATGAAATTTAGGTAGTAGCTAAATAGTATGTGGGCGAAGCTCGAAGTCTCCATGGATGGGAGGGAGTCGGATCCATCAATGAGTGAGGGATGCCGCTGGATTGTGCAACTCTCTCATAATTGTCTGTGGCGGCCTCTCCTGGTTAGGTTCTCCTCCCTCGCCTGCTACTACTGGTATATCACCGCCACCGCTTCTAGGTCTGTCTTCACGTCCTTCTCGCATCTGTGCAATCTCTCTCATGAGGTCACCCATGAAGACTCCCTGGTCTCTGATCTGTCTCTACATAGTCTACAGGGATGCTAACAATGAGTTGTTGATGGCAGCTTGGTCATATAGAAATGGTGGGTGCTCCTGCTCGTCTGGGTGTTCTCCTTTGGTTGCCATGGCTGGATTCTCTGAAAAGGCAAAAAAACCCATCTCAGGTGCCGTCAAATGATCTGAGCTCTGTGATGCACTAAACTCTGATACTCTTGGACTGATGGAAGGAGAAGGGTGGTCGAGGGGGAATAGGGCGGAAGTGAACTTAGGCTCGGAGAGTGGGTCTGGATTCCCCGAGGTTGTCCTAGATGAATAGGGAGGAGTGCTGGATAGCGGTGCCACCAAAGACGGCGTAAGAGATCTCCTTCCCATCATCGTGATTATTGAGAAGAGCAAGGTTTCGAAATGAAGAAGAAGAGGGGGTGGGCAAAATTGCGCACAACTGTGCGGTGTTTTTGATCTTGACCTAGATCCAACTAGCAAATCAAACACAAAACAAGGGGTTCACCAACTCAACACATGAAGCCGTGAAGGTTCGACTTTTATCTTTGTAGTTTTTAGCTTGAATTCATGCAATTATCTTTTAACGAGTCCTTAGAGTGCTACGCCTATAGGAGCGAGAGTACTGCCGGAAAAGAATCCCGTACTTGTCCTCCTCCTGTGTAGCCTGTAGCCAGCACTATTTAAGGTCCTTGTGACCCTTCCTGGATCCCTACTCAGCCAAAGAAAAGAGGGAGGAAGCCGATAGGCGAAACTGATACTTCGGATCTCGCTCGCAACGGAATCACCTGTGAGCATGCAAGACCCTACTCGGACGCAAGACGATGAGACAGACACCCCCGTAAAGGCGTGGCCTATGCTCGATACTTCGGACAAGGTCGATGCTCTACACAATAGAGAGTCATCAATGGTGACCAAGCCCTACTCGTCTACGTACGATAGTAGCACCAATACTTCGGAAATCCAGGCGATACACAAGGTAGCCATAGACTGGATTTTGGGCTCTAATCCTTACGAAGCCGCTCTACTCACTTGGAAGGAGACCTTCCCATGCAACATGAATACAAGTGAGGGTATTGTTCACCCCAAGCAATGAGTCCAATTAGTCAATTTTATTTAGGTCAAGTTTTCTTTAGCAGTCCTTTTTTTTATTTTTTTTGGTGTTATCACTTGCTTTGAGTCAATTCAAACAAGCGCCTAACAATTTTGTATTTTCTTTGATTCCTACTTGATCCAAAAATAGAGGTAGAAGAGTCGGAAAAGCTATGCAAGGCGGCACCAAGATGGAAATCTCACCTTTGTGCCTAAATGATGAATGCAAAGATAGAAGACTTACAGCGCCTATCAGCTCTCTCCATGCGGGATGCAAAACAGGAATATGTAAACCTATGCTATATGTCGATATGCACATGGAAATCGTCCTAAGCAGGCAATTGCTAGCGTGAAGAACAACAAGTCGGTCACCGATCCTCAATCCAAGAGTCCGGTCTAGGCTCACCCCTCCTCCTCTCGACACATCGAGTTCAGGAGCAGCGCTTGGTAGGGTGGGCTCGCGACACGACGGTTTGAAGATGAAGATGTGACTATTTAATTTAAACTAAGTCCAAAGCGCACTATAGGTACATGCAATGGTTATTAGGGTGTTTGGACCTAATTTAATCGATCAAGCAAGCCTAAAAGCTAAGGGCTCATTCCACAAAAGAAAAGAAAAATAAAACAAAACCGGAAAATGACAGCGGTGAAAACGCGATGAAAATCACGGTGAGCCCCCAGGTGTACAAACACCTGAAAATTAGGCCTGAGTGTCTGAAGTCCGATGTACTTGTATTATTACAAATTAAATGAATGTCTCTCTCTCACAAAAATAAATAAGAGCTAGCTATCCTCTCTCTCTCAAACCCTCCTGCTCTCTCCTGCCGGCTAGGCTAGAATAGCCGACTCCGCCTCCCAATGATGCACAGAATCCCCTAAGCGATCCTCCCCGATCCGTGGTCCCTCGCAAGAAGACGAGAAAGAAGATGGTCCGATAGCTCAATAAGATATATCAAAATTGGAGAGATCAAATAAAGCAATTAAGCAGACAAGCAAACACAATCACTCAAAATTGTGATCTATACGTTGTTGCTTCCCGACAACGGCACCATTTGATAAACCCACAAATCTATCGGTCGTGTATTCCACACAAGGCGGGAACACAGAAGTCGCTGCGGTGACTGCGTAGAAATCCGGATTTAATCAACAATGAACCCACAATATAAATCAAACAATGAGAAACAACTGTGGAGTCAAATTTAATTTATCTCTACAAATAGGTATATAATGTAAGTATGTAGAGTGTCGAACTCAGGGAGCAAACAGGATATATCAGGCAAAGTGCTAAAAATGTGATTGTGATGTGTGTCTACCAGTATGCTATTTTTGTGGGTTTTTAATTTTTAATTATTTTTTTAATTTTTTATTTTGTATTTTTGTATTTTGTTTTTTAATTTACTGATTTTATATTTTCTTTTTATATTTTACAATCTTTTTCAATAATAAAATATTTACATATAATATAAGAAAAGGGTAAGATGGGGGATTTATAAAAATAAGGAAAAATGTTCAAAAATCAGAAAATAAATTTTTTGGTCTTTTTATAATTTTATGATGTTTTTGTGATTTTTGGAATTTTTCAGAATATTTTTGGTATTTTCTAAAAGTCAAAATGCAAGAAACTAGTGAACTAGGTTGCTGGCCGAAATTAAAATGAGGATGAAAAATACTAAACAATACCCAAAATTCCTCAAATTAATTTTACAATAAAGGCAATAAAATAAAGAAACTATAGAACCTGAGTTTGCATTTTTAGGATTTTTCTAGGATTTTTTAGATTTTTATGAAGTTTTTAGGGTTTTTTTAATTTTTAAGGTTTTTGTTTTGAAATTTTTAATGATTTTTGGAAATAAGTTAAAAGGCACTAGAATAGACCTAAGGTAATTTTTTTAGAATTTTTCAAAAAGATTTGATATTTTTTGGTATTTTCTAAAACAAACATTAGCAAAAATGCATGTTTTTTATTTTTAATAAATATTAAAATGAATAAAAATGATAACGTGAATAAGCAAGCAAACAAGAGCCTATGGTATTTTTTTGATAATTTTTCGAGTTAAGATGATGCAAGAAATAAATACAAACAACCAATAAAAATCACACAGCTAGCAGGGGTATAAGTGTAAATAGCAGGAAATACAGGGGCCAAAGTGCAATTTTCACGCAAAATATAATACTAAATAAACAACTTAATGGACCAAAAATAAATTCCAAGACCCGCAAGGGTGCGCCTGCAAATAACCCAACCAATCGCGCGACTAGCACGCGCCTGGGAAGGGTATAAATGTAATATTCCAAAAACATAGGGGTTGATATGCAATATATCCAAAAGTTTTACACTTAATGTCAAACTTCCTGGATTGAAACGAAATAACAAGACCCGTGAGGGGCCTTCTGCAAAATACCCCGCACCTCACGTGTACTGGTTACGTGAGGTGACGTGGCTTGGACTTGAATGCAATATCCCTAAAGGTCCAGGGGCCACATGCAAATGTTACAAAAGTTTTAACACTGCATACGAAAGTTTATGGGCTAAATAGATATTACAAAAATGGCGGGGGATGTTATGCAAAATACCCACGCTAGCGCGAAAGCGGACGTCCAGGATGCTTTCACTTAAACATGTGTCGACGCATCCTCACGCGATGACGCTTTGGCTGCTGACGGCTGAGATTAGACGAGGAGCTGATGATCGGACGATGCGGGAGCAGAGGATCGGAAGGCGGCTGGAGTGTCTGGGGATCGAGCTCGATCGGACGGTCGCGGATCTTCCTGTAAGAACAGGGAAGAACCCGACTTCCGACGAGCTTTGATCGACGCTAGGGTGCTGCTCCGGCCTCCTTCCTGGTCGCAGAAGGTCTCCTTCGACTCCTGGAAGCTTCCCCGACCCACCAACAGAGCCAAAAAGGCTCGAGGAGCACTATTGCTCTGCAGTGGAGTGGAGAACGAGATGGTGGCCCAAGTACCTTGTGCTGCGCAAAATCGACCCTCCAAGGGGTCCTTTTGACTCCGGCAACTTGCCAAAAATGTTAAGGGAGACGAGGGCAAAATGCCTCGACCTCCAGTGGGCACGAACGAGGGACAAGCGGAGATATGGATGCTCGTCGGAGCTTGCTCCGGCGAGGGGTGTCGATTGTGCGAATCGATCGATGAGAATCGATGATGAAGATGGCTACTTGTTCCTACGACTGTTGTTAATAAAATGGGCAAAGAAAAGAGGGAAAACAAACACCTCAAAAGAGCGATCCTGAGGTCGAAAGTACCTCGACGGCGGGGGTCGCCGGAGGTGGTTGGAACTCGCCAAATCCGCGACGAATCTCTGGCTTGAAGGGCCAAACTTGGACCTGTCACCTCCAGGTAGCCAAAGCACACCCAAGGGGAGGAAGGTCGGGACAAAATGGGGTTCGAAACTCAATGGAAGGAGAAGGGGGGTCTTTTGAATGGATGACTGATGAATCCACATTTCATCATCTTTATTCCATCATTTTGGCACCAAAAACTCTAGCAAATGACTGTAAATAGCATTAAAATCATCATCTTAGCATTCATGCATGTGCATCTACATAGTGTATAAAATACTGTAATTAAAGCCAAAATTATAGAATAAATAAAGAAAAGAAAAAGAATAAAATATTGTAAATATTTTATGACCCGAAACCCCGAGACCTAGGCATCTTGATGAATAGGTCGACAAGGAATAAAGTAGGGGGAGATAAGGTCAAAAACACAGTTCAAATACACTTCATTCCATTGATTCTTTATTCATTTTGGGACCTATTTTTGGTTCCACTTTTTATACATCAAATAAAGAAACTTTGTACATGAAAGTTGTAGCTAATTTAATAAAGAAAAATACAAAATTGATTTCACTGAAAAATAATGTACAGATAAAAGGTTATGGTCTGAATAAAAATCTAGAACCCCAACTTCCCAGACCCGTATCTCACAAATGAAAACTCCAAATGCAGCATACTCACCTTTAATTGTATATAGAAGAAAATAAGCTATTTAATGGCGGTGGTTTCGCATCTGGCGGAGCTACGGTTTAAAAGTTGAGTTTTAGACCCTCCTTGTATACTTGTACATATTAAAATATTCAATTTATTATTTATTCATTATTTTTATATTTTTATATTTTTATAATTTTGTAAATATTACTTATAATAATTATGTGCATTAAAATTAGAATAAAAATGCAAAGAAAATACAAAATAAAAATACTTGTAAATAGGATACATAGGTATACTACCTATACTTATACCTATATAAAATACACTTCTATTTTATTAAATAGACAAAATAAATCAGAAAAATAAAATAAAAATGTATTTATGCATATAAAAGTATTTTATAATTTTAGAAAATACTAAATAAAAATAATAAAATCAAAATATACAAAATAAAAATAAAAGGATACAATATACCTATATAGGGGTATAAAAGCAACTTGTAAAAATATATTTCATAAAAATAATTAAAAATCGGAATAAAATACTATATAAAATAATAAGCATTTTTTATTTTATAACCTAAAATAAATAAAGTCATTTATTATTTTTAAATCATTTTTTTAATCTTTTTCCAGGAGTTTTTCCTGGTTGGTCCACGTGGACCAACCAGGGGGCCAGAAGAGTTGACCTCGGGTCAACTCCCTGGCCCTACTCCTGTAGCTGCGACAGAGCGCCCATGCCCCTCTTTCGCCCATTTTTCGAGGGTGCGTCTTTCACCCTTTGAAGACGCTTCCTTCATGAAAGTTGTACCCTGTACATCCAGGATTCCCGCTGACCTCTTAGATCCTACCAGATCTTCTTCATCCGCCCGTGACTCCTCCTCGAAGTTCACCCCTCGCCACATCTCAAAACCGAACCCCCCTTCTTCCCCTTCTCTTTGAACCGGTTTTGGAGAGCTTCTAACCTCCGAGTGCGGCAAGGTGGATACCCCTGTGACAGAGGAGGACCCTAGGACCCTCGTCGAGGTGCGGCGAGGCTCGCCGGCCGCGTTCCAACCCATCTCCGGCCTTGCGGCCGTCAGGTTTATTCCTCGGGTTCTACAGCCCTCGAGGTCATCTTTTTCGTTTATTTTTTTGTAGTTTAATAGCTGGTAGTCATAGGTTTAGATACAAGCATTTAGCTGGTTGATTCGTCGAGTTTATCGCCACGATTTCGCATCAAACACCTTGTCGGAGCCTCGAGCTCCGGCGGTCATCCCCATTCCACGCACACCACCCCCGCCACCTTCTTTTTGCCTCGGGACCATCTCTCGTGCTTGCTTTTCATCCTTGCAGGGTCCAGGAGGCCAAGGGACTCGATTTGGGGGGTCAAGCTTTTGAAAGAGGAGCACCTGGAGCTGCAGGTCGGCCCCGACCTCGGGGCAGATTCTCATCACTCTTCACGCCATTTTGAAGGCTCTAGCAGATAAAGAACATCTCCTGGGAGGTTTTGCGACGCGGAGGAACACCTGAGACGACCGGAGCTGCGCAGCAACGCCGTTCGGATCTCTCCCGTTCGTCGTTCTTCGGGCGTTCTTCCTGATGCCCTTATTGCCGTCCGATGGAGCCGTCTTCTCCCAGGCGTACAACCAGCATTGGATTGCGCCAACCCCGCGACCGTTGATCTCCAACCGCAGCATATAATCTTAGCCGCACAGCACGAAGCGGCATCGGCGCGCCCGGGATCGCCACGTGTGTAAGTAACATATATCCCGCCGTAGGATGCGCGACTAATTGGGTATTTTGCAAGACTTTCCCGCGCATTTTAGTATTTCGAGTTTAGCATATAAACTTTCCATTGCTGTGTCAGTTTTTTTGTAAAATATATAGAACAGCCCGTGTGATTTTGAATAATTGCAGAACTTTCCTCCCAGGCGCACGTGCTAAGGCACGTGCTTCTTGGGAATTTTGCGGATATAATCTCGTGGATTTTGCTTTTAATATTCAGTCCGCGATTATTTCTATTTAATTAAATCTTTTTGGAATTTTTGCGTGTAAACCCCGTATATTTTGGGATATTGCTATTAAGCCCCTGCCAGGCGCGCGTGTTACTCACGTGCGCTTGGGGACTTTTACAATCAAGCCCTGGCGGCTTTTGGGTTTTGTTGTTTGGCCCAGAAACGTTTTTTTTCAGTTCAAAATTTGTGGCAAAATTGCAAGCGTGCCCCCTTAGTTTTATCTATTTGCATAAAAGCCCCTGCCAGGCCTTCCATTTTTGTGTGCTTAACGTATTTATTTGAAGCATCATTTTTAACTCCAAAAATTCCACAAAATTTGGGTTAAGCTCCTGGAAAATTGTTCTTCCACGCTATATTTTTAGTTTTTGATTTTGTTTTATTTTTATATTTATTAAAAATCAAAAACATGCTTTTTATTCACTGTCTAGCTTAGAAAATACCAAAAAATAGTAAAATACCTCTAAAAATTCCAAAAAAAATCCCTAGTGTCTATTTTACTATATTTTTTAGTGTCAGTCCAAAAATCATTAAAAATCTCAAAAGAAAAACACTAAAAATTTAAAAACACTGTAAAACTTCAAAAAAATCTATAAAATCAAGGAAAACTCCAAAAAATATAAACTCAGGTCCTGTTTGTTTTCTATTTTATTCTCTTTACTAGAAAATTAGTGTGAAAAATTTTGATTGTTGTTTGCTAATTTTAATTCTCATTTTACTCACAGCCAGCACATTTTCCACTGTTTTGCCTTATTTCAGTAATTAAAAATACCAAAAACTCCTTGAAAAATCCCCAAAAATCACAAAAACAACAAAAAATCCTAAAAATATCAAAAACATTTTATTTCTGAATTTTTTGTTATTTTAGCACATTTTTATAAATACTTTATCTTGTCTTTTAATACCTTGTCCTTATTTTCCAATATTGAAAAAGAAATTAAAAAAATATATAAAATATAAAATTATATAAATCAGAAAATTAAAAATCAAAAATACAAAATTAAAAATTAAATTAAAAGTAAAAAAAATTAAAAATTAAAAACCCAGAAAAATTCCTTGGATTGCTTGCTTAGTGTAGACCTTAGACACATCACACACATTCACTTGTGCACAATTGTTTGAATTACCCTGCTTGCTCCCTGTGTTCGAACTCTCTGCATACTTGTCACTATACATCATTTGTGTAGAGTTAAAAATAAATTTGACTCCACATTTGCTTGTCATTGTTTGATATTTGATTGTGGGTTCATTGTTGATTAATTACGGGATTTTGTAGTGGTCAAGATATCGACTGTTGATTCGCCTTGTGAATCAATACGACCGCTCTCAATTTCGTGTTAATCAAATGGCTCCGTTGCCGGGGAGCAACAGCGCGTAGTTCGAGTTTTTGCTTCGTGTTGTGATCATTTGTCTACCTTTGCGGCTTTTATTTCTGTTTGTGTTATTTTGCATTATTTTTGATATATCTTTTGCATTGTCTAACCACTCTCCTTGTTTGGAGTCCGTGCGAGGTACACGGATCGAGGGAGGAGCCCCTCTTGGAGCACCTTGGCACCCACGTGAAGCAGCTCTAGCTTAGCACGAAGAAGGACTTGGAGGATTTTTGCAAGACAAATTCTTAGCATTTCATTTTCTTGCATTGTATTTATTTTATAATTTGTGAGAGAGAGAGAGACCAATTATTGTAATAATACAGGTACCCCCAGACATTTGGACTCTTGCGAGCCTAATTTCCAAGTGATTGTTCACTTGGGGGCTCGCCGCGGCTTTTCACGGTTTCTTCGCATTCTTTTATTCTGTTTTGTTTTCCGATTTTCATTTCTTTTGTGTGATTGAGCCCTTAGTTTTTAGGATTGCTTGCGATAGATTAAGGCCAAACACCTAATACTTTGCATGCACCTATAGTTTCGTTTGGACTTAGTCAAAATCTTAAACAGTTGATCATTAGCTTTCGATCCACGTGCCACGAGCTCATTCCCACACAAGCGCTTTCTCCTAACTCAAATGTGTTGAGCAGAGGAGGGGTGAGCCTAGACCGGACGTTAGGATTGAGGGTTGGTGGTCAGCTTGTGGTTCTTCACGATAATAGCAATTTCTGAAACTTAGGGCGATTTCATCGGCTTTGCATTTGCATATAGATAGGTTTCAATTCTGTTTAGCATCCTTGCATGTAGAGTGCTGGAGGCAAGGTGAGCATTTCTCTTTAGCATACATCATCGATTGCCGCTTGCATTGCTTTTCCGCCTCTCCCTCTGATTTTGCCAACCTAGGTGCTTAAAGGAATTGACTCCTCGATAGGATCGTGCATTTTTATTAAAAATCCAAAAAAGGTGATAATCAATAAAATTGGGACTGCTAATATTACTTGGCCTTAAAATCCACCAAAAAGAAAATCTTGTATTTGGGGCGAGTAATCCCCTCATTGTCTTCGTTTTACTTGCTCGCGCACACACTAAGGTTAGTGCCCAAATCCCATCAAGCCCCCTAAGTGTGTGTGAAATTCTTTGACTTCTCACCTAACTCTAAAATAGACAAGATTAAAAGACCGCATTTTTCGGTCTCTACCGAGTTGAGTAGGTGAATTGAGGGTTTGCATTATTTTCATTTTTTTCTGTGATTGTTTTTGTGTGTCCTAGATCTCCTCTGCGCATTTGCGCCTTTTTCTTCACTCTCTTGACTTGACCTTCGTGCTCCCCTGAATCACTTCCTTTTGTTTTCGAGATGGACCCGTGGAGTGCATTTTATCCGGACTTTGCGGACCCCTCGCTCGCTCCAGCCGGTCCACCTCCCTTTTATCAGGAGGATCCTCCTCCTATTTTTTCTGATTTTTGTACATACCCACCTCAGCCACAGTATCAGACCTCGGACTTCTATCCACACCCACCCCCACATGTGTATTATCCGTCTCCACCTTCACATCCACCCGAGTCTGACCTGATGGAGTCACCTCCCTCGATCTCTATGAGCAATATCTTGAATCGGATGACAAAGCGCATTAATTTGTTGAATGATAATCTTGCTATCTTGAGGAATAATCAGATTAATGCTCCTTCCGTCAGGGATTCGGATTTACTTGTAGGTGATCATGGGAGCTTGCAATCGCCAAAAATACAAAAAACTGAGAAAAATGTAAAAATACAAAAAGATTTCGGGAGACACTTGGTTGATCAATATTTTGAGGAGAGAGTCCACTTGCCAGAACCTTGGACCACGCATGCATTCACACCCAGTCCCACCTTTGACCCTGAGGATGCCGCTGTACAGACTGCTCTTGGCATGCCTCGTGTATATGCTGATTCCGACTTCCTCCCTTGTATGGAGGAAGTCCAAAAATTCAAAAAAATTCTATCTGAACCCGAAGTGGTGGCTACTATTCATGAGATTATCCGTGCCCCACTTCAGCAGGCCATGACTGATTTATCTGCCCCTCTTCCCAAGAAGAGAAAGCGGAGGAGCAGATCTGAGCGTCATATTCTGACCATGGCCACTGCCCTCGCCATCACACACCGTCCCATTCCCAAGAAGAAGAATACAGCTACACCTTTCATCACTTGCACCATCTCTGACTATACATGTGATCGCACTCTCCTGGACGGCGGTGCATCTATTAGCATATTACCCTTCTCACTGGTACAATCTCTTCACTTAGGGCCTCTCAAGAAGACCAGGATGATCGTTCAGTTTGCTGATGGATCTATCAAGAGGCCGAAGGGTATCCTTGAAAACGTCGTCATTTCTATTC
The DNA here is from genome assembly GCA_037367405.1 of Ottelia alismoides. Classification (NCBI taxonomy): domain Eukaryota; kingdom Viridiplantae; phylum Streptophyta; class Magnoliopsida; order Alismatales; family Hydrocharitaceae; genus Ottelia; species Ottelia alismoides. Next base: position 316,751 of record JAZKJV010010268.1, on the reverse strand, counting down.
AGGGCACGAACCACAATGTTGATTTTATCGTGTTTCCCATGGAAAACTCCACAGGGGAGCCGTCTCCAATCATCCTGGGACGACCATTCCTCGCCTCTGCGAGGGTCGTTATTGACTATGGATCAGGAGAAGTTCGCTTCCGTCCTGTTGACGGGAATGAAGTGTCGATCACCGCACCCACAGTTGACCAGAGACCCGCACCTGATGCACCTTCACCGATTATAGCTGACTCTGAGGTCTGTGACCGACCTGATGCTACTGGAGATACCTCCTTAGCGACCGTTGATGAGACCCGACGGATCCCCCGAAAGGGGAGGAAGTCGGAAAGCATGGACCTCACTAATCCTCCTCCTGGTGTATGACGATGTGTTGATGAAATCCAGAGTATTTACGTGATTGAACCATTTGAGCGGAGGGCAGATGATAAGATGATTGAGGAAGTTTATGATGTTGCCCATTACTTTGAGAGACCTCATAAGGCAACAAATGACCTAGGTAAGACTAGGCAGGACGGACCTGGCTTGACTACTTCCACTGATCAATCCGTTCCTGGCCCTTCACAAGTGAAGATGATTGAGGTCGGTTATGAGGCTGCCATTTATTTTGATAAATTCAGACCTCTTGTTGAAGACAAGGATTCAGGTGAGAGTCTTGAGGACGATCTGAGTTCGTATACTTCCACTGATGATTTCGTTCCTTTTGATTTTGACCTGGACGAGGACTCGCAGGACGACTCCGATTACACTTCTTCCGAGGATGATGAGTTTGTCCCATTCCACTTCGATATCTGCGAGACTTCCAAGGCTGGACCTAGTCGTACTTCTTCCACTCACCAGTCTGCGCCTTCACACCATAGGACCACCAAGGGAGAACCCAGCCATACTGCTTCCATTGATCAGTTCGTCCCTTTCCATTTTGATTCCACTGAGGGCCTTCACCGTGTCGACCCCGATCTTCATCCGTCCACTGTGGACCCCGATGTCGACATCCACCACACCAGATCTATCCCTCAGCGGTCTCGCAAGAAGGTTAGCTTTCGGCCTTCTTGATCATATGTACATCCACCTCTGTTGTACATCCTCCTTTGTTCATCTCTTCCTATCTCCCGTTTTTACTCGTCCACCCAGTCTCGTGTCTGCCTTGCTTAGGACGTACTTTGTCTTAAGTCTAGGGGGGTGGACGAGTCGAGTGTTCATTCTTCGTTTCGTGTGATCACTCCTGTTGTTGCCTATACTTAGGGCTTCTTTTACCCTAAGTATAGGGGGAGTGATGTGTATATCCTCTGATCTATCCTTCCATCTTCAGATCTCTTTTCTTCTTTTCTTCTTTTCTTCTTTTCCATCTCTATCTTCTGTATCTATCAAAAAGGTGCCGCCCTAGTAGACAGTTTTCCATACTTAGGGCGTACTTTGTCCTAAGTATAGGGGGGCGTGCACCTCGAGTTGTTCTATTCTTTTCGATCCTCTCCATTGTCTCCTCTTCTTGTCTATACTTAGGGATATCTTACCCTAAGTATAGGGGGAGACAATCTGAGTACGATCTGTTCATTCCCACCCTTGACCCTCCCTGCGTTGTGTACAGTCTGCTATACTTAGGATTATTTGATCCTAAGTATATGGGGGACGGTCAACTTCTCATTCGTTTGTTCATCCATTCCTTTATTTATTTATTCTTTAGACTTGCCTATACTTAGTACGAGTTATGTCTTCTCTTTTCTCCCCGATCTATGAGGACATAGCTCAAGCTAAGTATAGGGGGGTCGTATATACTACGTATATACTTTAGCCATAACTCGTACTTTCATATTTTCCTAATAATATGGCTAATAATTCTTTAAAATTCATTAAAAATCTTTAATAAAAAGGTGTTCTGTTCCTCAAATTCTTTTTGTATTTACTGATTAATAAATCAGGTGAAAATGTTTTTTTGCAAAATGTTTGAAAAATAGTTTGAAAACCTTTGTGAACATCTATTGAAAACTATTTTGAAAATATTTTGTTACATGTTTTCAACCTGTGTAAAAATGTGTGGTGTGTAAAATTTACTTTCTTTGTGTGAAATAAAAATGTTTGAAAAATGATTTGAAAATGGTTTGAAAAATGGTTGCAAAAATATTGTGAAAAATCTATATATACTGTTTGAAAAACCTTTGCAAAATGATTTTCAAATGTGTGTACATGTTTGCAAAAATGTTTGTAAAAATTATTTTGGACTATTGTTTTCAAAAATTGTGTGAAAAGCTTGTGTCAAATAAGTTTGAGGAATATTTACATCACACCAAAATCCACTATATACATGTACTTATAAAATTGACCACTTACCCTGTAAATTCTTAAAACCCACTTCTTGTATAGATAAGAAGCACTCCCGTGTACATATTTTAACCTATTTTTCAGCCAAAACCTTTTTGTTTTCAAAAATCCCAAAAACATTTGTAAAACTAAAATCCAAAAACATTTGAAAAATCTTTTTGAAAAAGACAAAAAAATGCATATGCATACATGCATCATGTTTTCAAAAATCCATAAAAAGTTCAAAATCTTTGAAAATTGCATCACAAAAATATTTTCTGCATTGCATTGCATATCATTAGCATTTTTCGGATTGAGTTTGATAGTTGAACAAGTCTAAGTAAAATCCGGAGATTGGAGCTTGATTGGACCTTAAAATCTACCTAATAACAGGAACCTTATAGGAACTGGGTTTGAGGTACTTCAGGTCTAGTTGACTTAATTCTTTGAGGATCACGGGACTTGGTTCAATGGATTCTTGACTGCCTAAGTAGAGTATTTCGGAGCACACGCACGACCCTTGTTGATAATGACCTAACTTGGACATCTGCACCTTTCACATGGCTCAACTCAGTTGGAGTGGTGAGGGGATTGGATTTGCCGGTATGAGACGCACACATGTGGAAACACTTGTCCTCCTCTAGGGGGGAAGTGCACCCCAACCCGTCCAGTGATAAGGAAGTCTAAATACAGGAGGCTGTGGGTTGCGATAAAGCTTCAAAAGAGGGATAGTCTACTGGCTCAAGAGGAAAAACTCCTTATGTAAATGTTGTTGTGAATAGTATTTCAAAAAAAAAAGTTCAGGCATGTACAAAAATAAAAAGCCTACAAGTATGTACAAAGTCAATAAGCAAGCTTGACTTCCAAAGTCATATCATGTGAGCCTGCAGCAGGATGACTTGACTACACTGGTCTTGCATCCCAGGATAGGTAGCTACACTGGCTACCGTCCATTCTTCTCTTCACCCCCTCCTCTTGAGCTGGTTGCCACTTGAACTTAGAAGGGAATACCCCGCTCCTCGAGGATGGAGTCATTGGATTGGGGAATCATTGGGTTGTCGTACTGGAGAAGTCAGTTTCTTTGTCATTCTAGTTGGGGAGAGCCACCATCACTTACACTGTACAAGTCAGATTCATAGTCGTAAGAGTTTGCGTATGAATTGAGATATTTCTAACCTGGCTATTGAGGAGACTTGGACAGAGTTTTGGGATTCTCAGGGACTGTTGAATTTCAAACACGGTTCTCACTAAGGTTCCGCCCGCACTTAAAATCCAAAGGTACGACTTAAGCTCCAAACTTTGATTTTGTGAAGACAAGTTTGATAATCAAATAAAATCCACATTTCTTCTTTTTCTTTTCTTTCTGTTTCTTTTTTGCACTTATTGTATAAGTATTTGCTAGGGACTAGCAAAGGTAAAATATAGGGGGATGATGAATCCACATTTCATCATCGTTATTCTATCATTTTGGCACCAAAAACTCTAGCAAATGACTGTAAATAGCATTAAAATCATCATCTTAACATTCATGCATGTGCATCTACATAGTGTATAAAATACTGTAATTAAAGCCAAAATTATAGAATAAATAAAGAAAAGAAAAAGAATAAAATATTGTAAATATTTTATGACCCGAAACCCCGAGACCTAGGCATCTTGATGAATAGGTCGACAAGGAATAAAGTAGGGGGAGATAAGGTCAAAAACACAGTTCAAATACACTTCATTCCGTTGATTCTTTATTCATTTTGGGACCTATTTTTGGTTCCACTTTTATACATCAAATAAAGAAACTTTGTACATGAAAGTTGTAGCTAATTTAATAAAGAAAAATACAAAATTGATTTCACTGAAAAATAATGTACAGATAAAAAGTTATGGTCTGAATAAAAATCTAGAACCCCAACATCCCAGACCCGTATCTCACAAATGAAAACTCCAAATGCAGCATACTCACCTTTAATTGTATATAGAAGAAAATAAGCTATTTAATGGCGGTGGTTTCGCATTTGGCGGAGCTACGGTTTGAAAGTTGAGTTTTAGACCCTCCTTGTATACTTGCACATATTAAAATATTCAATTTATTATTTATTCATTATTTTTATATTTTTATAATGTTGTAAATATTACTTATAATAATTATGTGCATTAAAATTAGAATAAAAATGCAAAGAAAATACAAAATAAAAATACTTGTAAATAGGATACATAGGTATACTACATATACTTATACCTATATAAAATACACTTCTATTTTATTAAATAGACAAAATAAATCAGAAAAATAAAATAAAAATGTATTTGTGTATATAAAAGTATTTTATAATTTTAGAAAATACTAAATAAAAATAATAAAATCAAAATATACAAAATAAAAATAAAAGGATACAATATATAGATAATATACCTATATAGGGGTATAAAAGCAACTTGTAAAAATATATTTCATAAAAATAATTAAAAATCGGAATAAAATACTATATAAAATAATAAGCATTTTTTATTTTATAACCTAAAATAAATAAAGTCATTTATTATTTTTAAATCATTTTTTTAATCTTTTTCCAGGAGTTTTTCCTGGTTGGTCCACGTGGACCAACCAGGGGGCCAGAAGAGTTGACCTCGGGTCAACTCCCTGGCCCTACTCCTGTAGCTGCGACAGAGCGCCCATGCCCCTCTTTCGCCCATTTTTCGAGGGCGCGTCTTTCACCCTTTGAAGACGCTTCCTTCATGAAAGTTGTACCCTGTACATCCAGGATTCCCGCCGACCTCTTAGATCCTACCAGATCTTCTTCATCCGCCCGTGACTCCTCCTCGAAGTTCACCCCTCGCCACATCTCAAAACCGAACCCCCCTTCTTCCCCTTCTCTTTGAACCGGTTTTGGAGAGCTTCTAACCTCCGAGTGCGGCAAGGTGGATACCCCTGTGACAGAGGAGGACTCCAGGACCCTCGTCGAGGTGCGGCGAGGCTCGCCGGCCGCGTTCCAACCCATCTCTGGCCTTACGGCCGTGAGGTTTATTCCTCGGGTTCTACAGCCCTCGAGGTCATCTTTTTCGTTTATTTTTTTTTGTAGTTTAATAGCCGGTAGTCATAGGTTTAGATACAAGCATTTAGCTGGTTGATTCGTCGAGTTTATCGCCACGATTTCGCATCAAACACCTTGTCGGAGCCTCGAGCTCCGGCGGTCATCCCCATTCCACGCACACCACCCCTGCCACCTTCTTTTTGCCTCGGGACCATCTCTCGTGCTTGCTTTTCATCCTTGCAGGGTCCAGGAGGCCAAGGGACTCGATTTGGGGGGTTAAGCTTTTGAAAGAGGAGCACCTGGAGCTGCAGGTCGGCCCCGACCTCGGGGAAGATCCTCATCACTCTTCACGCCATTTTGAAGGCTCTAGCAGATAAAGAACATCTCCTGGGAGGTTTTGCGACGTGGAGGAACACCTGAGACGACCGGAGCTACGCAGCAACGCCGTTCGGATCTCTCCCGTTCGTCGTTCTTCGGGCGTTCTTCCTGATGCCCTGATTGCCGTCCGATGGAGCCGTCTTCTCCCAGGCGTACAACCAACGTTGGATTGCGCCAACCCCGCAACCGTTGATCTCCAACCGCAGCATATAATCTTAGCCGCACAGCACGAAGCAGCATCGGCGCGCCCGGGATCGCCACGTGTATAAGTAACATATATCCCGCCGTAGGATGCGCGCCTAATTGGGTATTTTGCAAGACTTTCCCGTGCATTTTAGTATTTCGAGTTTAGCATATAAACTTTCCATTGCTGTGTCAGTTTTTTTTGTAAAATTTATAGAACAGTCCGCGTGATTTTGAATAATTGCAGAACTTTCCTCCCAGGCGCACGTGCTCAGGCACGTGCTTCTTGGGAATTTTGCGGATATAATTTCGTGGATTTTGCTTTTAATATTCAGTCCGTGATTATTTCTATTTAGTTAAATCTTTTTGGAATTTTTGCGTGTAAACCCCGTATATTTTGGGATATTGCTATTAAGCCCCTCCCAGGCGTGCGTGTTACTCATGTACGCTTGGGGACTTTTACAATCAAGCCCTGGCGGCTTTTGGGTTTTGTTGTTTGGCCCAGAAACATTTTGTTTCAGTTCAAAATTTGTGGCAAAATTGCAAGCGTGCCCCCTTAGTTTTATCTATTTGCATAAAAGCCCCTGCCAGGCCTTCCATTTTTGTGTGCTTAACGTATTTATTTGAAGCATCATTTTTAACTCCAAAAATTCCACAAAATTTGGGTTAAGCTCCTGGACACTTGTTCTTCCATGCTATATTTTTAGTTTTTGATTTTGTTTTATTTTTATATTTATTAAAAATCAAAAACATGCTTTTTATTCACTGTCTAGCTTAGAAAATACCAAAAAAATAGTAAAATACCTCTAAAAATTCCAAAAAAAATCCTTAGTGTCTATTTTACTATATTTTTTAGTGTCAGTCCAAAAATCATTAAAAATCTCAAAAGAAAAACACTAAAAATTTAAAAACACTTAAAACTTCAAAAAATCTATAAAATCAAGGAAAGCTCCAAAAAATATAAACTTAGGTCCTATTTGTTTTCTATTTTATTATCTTTACTAGAAAACTAGTGTGAAAAATTTTGATTGCTGTTTGCTAATTTTAATTCTCATTTTACTCATAGCCAGCACATTTTCCACTGTTCTGCCTTATTTCAGTAATTAAAAATACCAAAAACACCTTGAAAAATCCCCAAAAATCACAAAAACAGCAAAAAATCCTAAAAATATCAAAAACATTTTATTTCTGAATTTTTGATTATTTTAGCACATTTTTATAAATACTTTATCTTGTCTTTTAATACCTTGTCCTTATTTTCCAATATTGAAAAAGAAATTAAAAAAATATAAAATATAAAATTATAAAAATCAGAAAATTAAAAATCAAAAATACAAAATTAAAAATTAAATTAAAAATAAAAAAATTAAAAATTAAAAACCCACAAGAATTCCTTGGATTGCTTGCTTAGTGTAGACATTAGACACATCACACACATTCACTTGTGCACAATTGTTTGAATTACCCTGCTTGCTCCCTGTGTTCGAACTCTCTGCATACTTTTCACTATACATCATTTGTGCATAGTTAAAAATAAATTTGACTCCACATTTGCTTGTCATTGTTTTATATTTGATTGTGGGTTCATTGTTGATTAATTACGGGATTTTGTAGTGGTCAAGACATCGACTGTTGATTCGCCTTGTGAATCAATACGACCGCTCTCAATTTCGTGTTAATCACTGACCGACGGGGCTCAAAGAAAAAGGAATATTGGGTGAATCGTTGGCCCTCTCCCCCAAAAAACACAAGGGCGTATATCCTCGATCAAAGGAGAACAAAAGTCAAGAAGACTCCATTACAAGATGATGTGAGTGGCGTCCTCGAAAAATCGTTGAAAATGGTCAACAACGCAAGTCTGACAAGGTCCAGACCTCGATCAGAGATTTGACCGAGGTCAACCAACGGAGCCCTCTGGTTGGTCCACGTGGACCAACCAGAAAATTCCTTGGAAAAAATATTTGTAAAATCAATAAAAACTAGAAAACGAATTATTTAATTTTTGGTTATTAAATAAAAAGTGTTTATTATCTTATAAGGTATTTAAATATGATTTTTAATTATTTTTATGAGGTGTAAAAATAAGAGTTACCTTTTATAGGCTATATAGGTATATATATCTATGTATTTTATTAATTTATTTTTATTTTGTGAATTTAATTTTATTATTTTTTTATTATTTTATAAATTTATAAAGTATTTTTATACACTTAAAAATATTTTTACTTTATTTTTATGATATGTTTTATACACTTAATAAAATAAAAGTATTTATTGTATAGGTATAGGTATAGGTATTATACATATGTCTTTTATATACAAGTGTTTTATTTTATGTTTCTTTAATGTTTTTTATGATTTTAATATACAATTATATTATAAGTAATTTTTACAAAATTATAAAAATATAAAAATATAAAAATAATGAATAAATAATAAGTTGAATATTTTAATCTGTACAAGTATACAATTTGGGTCCAAAACTCAACTTTCAAACCGTAGCTCCGCCAAATGCGAAACTACTGCCATTAAAAAGGTTATTTTAAACTATATACAATTAAAGGTGATTTTGATGCATTTGGAGTTTTCATTTGTGAGATACAGGTTTGGGAAGTTGGGATTCTGGAATTTTATTCAGATCATAACTTTTTATCTGTACATTATTTTTAAGTGAAATCAATTTTGTATTTTTATTTACTAAATTATCTACAACTTTTATGTACAAAGTTTCTTTATTTGAGGTATAAAAAGTGGAACCAAAAATAGGTCCCAAAATGAATAAAGAATGAAATAAAAACAAAGGTATTTTTGATGTATTTTGGCCCTTATCTCCCCCTACTTTATTCCTTGTCGACCTATTCATCAAGATGCCTAGGCCTCGAGGTTTCGATCATAAAATATTTACAATATTTTATTCTTTTTCTTTTCTTTTATTTATTCTATAATTTTGGCTTTAATTACAGTTTTATACACTATTTACATGCACATGCATGGATGCTAAGATGCTGGAATTAATGATATTTACACGCATTTACTAGGGTTTTTGAGGCCAAAATGATAGAATAAAGATGATGAAATGTGGATTCATCATCCCACACCCATGTACTTTGCATGTAAGGGGGTTGGGGAGGGTCTTCTTGCGATCTTGGGATTTATGGGGTTCATTCTCAAAATGACCCAACCCTCACGTACCTTGCACGTGAGGTGGGTTGATGCTGAGGCAGGCGGGCATACAGCCCGAGGCAGGCAAGTGGGCTCCAAGGTGAGGTTGATCTGCTCTTGGGGGTGGAGTATGATGTTGGTAGTGCGATCGCGAGAGCAGGACGTGGTGGAACAAGCCTCGAGGTTGCTCCTACCGATGAAGGTGCAGCTGATGCGATGGGCGGCTCGCTAGCAAAGGGATCGGTCGAGGGTCCGCAGTTGAAGGCGAGGAGAAAAACTACTAGAGACTGAGGTGGTGGCGCGGGAGTAGGAGATGATCACAGTCGATGTCCCACTCGACCTCTGTCAACCCACGATCGGAGGTGGGGTCATGCTGCTCTTGTTGCGATGCGTGAAGGGGAGAGGGCACATGAGGACCGAGGCATGAGCTGCCTAAGAACAATGGTTGATGCTTGAACCTCATGTTGCACATGCCCGAGGATCGAGGTGGCCCAGCTATGGTCAGTAGAGGTGAGGTGGAGGACCGTTGAGTTTTGGCGAGTTTTGGTGAGTGTCTAAAGTAGTCCACACAAGGTGGGACCATAGTGTCGCTGAGCGACCGCTCACGAAACCTCAATCAATCAACAATTAACCCACAACAATCAAATAAGACAATCAAAGTGAATGTACGGAGTTAAACTTTATTATAACTCTACAACAAAGATGTGTATAGGTGCAAGTATGTGTAGAGTCGAACACATGGAGCAGACAGGTACAACGGGGCTAATGAATGCACAAAAAGTGAATGTGATGTATTTGTCTATCTATGTTATTTTTTGTGGGTTTTAATTTTATATTTTTATTATTTATTTTTTTTATTTTTATATTTTTGTATTTTGATTTTTAATTTACTGATTTTATATTTTCTTTTTATATTTTATTTATATTTTTTTCTTTTTCTATAAAGAGAATATATATACAAAGTAAGAAGGAGATAGATAATGGATTAATGAAAATAGGTAAAAATAAAGGAAAATCAGGAAATAAAATGTTTTAAGGTTTTTTATATTTTTCTAATGTTTTTGTGATTTTTCTATATTTTTCCTAATTTTTTGGGTATTTTTAAAGTCAAAAATACTGAAAACAGTGAACAAAATAAAGAGCTGAAACTAAAATGGAGAAATAAAATAGAAAATAGTAACAAAAATTCTCCAAGTTAATTTTAAATTAAAGATAATAAAACAAAAAAATTAAAGACAAAAATTAGATTTTTAGGATTTTTTTAGAATTTTTAATATTTTTAAAATGGTTTTTGGGGTTTTCTAATTTTTAGGAATTTTCTTTTATAATTTTTAGTGGTTTTTGGACTGAAGTTAGAACACACTAAAATAAGCAAAATATATTTTTTTGGGAATTTTCTAAGGTGTTTTTATATTTTTTATAGATTTTATAATGCAAATAGTGCTCAAAATGAGTGTTTTTGACTTTTATAAATAATAAAATGCAATAAACATGCAAAATAAAAATATGCCATGATACTATGATGCAACCGGAGTTTATGATGATTTTTGTGGATTTTTTTAGCAATTTATAGATGCATGTAATAAATAGAGGAAGCAAAAAGAAAATACAAACTAGCAGGGGTATTTGTGCAAATATGGCAAAGTTGAGGGGCTTGTCTGCAAATAGTCCAGAAATAATATAACTGAATTAGCAACTTTCTGACCAATTAGAAATACTCAAAATGTCAAGCCCTTCCTGCAAAAACGCCAAGCCCACGTGACTAAGCACGCGCGCCTGGTAGGGGTATGGATGTAATTCTCAAAAACTTAGGGGGCTGAACTGTAACATTTCCACAAAATATATAACTACATAAAATATTTCTGGACCAATTACAAATACCCAGAAGCCCAAGGGTATGCTCGCGAAATTCCCAAAGCCACGTGCACAGGGCACGTGCCTTAAAGGGACTAAAAAGTAATAACTGAACAACTTGGGGTTCCTTTAGCAAATTTCACGAAAGTTTTAAAACTAACGATGAATGTTTAAATTGTAATTATCAAATACAAAAAGGTGGCAGGGCGATAAATGCAAAATACCCTTGCCAAGCAGATCCAATCGTCGAAAGATAACACTTGGATACGTGGCGGCGATCTGACGGCCGATACCCCTTCGTCTGCACGGTCAGGATTAGATGGTGCTCTATGATCCAATGGCTGACAACGTGCTCGATCTAATGGTGGCTGGAATGCTGGAAGAACAGGGGCAGATCAACGACTCAGGAGCGTAGAGGAAGAACGGCCGAAGAACACGGCTGGAAGAGTTAGGAACAGCAAAATCTCGATGCTCCGAGCGGAAGGGTCACGTTTAATGGTTGTCCGAGCTTCCAGGGAGCCTCCCTGAATGGATGACTGCTTCAAAAAGGCGGGTGGACCACCGGAGCGCCACCACGGTGAGGAAGAGGGGGACGAGCTCCAGGAGGCTCGACCTTCGTCAAAAACGACCTTAGGAGGGGGTCTTGGCACCTGGGACTCTGCAAAAGAAATGCACAACGGCAGAAAGGGTTCCAGGGCAAATCGTGGATGATTGGGGCGGTGTTTGGCGCAAATAGGCACTCGCCGGAGCAAGCTCCGGCGAGGGGGTAGAGGGTGACAAACTAATCGCGATTCGAACTAATAAAAGGCTTAAGTTAATGATGGTACCATAGCGGACCTACAACAAAGAAAATGCAATGAAAAGCAACCTCGACTAGCCGATAGACCAGGAAGAATGACCTCCACGATGTTGGCTCGCCGGAGATACGTGGAGACACCACAAGACGTCGTCGGAGCCCTTTGGAGGGAGCTGGAGGAGAGCTGTCACCTCTCCAGTCCAGAGCTCGGCCAAAGGAGGGTTAGCCTAGTCAAAATGGGTTCAAGGGAGAAAGGTGGTGACGGGTTTGGTTTTGAAGAAGTGGCGAAGAGGCGTGAAGATCGAGTGATATCAGATGATGCAGCGGCCCATTCCCCTAGATAAGCTAATGGCGTGTAAGGTCAACCATAGGGGAGAAAAAGTCGTGAAGATCACACCGTGAAAGGATGCACGATGTGGCCTCGAAAAATCCGCAAAAGCGGACAAAAACTGAGGTCTAACGCAGCCCAGGCGTTGGGCAGAGAGTCCAGAGGTCAACTCAAGCCGCCCCCTGGTTGGTCCACGTGGACCAACCAGGAAAAAGCTTGGGGAAAAAGCTTGGAAATTCGATTAAAAATAATAGAAAATTTTATTAATTTTTTTTATTATTAAATAAAAATGTTTATTATTTTATGAATTATTTTATGGTAATTTTTATTTATTTTTTCGAGGTTTATAATTACAAGTTGCCTTTTATACCCTTTATAGATATCTCTATCTATATATTTAATATTTTATTTTTATTTTGTGAATTTTATTTATTTATTTTTGTTTACGATTTTATAAATTTATAAAATATTTTTATTTACTTAAATATATTTTTATTTTATTTTTCTGATATATTTTGTACACTTAATAAAATGGAAGTATAAATTGTATAGGTTTGTGTATAGGTCTTATACCTATGTATTATATTACAAGTATTTTATTTGTATTTTATTCTTATTTTAATGTACATATTTTTTTATAAATAATATTTACAAAATTATAAAAATATAAAATTATAAAAATAATGAATAAATAATAAAATGAATATTTTAACCTGTATAAGTATACAATAGGGGTCCAAAACTCAACTTTCAAACCGTAGCTCCGCCAAATGCGAAACCACCGCCATTAAATAGCTTATTTTAAATTATGTACAACTAAAGGTGAGTTTGATGCATTTCGAGTTTTTATTTGGGAGATACATGTCTGGGAAGTTTTGATTCTGGAATTTTATTCAGACCATAACTTTTTATCTGTACAATATTTTTGAGTGAAATCTATTTTGTATTTTTCTATATTTAATTATCTGCAACTTTTATGTTAAAAGTTTCTTTATTTGAGGTGTAAAAAGTGGAACCAAAAATTGATCCTAAAATGAATAAAGAATGAATGAAATAAAAGGTATTTTTGTTGTATTTTGGCCCTTCTCCCCCTACTTTATTCCTTGTCGACCTAGTCATCAAGATGCTTAGGTCTCGAGTCATAAAATATTTACATTATTTTAGTCTTTTTCTTTTCTTTTCTTTATTCTATAATTTTGGCTTTAAAAGCCATATTTTATACAATATTTACTCAATGATGCATGAATGCTAAAATGCCTAAATGAGCAGTATTTACACTCTCATTTACTAGGGTTTTTAAGGCCAAAATAATAGAATAAAGATGATGCAACGTAGATTCATCAGCTGCCTAAGAACAACGGTTGATGCTTGAACCTCATGTTGCACATGCCCGAGGATCGAGGTGGCTCAGCTATGGTCAGTAGAGGCGAGGTGGAGGACCATCGAGGCTGAGCTAGCGGGGTGATGCTCTATGTTGGAGATGGGGCATTGGAGCTTACAAGATGAATGCGTAGATCAAAGGTGTGGCAGGTTTATCCATGTTGGAGCAAATGGGTCTCTTGATGTTCGGCGAGAATCTGTGGGTGCCTTGGCAGATAACCTAAAATAGGAATGATAGGTGTTGTTGATCTCGTCTATGGAGAGCACATGGTTCTCCTCTGGTTGTGGCATCCAAAAGTCCCACAAGGGGACTTTGAAACTTTGCAGCACCACGCTAGTAGCTGCAATAGAGAAGCAAGGACTCCTTTGGATCTCGCCTCGATGTTAGGCTTGCCTTTTCTTCCCAAGGTTCTTCTTGCACCACTATCACCGGTGGCAACACCTGAAGATGGGGCCTTGCTCATTAATGGAGGAAGAAGCACGATAATGGGTGGCATGTCACCTTTTGAAGGTGGTTGCAGAAGATGGGAAAGTCGTCGTGAGACGCGGGGCTCACGGAGGGGTGGTTGCAGTCAAGGAGAGAGAAAGGCGAGGGTGAGGGAAAAGTATAGGAGGTGGACGAGAAGGCCAGGTACTCCAGGGGAGATAGGTTGCCTGCAACGAAATTGCACGCTGGCAGTTGCGTGATGAGGAGAGAGAGAGGGGTGAGGAGCTGGTGCAATTGCGCAACCATCTTACAAGGCGTGGGGACGGTTGGAAGAGAGAGAGTGAGTGAGACGGTTACGCCTCCTAAAGAGGGGTGAGCAGTTGCGACCGTGCGCCACAAGGCATGGAGGCCATTGGGTGCCACCATCGTAGGAGGTGGCTGGCAGGCGCGGAAGAGGAAGGGGGAAGGAGAGGGGGAAGAGGTGGGCCACGTGGCACGCCCTGGGGCTGCCACGCGGTGACGAAAATAAATTAAATTAAAATAAAATAATAATAATAATTATTAAATAATAATAATAATAAATAAATAATATGTACATAAATAAATATATAATATATAATAAAGGTAAATAAAATAAAATAAAGAAAATAAAATAAAGTGGCATGTGGCGGCTTCAAGAGTTGTCACGTGTCGCTCCCAAAGAAATCACAAATTAAATGTAAAGAAAAATAAAAAATAAATAAGGAAATGAGTAAATTAAAAAGTGATCAACATGAAAGTTGCTTGCCTTGATGGGATCTACAACTTCCATGAAGGATCGAAAGCCAAAATAAATCATCTGTACAAAAAGCATTTTTAGGGGGTATCTTATAGGTATAAAATACTGGATTGGATTTTTTAGAATTTTAAAATAAGATAAAAAATAAAAAAAAAGTCAAATAAAATATAAAATAAATATTTATACCTTAATCTAATTTTTTTAATATTTAAAATTTAAGAAATAAAAAGATAAAATAAATGAATACATGTACATTTGTACAATATACAACATGGGCCCAAAATCAAAGTTCCACATACGAACTCTGATTCTTTTGAATTTGATTTTGTTTTGAAGGTAATTGAACTTACATTAATTCAAAAGTGGGTAGGGGTTCATAGAGAGATATTCACATTTTAAGGCTCTTAGTCTCAAACTAGGGTTAGGGTTTTATTGGTCAATTTTTACAATTTAGTATTTTTTATATTTTTTCTTTATTAGTGTTAGTAATATATAAACTATAGAGTTGATTTTTTTCAATTCTGGGTTAGTGAAAAATAAAAACATAAGGCAAATAAGGTGAATATATAGGTGATATTTTTAAGTGACTTTGGCTTCTTATTTAATGCAAAAATGCATGTTAAAATGCATACATTAATTCTAAGTGCATGAATGGTAATAATACATAATAAATGGAGAAATGTAGCTAACTACTCTGGATCATAGCACTATTTTCAACTTTTAGAGTGATGAATCACCGATTCGTAATTAAGGAAATTCCAATTCTTTGTTTATATCATTTCCTTTCTCATACAATAGTAATTCCTACGAACATCTCAATTCCAACATCTTAGTGTCAACTTTTATGGCTTGATAATAACCATTGGTGAATATTATCAACTTATTAATGGTAAATACTCACACATGTATAATTCACAATTTACCATGATAATATAGCATAGCATTGTGATTTTCCAAGCACATGGTCGACTAATAGATTACTCCATAGATTCTTTTATAAAAACACAACATGCACAATATATACCTAACATAATTTGTTAACAAAAAAGTAACATTACGTGGTAAACACGCCTTATCTAAGTAGAGATAAGTCTTTTCCAAAAATTAGTTATGTCAATAGAACAACTAAGATTATCATCAGTAACATTAATTACTTACATTATGACGAATTACATGACGAAGGGTTAATATGAGACTCGATTTTCATATATGAATTGCCTATGGATCATCGTGTAAACTGAGATTATATTTCAATAACCTACGGAATATACGCATGCACGTGTGTTATAGGAGGTACAGAATATGCATCATATATGGGATGTGTTTCATTAAATCTTAGATATGCACGTCTATTAACAATCATGTGCACTATACAGAACAAGCATCATAGAGATTACATCTACCTAAGTTGTCGACACAAGAATGTGTAAAAAACACATAAATTATATTATACAATATGGTTAATAATGTTATGCGTAATGTGTATTAGGAGCCTATGACATAACTTAGGTTATTTACTTTATTGTAACATCAATAATCATGAATCATAGAATCATACTGATTTAGCAACGAGATTTTTAATAACCTTATGATCCATGGAGATTTGTGGATAACATCGTGAGGATGCTTGAAATTCTGAATACTATATTTCCCTTATTTGCCTTTAGCAATAGAAATCGAGAAAAGATATTCATGTCCCATGTTATAATGATACCAGTTAACACAATTTCTATTAGAAGATATCGTCAACTTATTTCTTCGTGTTTCTAAAAGAATCGACACATACCTCAATTGTGCGAGAAATCCATTCAGGAAGATGACTTGACTACATCACTCCAACTCGTCGCCAGCCACGTTGACGCACCTCCAATTTTTTTGCTGGATCAAATTCGGGGTCGGCAGCAAGGTTGACATTGTCAAATTCAAAAGCAGCATTCACCATGTCTCTCTATATTATTTTGTGCACTCACACACATACTTTCTCTCTCTATCTCTATTCACTTTCTCTCTCTCCTTCTATCTCTCGTATGGTGACTTGCGACGCAAGATCTCCATGGGACCCAATCTATTTTTAGCAAACAGGAATAGAGTAAGTGGGATTGTTTCCATTCCTTTGAAGGCTTCCTAACAAATGTCTCATAGGTTTTACATTGACGCTGATGAATACACGATTCATCATCTCAATATATTGATCTTAGCAAAATACCTACGTAAAATCTCTAATAAATATCCATAAAATCAATAAATTAACAAAATGACTCTTGTAAATAAAATACACTAATTATTGTATATTATATTGTACAAACTAAATTATCAATAAAAAAGCCACAAAATAAAGGAGTTTTTCACCTATAAATTGCCCAAAACTTGATGTATTTTTAATAATTTCATTTCAACTACTTCTTGGCTAATTCTTTCTTCGACATTTTCACAAAAATGTATATAAAAATACAAAAATACAAAATAAATTCCACCTCAAAAAATGCTCCTAGATCCCAAAGAGAAAAGGCCGTAAAGTCCAACTTCCCGGCCAAATTCCTGCTCCGTATGAACTCCAAATTAACCAAACTCACTTTCAAAGTTTAAGTTAGAAAATTATCTATCTAATGAAAGTGATCTCATTAAAATCGGAGCTCATTTGCAAAATTTGAGTTTTGGGACCAAGGTGTACACTGTATATCATGTGTATATTTTTCTTTTCTTCATTTTTATTTCCTTTTTCTTAATTACTAAAAATCAAAAAATCCTATGTTTTATTTTATTTCTAGTATTTTTTTATATTTTTGTATATTTTAGATATGTTTTATTAAAAATACAAAAAAAAATAAAATTAGAAAAGTAAAAAATATGTACATATGGTTTGTTTTGTGGTTTTACTTTTGTAAATTCTCCACTATCTTTTCTCTTTATTTTATTATATTTTAGTAGCATATTTTATTTATTTCCTTTTCTTTATTTATTTTCCTTTCTCTACACTAACTTCCCTCTTCTTTTCATTCTACCACCAACTTCCATTACACACCATATTCTTCATCTAACCTCCATTCAGCTCCACCAATAATCTAATCTCTCATTCAACTCCATCACCTTTCTAGCCTTCCTTTCTCTTCTCTCTTTATTCATCTCTTCATCCTCATTTTTCAACATATGTCATTCTTATAGAAAAAGGAGAGAGCTTGGAATGTGGTGTGGTGACAGCGACTTATCATCTTCCTTAAGCGACGACCTCTTTCAGGCGAGATCCGCGGAGCTCCTCTCCGTGTCGTAGTTTCATCCAAGCCGCTGAGAAGCCTCGCATGTTCCGTCACATGCTCGAGGCCACTACAGGAGTTCAGCATAGCTGTTCCGCATTCCGACGAAGATTCAGGTAAGTTTTCTATCCATTTCTCATTTTTATTTTATTATCTAATGTCATTTTTTCTTGTCTTGATCATATCCATTTCTTTTTAATACAACATCCAATTCATATCACCATCACATCATCTCATCCATCTTGATTCATCACTACCACTTCTCCATATCTTCCTGTTGAAAGAAATATTAAAAAAAATAAAACAAAAAAAATTAAAAAAACTAAAAAATCACAGGCTACTGTAGCACCCGCCCTTCATCCATCGTCGGCGGTGCCACTGCCTCCTCGTCATCCATCATCCACCATGCCGCCAAGCTGCCAGGCTCCTCCACCCTGATTCAGTCACGCAGCAACCTCCCCCACTCCGTAGCGCCGCTACCCCGTGCGACCATCGTTGCTATCCTCCAGCGGCCCCCTCCTCCAAGCCTCCCTCAAGCATCGATGTACCTCTACACGGCCGCCCGCGCATCGCCCTCCGCCTTCCGTGCGCCGCTAGCCAGAGGCAGCTCCTCCTCGCCACCGTGCTAGACCCCTCCGCCCGTGCGAGCCTGCCGTCCCATCTGCGCCCTAACTACTGGTCGAAGAAGGTCTACATTTTTTTAAGATTTGTAAAAATTTCATGTTGTTCCCGTATAGTTTGCATAATTCCAAAAGTGTCCATGTACACTATTTGCATTGCAATTTTTAATTTTTATATTGCACAGATAACCCTATGTTCATGCATTGATTTGGACACTAATTTCGCATCATTTTATTTAATGAAAAAGATCGTTATGCTGAGCAACTAATTCTCTACCATTTGGGTATTTATTTGGATTTTTTGATCTCTGGGTAATTTATTAAAATTATTTTAGTAGAAATATATATTACCCAATATGAGCTCTTAATTTCATATTTCACTTGTAGTTGCTCTAAAATTTCCACCAAGAATTATAAATGATGCCTTGCCATGTGTTATAGTTACTATCCAAATTTTATCTTAACTGAAGTTATCGTGTGCCTTAAATAAATTATAGAGTGATTATGGTAAATTAATTTTAATTAAATCCACACATAATATTTTTGTAAAATTCCAACTCTCCTAAATTGCTTGTTAAAATATCTATGTGAGATAGCTCGCTCTCTGTCTAATTTGACATTATGGATTTACTAGGAATTAATTACTCACTGTCACTCTATTTTCATTAAAAAATCCATAAAAATTCATATTTTCTCTAAAAAATCCAAAAAATTATTGTAGCCTCCTTCCATCATATGTACGTTCCAGTTCATAATTTTTGCATTCTTTTTGTGTAAAAAATTTCATAAAAATCTATAAAAAAGTGTGCATTTTTCATTGTTGCATTTTAACCCTTAAAATTTCAAAAAAAGTATCTTGCATTCACCACTGGAATAAGTTTCTAGGAAAGATATAATTTACCTAAATTGGACTTATTTCCTATTAAAATTAATTTGGTTAAGTTACGTATTTTCTTATTAACTTGATTCACCCGCATATTGCATTCACATTTATTTTTGCAAAAAAATACAAAAAAATCTGCATTGGAAACTTAGACCTAAGTTTTTGAATTAACCCAATGTTGTTCCTTTGCCTCCCTATGTTCGACCCCGGACTTGCCCGGAAAATTGATTAAAGTCGAGATACTCTTCACAGAGATTTTCTCTCAGTTCTAACTGATTCACTTAGTACACGTACTACAACGAGTATGGATTACACCACGTGCTCAACGGATCGATCAGATGGTGCTCTTGCCGGGGAGGCAAACGACTTAGGATTTAATTTTGAAAATTTAATTTAGGTTTTCTCTCACTCGGGTAGTCTGATCTCCAAGTCATCTCTATAATTAATCCATTTTTTCTTAATTATTTTTTACTCATCTTTTGTATATATTTTGTTGTTTTTCTCTCTAACATAAATTTTATTTTTCTTGCGAGGGCCCGGTGGACTTGGGTGCATCGGAGGTCGACGGAAGTGGCGTACGCCGACTACTGAAGTTCAAGCAGAATTAATTTATTTTTGAGAGAATTTTTGTACTTATTGTGTTGTTTATTATTTGGGATTTTATCACTTGTGCCCCTCCGAGATATCGTACTATCAGTTATGCCCCTATCTTTTTGGTAATATCATTTGTGCCCCACACTTTTTGCTATTTTATCACTTGTGCCCCTCGGGTTAGTGACCGTCCATCCCAAACGCAAATGAATGTTAACTTTTGGGACACATCAGGAATTAAATGAAAACAAATGAATTGAAAAGTCCAACCACTTTTCATCTTCCTCCTCCCTCCTCTTCCCTCCTCTTCATCTTCCTCATCCTCCTGCCCCTGCCTCCTCCCCCCGCCCCTGCTGCGCCCGTAGGCCCCCGCAACCCCATGCCTCCCCCTTGCCCCGCCGACCTGCCCCGGCGCTCCGCCCCAGGTCTCCCCTCCGCCCCTTGCCCCCGCCCCGAATTGCCCCCTTGCCCCCCGCAGCAGGCCCCTCCGCCCCCCCCCCCCCCCCCCCGCACCTCCCATCCGGCCCTCGCACTTCACCCCCGCAGCTCCCCCCTCCGCCCCCCGCCCCTCTGCCCCATGCAGCCCCTGCCACCGCCACCCCCGCGCCCAGGTCGCATCCCCTCCCGCCTCCGCCCCCCGCAGCCCCTTCCCCCGCCCCCCCAGGTCGTAGCCCCTCCCCCCTTCGCCCCCCGCAACCCCTGTCCCCGCGCCCCCCCTGCGACCCCCCTCCTCCCCCCGCCGCCCCTGCCACCGCCGCCCCCGCGCCCAAGTTGCAGCCCCTCCCACCTCCGCCCCCCGCAGCCCCAGCCCTCGCGTCCCCCCAAGTTGCATCCCCTCCCCCCTCCGCCCCCCGCAACCATGTCCCCGCCGCCCCCCTGTGACCCCCCCTCCGCCCCTTCCCCTGCGCCCAGGTCGCAGCCCCTCCCCTCTCCGCCCCCTCCACCCCTACACCCCCCCGCCTAGGTCGCCCCGCACCTCCTCCTCAAGCTGCAGTTTTTGTTAAATTAAGATACATTTTTGACTAATTGATTCATACAAATTCAGCAAAAAATTCAATAAAATTCACCGTTTGATCTGTAATGAGTGATATGTCCGTGAAATGCAAAAAATTTAGAGATTCAATGGATGCATGAAGGTGTCACTAAGAGAGAGAAATTATGAGGAGAAAGGAAGAAGAATAAATAGATGAGGAAGAAGATAAAGAGGTCTGGACAATAATATCCCTCTTAACTGCACCAAAGTTTGATGAAACCATGGTTAAGTCAACTCGTTGATGGTCAATCTGACAGAAGGGCACAACTGATGACGGAGCAAGAAGTGAGGGGTACAACTGATATTACTAAAAAGATAGGGGCATAACTGATATTGTGATATCTCGGAGGGGTACAAGTGATAAAATCCCTTATTATTTTTACCTCGAGTTGGGACCAGACAACAATTGATCTATACACATCCTGACTTGACCATAGAGTATAACATGGTCGACCAAACAGACCGAATGGAGAGGCATGCACTACATGATCTTCCTGACTCGATTGACCTAAGCGATAGAGCCCACATTGACCAACCTTCATATCACCCATTCGGAGATCCAACATATACAGGGGATTGGATTCATGCGACTAATCTACAGACCCCCTATCTACTAACTCCACCTTATGAGGCTCCGACCAACATCTGCCATACAGATGGGTCATACTCAACCCAGCATTACACGCCTGATCAAGGAGTGTTGAGTATAAGATCTCGAGTTCTTAGCAGTATCCTCCAACTGAGCATACTTCTCTCATGATGTATCATGAGAATTATTGGAGGATGACATTTCTAGAACGATCAAGAGTCCAGGTTTGAAAGTGGATCATGGATTTCGCGGATTGAATTGTGAAAACCTGGAAGACACCGGATTGACCACACGTCATGTACAGCTAGAGTCCCTTCTACCTCCCTCTTATACTAACCACTTTTCCTCCAAACTTGAGTCTATACATTCTCCTATTCCTCCTTCACCTATCAAAAAGACCAAAAAATTGAAAAACCAGAAAATACCATAAAATTTGAAAAAGGAAAAGATCTAAAAAAATTGGATCCTGCAATTAGGGAAGCACTTGATAGAGAGTTGATTTTTGAGCTTCCCCTAATAATGGCCATTGAATACTTTCCCGACCTTAAAAGATTTGTGAGAAGTAAATTGATGCCTAAAAGGTCGGGCAATAAGAAACAAGGACTGAGAAACATGTAGTGTCTATGGCAACCTCTTTGATGATAGGGAGTAAAACCAAGAGCCGTAGAGTGAAGCGGTTGCCTAGGTTTGATTGTGAAATAAAAGATACCACCTTCACCCATGCAAGAATCAATGATGATTCACCGATTAATATCCTCCCGACTTCCGTGTTTGCCAAGCTCAAACTCGGATCTGCCAAGAAGTCAAGAGAGATCGTTCAATTGGTTGATCAGTCCATTAAATGGTTGAGAGGAACCATTTTAGTCATCATTACTTTCCAATGTGCTCTATTGTAGGTAGACTTCAGATCATTGACATTGAGTACCGAGGAGAGTTCACCTAGTATCTGATCATTCTCGAGAAGTCGTTCTTAGCCTTGGCTAAGGCAACTATAGATTGTGAGACTCGGGAGATCAACTTCACTACATTGGGAGCACTCTGACCTCACCCTCATCTTTGAGGACACACGATATTCTAAGGTAACACGTAAAGTCACAGACATCCGTGACCTCTGAGAGACAGTTGATAGCCATCTCTCTACTACACCTGAGATACCAAATGTCCAGACAACCATTGGTTCAGAGACTCCCTACACCTCCACATCACCCACTGCTTGAATCACCACCACCATGACAACTTCTAGAGAGGACTCACAACCAGAAGTTGCCCTGAGCTGGACACGATCATTTCTGATTTCCTTGACTTTTTAGATGATCTGACGCATGAGCCGATAAATGCCAAGCCAACTGAGAACACCATGCCATACCAGCGACATGTGCTGACCCTACAGGAGTATTACAATGCATACGGTGTCTCATCTGATGATGAACCTCTGGTCAGTACCTCACACACACCACATCCAAGACTTACACCAAAAGAGACAACTGGGACCAAATTGACCAATCTCGATAAATCGGTTGATCCATCTCTAGTCGGTCATATGGTAAGAAGAAGACGGGTATTGATTCCTCGAGGGGTTCCTCCGGACTCCTCCAGACGATCAATCTCCTTTTCCTCTTGATAAAATTGGCTAAGAAAGTTGTCTTCGACATACCAGAGAATGAATTTTCTGAGGAGTCCTTATCAGGTCCGGATGAGGTGATTTATATGAGTGAGCTCAGTTCAGTTGTTCTGAAGCCATATTTGAACAAGCAACCATGTGTCGACCCTCGTTGGACGTTTCCTACCCCTAACTATTATTCCTCTGAGGATGATTCTGACAGTGACACATGTGTATACTACCCACCTCCTCGCTCACGCAAGAAGGTCTGTTACAAACCTTCTTGATCCTTGTACATCCTCACTCCTCCTTGTACATATTTTCCTTCCTTTATTCCCCTCCCTCCCCCATGATTCGCATCACTCGCCCCAGTTCCCTATTATTTTCATTTTGTGCTATACTTAGGATGACTAGATCCTAAGTATAGGGGGGTGATTGATCCGATTTGCTTTGTCTCTTCTTTTTATTTTATTTTTGTATATTCTTTCCTATCCTCATCGGTCCCCCATTCTTGTGTTCTTTCCAATATTTAGGCTGACCAGAGCCTAAGTATAGGGGGGCGATGTACATTGTGTATTATCCGCACTCTTATATTCTTTTTCACTTTTATTCTTTTCACCCACTTATACTTAGTACGAACTATGGCTTTTTGTCATCTAGTATCTTGAGGACATAACACATGCTATGTATAGGGGATTTGTGTATATTACATATATACTTTACCTATAACTCATACTTTGACTTGTTTGTAATTAAAATAAGGGGTTATGGATAAATTGGTGTAAATAAGAGGTATAACAAAAAAACTTTTTAAAAAAAACTCTCCTTTTTTAAAAATAAAATAAGAACACTTTTTGAAGAAAAAAATATTCAAAAAAAACTCTTTTTCAAAAAAAATCAAACTTTTCAAAAATCCTCCTTTTTCAAAAAACTTTTTAAAAAATATTAGTCATTTCTTGTTTACTTTTCTTTAAAAAACTTTAAAAAAAAAAAGCAAAACCCTTTTTCCAAAAAAATCTGTTTCCTTCTTTTCCTTTCCTTTTAAAAAAATCACAAAAATAAAAACAAGCTAATTAATAAGTTGGTTTAGTCCCTGACACTTTCACATTTACACAAGACTTGTGATGTTCAAGAACACTAGGTTTATGAGGTCTTCAAATTTTGAGTTAATCAGCCTTAGTCATTAGGGTCTTTGACTTAATTATTCACATTTCCCTAGTTTGAAAGATGTGTGTGCTATATTGCATACTTAGTCTCTACCTTAAGAATATGATCAGCACCTCACATACACGACTGCAGTTAAGATGAGATGAGTTGAAATTTCACTTGAGGAACTGGGATGAGGGATTTGAGTTTGGACCTAATTTTATGATACTCGAGAATGGGATAAAATCAATGAAGGCTTCATGAAACCTGAGTGTCAACACCTTTAACCAGTATGAGAACATGATTCTTGTACTATCTCTTGACATTTACCTATGTGCCATGGTATAATGAAACCTAAAAAATTGTTGATCAGTTGCGCCAACTCTTAAAAGTAGTGTAGCTAGCCAAAATTCAAATTTAAAGAAAAGAAAGAAAGAAATGTTGAAAGAAAAGCTCTCACCATACAAAGTCAAATATCAAAGAGCTTCCACCAAAGGCGAGCGCTCCCAACCATTTCAAACTATCCACTTGGACCACCGCTATTAGGACCAGGAGTCGAGCTAGCACCAAAAAAGGGATCTGCAACGTAAATGCTACAAGTCTGGGTGTAGAAGGCATATTAGATACTCAAAAAAGACACACCCCTGTGTACTCCTAAGAAAACAAGTGTAGACGACTCCAACTTCTCTTGACGGACACACTGGTCAACAATCAAAAAATACATGTGTTGAGTTAATAAGGCACTCGAGAAGATCCTTATTCCAATGAGAGGGAGAGAAGAAATGACACAATCCTATGTCCTCCATCAACTGGCCTTCCATCTACACTTTAAGTGTGACAACTAAAGAGATGGTGGATTGGATACAAGAAATGGTTTATTCCCTAGTGTTGAGGATCGAGTTCTTAGGAGAGTCTCTTGAACTGGAATCTTGGGTGACATTGCGACTCTACTCTTATAACTGCAGTCCACACTTAAGTCATATCCATACTATATATGTATACATAGAGAGTCTAATGATTAGGGAAATTGGATACCTTTTGACTAGAGCTTAGTTCAACTTAGAATTTTAGGATCTCTAAAACCAAGAGTTCTTGAACGGATCAAGTCTTGTATTCACATGCACGGTCAGAAGTTATTCCAACTTATTCACTCTTTATTTACTTAAGGACTAGCAAAGTTTAAGTATAAGGGGTGATGAATACATGATTCATCATCTCAATATATTGATCTTAGCAAAATTCCTAAGTAAAATCTCTAGTAAATATCCATAAAATCGGAAAATTAACAAAATGACTCTTGTAAATAAAATACATTAATTATTGTATATTATATTGTACAAAATAAAGTATCAATAAAAAGCCGTAAAATAAAAGAGTTTTTCACCTATAAATAGCCTAAAACTTGATGTATTTTTAATAATTTCATTTTAACTACTTTGGTTAATTCTTTTTCTGATTTTTTCATAAAAATGTATATAAAATACAAAAATACAAAATAAATTCCATCTCAAATAAATGCTCCTAGATCCCAAAGAGAAAAAGCCATCAAGTCCAACTTCTCGGCCAAATTCTCGCTTCGTATGAACTCCAAATTCACCAAACTCACCTTTAAAGTTTAGTTTAGAAAATTATCTATCAAATGAAAGTGCTTTCATTAAAATCGGAGGTCGTTTGTAAATGTTGAGTTTTGGGACCTAAGTGTACATTGTATATCATGTATATATTTTTCTTTTTATTTTCTTTTTCTTAATTACTACAAATCCAAAAAATCCTTTTTATGTTTTATTTTATTTCTAGTATTATTTTTATATTTTTCGTATATTGTAAATATCTTATATTAAACAAAAATTAAAATTAAAAAAGTAAAAAATATGTACATATGGTTTGTTTTGTGGTTTTACTTTTGTAAATTCTCTACTATCTTTTCTCTTTATTTTATTGTATTTTAGTAGCCTATTTTATTTATTTTATTTTATTTTATTTATTTTCCATTCTCTACACTAACTTCCCTCTTTTTTTCATTCTACCACCAACTTCCATTCCACCCCATATTCTTCATCTAATCTCCATTGAACTCCACCAAGAATCTAACCTCCCATCGAACTCCACTATCTTTCTAGCATTCCTTTCTCTTCTCTTTTTTATTTATCTCTCCATCCTCATTTTTCGACATCCGCCATTCTTATAGAAAAAGTATAGAGCTTGGAACGTGGTGTCGGTGATAGTGGCTTATCATCTTCCTCAAGCGACGACCTCTTTCAGGCGAGATCCGCAGAGCTCCGCTCCACGTCGCAGTTTCCTCCAGACCGTTGTGCAGCCTCGCATGCTCCTCCACATGCTTGAGGCCACTACAGGAGTTCAGTGTAGATGCTCCGCATTCCAACGAAGATTCAGATAAGTTTTCTATCCTTTTCTCATTTTTATTTTATTATCTAACGTCATTTTTTCTTATCTTGATCGTATCCATTTCTTTTTAATACAACATCCAATTCATATCACCATCACATTATCTCCTCCATCTTGATTCGTCACTACCACTTCTCCATATCTATTCCTGTTGAAAAAAAACTATTAAAAAAATTAAACAAAAAATAGAAAACAAAAAATCAAATAAAAAATAAAAAATCGCAGGCTATTGTACCACTGCCCCCATTTCATCCACCGCTGGCAGCGCCATCGCCTCATCATCATCCATCGTACCACCCAGCCGCCAGGCTCCTCGGCCCTGCTCAAGTCGCGTAGCAATTGCCCCCACCCCGCAGCGCCGCCGCCCCGTGCGGCCATCACTGCCATCCTCCTCCGACCCCCTCCTCCAGGCCGCCCTCAAGCACCGACGCACCTCCGCGCGACCGTCCACGCATCACCCTCCATCTTCCGCGTGCCAGCAGCCAGCGGCGGCTCCTCCTCCTCGCCACCGCACTAGACACCTCCGTCTATGCGAGCCCGTCGTCCCATCTACGCCCGGACGAAGAAGAAGGTCCTCATTTTTTATTTTTTTAATTTTTATAAAAATTGCATGTTGTTCCCATATAGTTTGCATAATTCCAAAAGTGGTCATGTACACAATTTGCATTGTAATTTTTAATTTTTATATTGCACAGATAGCCTTATTTTCATGTATTGATTTGGACACTAATTTCACATCATTTTATTTAATGAAAAATATCATTATGTTGAGCAAATAATTATCTGCCATATGGTTATTTATTTGATTTTTTTGATCTCTAGGTAATTTATTAAAATTATTTTAGTAAAAATATGTATATTTTACCCAATCTGAGCTCTTAAATTCATATTTCACTCGTAGTTACTCTAAAATTCCACAAACATTACAAATGATGCCATGCCATGTGTTATAATTACTTTCCAAATTTCATCTTAATTGGAGTTATATTGTGCCTTAAATAAATTTTAGAGTGATTTTGATAAATGGTTTTTAATTAAATCAACACATAATATTTTTGCAAAATTCCAACTCTCCTAAATTTCTTGTTAAAATATCTATGTGAGATAGCTCTCTCTCTCTTTCTAATTTATCATTGTTGATTTATTAGGAATTAATTACTAACTGTCACTCTGTTTTCATTAAAAAAATCCATAAAAATTCATATTTTCTTTAAAAATTCCAAAAACATATTATAGCCTCCTTGCATCATAGATATGTTCCAATAAAATTTTCAGAATTTTTGCATTTTGTTTATGTAAAAATTTCAAAAAACCCCATAAAAAGTGTGCATTTTTCATTATTGCATTTTAATCCTTAAAATTCCAAAAAAGTGTCTTGCATTCATCACTAGATTAAGTTTGTAGGAAAATTATAATTTATCTAAATTCGGACTTATTTCCTATTAAAATCAATTTGGCTAAGTTGTGTGTTTTCTTATTAACTTGATTCATCCGTATATTGCATTCGCATTTATTTTTGCATAAAAAAATACAAAAAAAATCTGCATTAGAAACCTAGACCTAAGTTTTTGAATTAACTCGAAGTTGTTCCTTTTCCTCCCTATGTTCGACCACGGACTTGCCCTGTATATAAATTAAAGACGAGACTCTCTTCAAAGAGATCTTCTCTCGATTCCGATTGATTCGCTTAGTACACGTACTACAATGAGTACAGATTACACGACGTGCTCAGCAGACACATCATACGCCCCTCTACTTTTAACATTCAACCCTTACATGTAGAGTCAATCATGTTGCCACATATTTTATTATTTTATTCATTTACTAATTTTTCTTACTAACATACGAATCGTTATAATTACTTTGACCAGATTTGTTTGTGTTAAGGATGGTCACAGAGAGCTAGATAAAAGAGACAAAGATAAAATCAAGTCAATAGCATAAACACGATGCAGTTGTGATGCTCATATGAATATCAACAGTGATAGGAAATATGAGAAGTATGTTGTAGCGGAATTAAAATCGAGTGTAATCATCAACTACATTTGGAAGAGTGTGCTCACATGATGAGATCACAAAGATGAATTTTGAAGGCACAATCAATCCAAATAGATATGGCAACTTAACGTCATATTCACTATCCTAGAGCTCAAGTCCTCGTACGATATTTTCTCCTTTCATTGTATCAAATCGTAAATTTAATCTAATTGACCAATATCCTAACTAACCATGAGAAAAATGAATCTCTAGGATAGAAGTTTTTCACAATTTTTTTTGTATATTGAATGTCGATTCCATCGTTCCCCCATTTTGAAACAGTATATAAAACTATTTATCTAAAGCCAGGGTTCTTCCTCCTCCAGTTCTCCTAAAGGAAATTTTAATATATGTGCCCTGAGAGAGCACCAAATTATAGTGACATAAATTGCATTAACATCGTATAATTCCAAAAGCTTCGCATACTCTTGAAGATTGGAAATTTGCAGGCGATAAATGGTGTAGGGTTAGCCCGGAACTAGGTCGAGATCACATTACATATATCACACATGACCTTTTCTTTAGCAAGTGGAAACCATTAAAACGAACTCATGCAAATTCCATAAATTAGGTCAAGAATTGAAGAAGAGATCAAGTTGCTAAACGTTAGTTTGGGGCCTCTATAGCAATCAATGCACAATGCATTCATCTCCAGATAGAGAGAGAGAGAGGAGGGACATCTCATCAAGGAGGAGCTCATCTCTCCTACAGCCACAGACTTGGAAGAAGGTGTGGCGAGGAGGGTCGGTTGTAATGCGTACGGATACGGCCACGGACTAGAAGAGTAGGGAGCAAGGAGGGTCAGTTGTAACGTGTGCAGGCCAACGAGTCATCATCAGAGGATGGTGTGTGCAAGTACAACCATGGACTTGGAATAAGGCGGGAGCGAGGAGGGTCGGTTGTAATATATATGGGCCCAAGGAGGCGACTTCGAAGGGTGGTGCGTGCAGGCTCGTCTCACGGGGGTGGGACTTGTCTGGGATGGCGGTGAGGAGGGGAAACAGAAGCTAGGGCATGCGGGCTAGAGCTAGTCGGGCGTCGGGGGAGAGGGAGGTTCTCGATCGAGCGGGGGGTGGTCCTAGTGTTGATTGCAAAGACTGATGTACCTAACATTTGATCTTGGAGGAGCTTGCAATGTCCGATAAGTCGAATCCAGCAATCGTTGTATCGACCCTCACTCAGCTCTTGATACCCAATCAATGCAAATCAGACAAACAAGCAACCCACAATAATAAGTATATGAAAATGCAAACTAAGTGTTCGTCAAAAATTATTATAACTCCACAATATATGTGTATAGGGCAAGTAAGGTGGAATGTCAAACCATTAAGAACAATGATGGATAGGTATAATTATTAATAATTAATGATAAATATTATTGTACTTTTTATCTTTTTCCAATTTTTTGTGGGTTTTTAATTATATATATTATGAATTTTAGTTACTTTTTAATTTTTTAAATTTTTAAATTTTACTTTCTTTTTAATTTTACAAGTTTTTAGTTTCAATTTTTAAAAAAAGATAATATATGTATATATAATAATATGTATTATATAAGTAATATAAGCAATATAGTATATATAGGTTTTATATTTCTAAATATGCAGTAAAAATTAAAAATAAATTGTTTTTGTTTTTTTAAAATTTTTTTCTCTATTTTGGTAATTTTTATAGAATTTTTTCAATATTTATGTATTTTAGTGTATAAAAATATACAAAGCAGTAAATAGGATAATGTAGCTAAATGTTTTGGGGTTTTAAAAGTAGATAATTGGTTCAAAAATTCTTAAAATGATTTTTAATATATACTAGATACAATAATAAAAATATAGAACAAAGGTCATTTTTTGGATTTTAAATGAATTTTTCTAATTGTTATAGTGCTCTTAGGGTTTTCTAATTTTTAAGGCTTTTGTTTTTGTATTATTTGTTATTTTTGTATGAAGCTATAATATATAATAATATAATAACTCTAATTTTTGGCATTTTTAAAGAATTTTTTTACTTTTTTTGAATTTTAGTAATTAGACATGGAATAAAAAGCTTGTTTTGATTTTTATAAATAGAAAACTAACTTGAAATACTATGAAAAAATATATGTGAGAGATATAGCTAACAGACATCCAAGATAATTTTCCTACAATTTTTAGAAATAAAATACTATTTTGATTAATAAATATACAAGAAATAAAAAATTAGGAACTGGCAGAGACCTATTTGCAATTTAGGCAAAGTTTAAATGCCTTAGATAACCATAAAAACAAAGTACAGAGGGACTCAAGCAATTGAACCAATCAAATTTGAACTTAATATGCTTCTGACAAGGGATATATGTGTAATTAAACTAAAGGTTACATGCAAAATTTCTAAAAATATAACAATATTTATACAAATTATAGGACTAAACATAAATACCTAAACTTGAAAGGGTCTATGCAAATCCTTGAACTTGGCTCTCGGATCATATATCATAAGATCTGGCTCATCAAGAAGAAACCAACGGAATTTCTTTTGTGTGAATTGGACTTCGTTTCGATTTGTTATGATGTTCGGAAGAAAGAGAGGTAAGAGTGATTAAGATGCCATTAACCTGTAATGACTATCATTAACGT
Organism: Ottelia alismoides; assembly: GCA_037367405.1. Taxonomy (NCBI): domain Eukaryota; kingdom Viridiplantae; phylum Streptophyta; class Magnoliopsida; order Alismatales; family Hydrocharitaceae; genus Ottelia; species Ottelia alismoides. Next base: position 285,380 of record JAZKJV010010268.1, on the reverse strand, counting down.
GATTAAAGAAACTAATGATGGATTGAGGATCGTTAATGACCATTAGTAGACACTAATCAATGGTTAGCAAAAGTTAAGCGTAAGCCGTGAAGGTTAAATCACGATTAGTAAAAGTTAATCACGATTAGCACTAATTAAGCATCATTAGCGAATCCAGAATATTCTGGAAAGTTCTAACTTAAGTCCTAAGTTACGGATAAGCTTTGGCCAATACCTGGGCCAAAACCATGGACCGCTAACTACGGTTAAGGACTAAACCATGGTTTACCAACCATGGTTAGTGGTTTTCTGGAGCCTATAAATATCCCTCCTACCAATCCATTCTCAACGATTTCCACTACCGCCACCACCCTAAGGGTTAGGGTTAAGAGGTCGGGAGGAGGAGTGAGAAACGAGGAAAGAACGCTAGCGAAGCGCTGTTGGGAGAACGAGGAGGAGGAAGGTACGATCGTCTCTTAGTTTGCTTCGTAAGTTAGATTTTCGATTCATATTTTTTCCAAGCTTTGTTTTCGATTCATCTTTCTTTCCGATTCGTTTTCTGTTATGGTTCAAGGAGAAATCTATGTAACACCCTACTTAGGTGCGAGCGGCTATGTACGTCAGTGAACCCTGTGATTCGTCACACATTCACTCACCTAAGATACGCAGTGTCTACCGATTGTCCATGGCTTATGGTTCTATTCTTTAAATTCTGCTTTTACAGTTGTTTTGATGGAGAAATATATCTAATACCCTACTTAGGTGTGGGTGGACATGCACGTCAATGAACCATGTGATTCGTCACACATTTACTCACCTAAGACGCGTAGTGTCTACCGATTCTTCATCTCTTGTTGTTTGAGTATATTCTTTCAGTTTCGTTATTGTTTTCCTCTCGATGATTTTATAGAGAAAACATTTTTCTTTTTTATTTTGAAATATATCCCGATATAAGGGGAAATTCTGCCGAAATTTTTCTAGAAATATATCCCGATATAAGGAGAAACTCTGCTAAAATTTTCATAGAAATATATCCCAATATAAGGGGAAACTCTGCCGAAATTTTCCTAGAATTATCACCTTGTAAAAAAGGAAGCTCTGCCAAAATTTCAAGAGAAAATATGTTCTTCGCGTTCTTCGTGTTCTTCGTATTCTTCATGTGCTCTTCGTGTTCTTCGTGTTCTTCGTTCGTTATTCGCGTTCTTGGTATGTTCTTAGCATTTTTATACGAAAATGAAATTCGATTATTTCAGGAGCCTTAAATCATCCTTTCTGAAAATGAAATACGATAAAGCACTACATACGTGAGAGAGAGATCGATTAGATAACGAAATCCTTCCTTTTGTTGTTGGGTTTTCATACGAGATTATTGAAATTCCTAATTTTATGTTATTCGCTATAAAGAACCTTAATTTAGCTATTTTTGGAGAAAGTATGAAAAGTTGCTTTACGATTCCTACTAAAATAAGGTTTAAGCATCGGATAGATGATGTGATTTGGAAAGTTAGGGTTTGGAAATTAAAAAGAGCATAAATTGAGTATATAAATATGTGAATTAATATATGTGTAAGTCTATACTCAGTATTTATGGTTACGCTAATCTAAGGCTTAATGGAGGAATTACATCATGGGAATAGATGTGTTTTGAGCTGGATCCTGAAAAGGGCCGCGTGTCATGTTAAGAATGACTGGGAGTAGAACTACATGTCAGGCATGCAACTTGTAGGTTTGTCGGAAGGAACCTATATTGGTGTTCCCTACCTAGGTGATGAATCCACGATTCATTGCCTTTATTCTTTTAGTTTAGCTTCATTTCCGCAGTTAAACACCTGTAAATACCTACTAATTACATGAATTTACCATTTTACATGCATTTGTTAAATATGCATTTTTTACACTTTATTTATGTACAAAAAGTGTTAAAAATGCATATTTAACAAATACATGCAAAATGGTAAATTCATGGAATTAGTAGGTATTTACAGATATTTAACTTTTACTAGTACCTTAGAAAACACTTATTTGGAAAATAAGTGAAATCAAAAATAAAGAAAAGAAAAAGGAAAGAAGTTAGAACAATGTTGACTTTTAAACTTATCTTCATAAAAATGTAGTATGAAGCTCTGTCGGACCTTTGGATTATTCATGTGTCGGAACCTTGATGGGAAATGGAATTAAAACCTAACAGCCTCTAAGTTCTATAAGACTCCTATTCAGGTCTCCTCAACAGTCAGATCAGAACAAGTCTACATACACAAATTCTTATCGCTATGAATTCTTACTTGTACGGTGTAAGTGAAATATAACTCCTCATCTCAAAATTAGCAAAGAAACAACCTCTCTCAATAAGGTAACTCTAATTCTCTGGTCTGGCAACTCTTTCCTTGAGGCGCGGGGATATTCCCTTCTAAGTTCAAGTACAACCAGCTCAAGATGAGGGGATGGAGAAGAGAATGGACGGTAACCAGTGTACATACATATCCTTGGATGCATGACCAGTGTAGCCATGTCACCCACTGCAAGCTCACAAATATTTGACTTTGAAGCTCTTATTCTTTTTTTACTTGTATATACACTCCGGCATGCATTTTACTTTTCTATCAGGCATGTCCACTTTTGGAGATTTTGCATTTTTTTGACAATATATACAAGGTGCAGCATGTACGTAAGGAGTTTTTCCCTTTGAGCTAGTAGACTATCCCTCTTTTGAAGCATTATTTCAACCTCACAACATCCTGTCTTTAGACTTCAACATCACCAAACCACGTTGAGATGCACTTCCCTCCCTAGAGGAGGACGAGAGGTTCCGTCTAGATGTACTACCCTCGCATGCTACCCCAAGCCAAAAGATTCTGCCCCCTCACTACCTCCTCCATGAAGAGCTACGCGTAAAGTGCATTGTCCAAGGTAAGTCACGGTCTGAAAGAATCATGCGTGTGTTGTTAAATATTCTACTTAGACTTATTAAGATGACATGTGAACATAGACTTATGGACTCAAAGAATTAAGTCACTAGGACCTGAAAAGCCTTAACTCCAACTCTTATAAGGTTCCTCTAAAATTAAGAGGATTAAGGTCCAACTAAGCTCCATTCTTCAAATTTATTCCAGATTTAGTTTAAATGTCAATATTATCCTGAAAAATGCACATGCTAATGCAAGAAATATGTACAATGCAAAGAAAGTAAAGTCTTTTTGTGAAACCATTTTCAAAATTTTGAAATTTTTATGGATTTTTGAAAAATGATGCACGTGCAAAAAAAATTTATGTAAATAGTTAGTAATATATACAAGTATATACACAATTTTTTTTAGAAAAAAGTTAGGGATGAAATACATATATACACAAGAGTGAGTTAATTATTTACAAGAATCATATGCAAGAATTTACAACTTGAGTAATTTATACAGGTATATATATAGTTGGATTTTTAATTTTTTATATTTATATTTTTATTTCTTTATTTATTTTGTGATGCATATATTCCTCAAATTTATTTGAAAATAATTTTACAAATAATTTCAAAACTATAGTCCAAACTAATTTTTCCAAACAATTTTATAAACATTTACAAGCATTTGAAAACTATTTTGCAAACATTTTTCAAATAGTATATATAGATTTTCAACATAATTTTTTAACCATTTTTCAAAACATTTGCAAATAGTTTTTACAAAATAATTTTATTTCAAACAAAAAAAGTTACAAACCACAATATTTTTACAAAGGTTGAAAATATTTTTCAAACATTTTTCAAATAGTTTTCAAAAGATTTTTCAAATAGGTTTTCAAACTACTTTCAAAATAATTTTCAAAATCTTTTAACCTGACTTATTAATCAGTATATACAAAAAGAATTTTAAGAAATTTTCAGCATCTTTTTATTAATTATTTTTTTTAGTTTTTTGAGTATTTACACAACATTTTAGCCATATTAAAAATACGAAAGTATGGGTTATGAATAAAGTATATAGACAATATATACGACACCCCCCTATACTTAGCTCGAACTATTTCTTCATAGTGATCAAAGAGCTGGAAAGAAAGACATAACTCGTGCTAATATTGGGAAGCTAAAAGGATACTATGCTACAACGGCAAATAAAGAATATAAACAATAGGAGTCGGTGTTCCCCCTATACTTAGGATCAAGTAATCCTAAGTATAGAAGATTGTACACAAAGGAAAAACCGAGTAGAATGTACGGAGTCTACCTCCCCTATACTTAGGGTAAAATATCCCTAAGTATAGCAACAAAACAGAGGTAAAAAGAATCAGAAGAATAATCACAAGTCTGACACCCCCTATTCTTAGGGTAAAGTAGATCCTAAGTACAGAATAATCATGAGATGGAGATAGGATGTGAGACAGAAAGAATGTATGATATGGACAGATGGATCTATATAGCTGTGAACAATGTTGAGGTGCCTCTCAACAAGCGCTAGAGTTTACGCCCCTAGCTAGGTGCAAAGGCTAGGATAACGCAGTATCGAGGTTCAGGACGGCATCTGTAAGGCGAATACTGTACTGTCATCGCAGTCTCGGTGGGAGAACAACGACGAGATCAACAGAGTAAACGATACACCCAGATAAACAATCAGGAGGGTGTCTCCAACCGGGTAAAGATATGGAAAGATGAAATCGGGCTCTGGTAGTACAAAAGAAATCGTCGGCTCAAGATCTGTATGGAGTGAAAGGGCAGAGCCGAAGAAGTAGAACGTGGAGAAGGAAGGATTTGTCAGGGAATCCTCCATGTCAATCACCATCTTGAATAGATAAAGAAGATCAATATCAGGAGACTCATTAGAAAGGTTTATACCCGATGCATGGAATTTAGAAAAATCAGTGAAATCATCGAATACCTCAAAGATCGGGTCATCCTCGCGAGGGTCGTCGAGGAGAGAAAACTCAAACTCATGATCAGAAATATCAAAATACTTGGTCTCGTGATCCGACAGATCGGATGTACGCCTAGAAAGTGAAACCGAGTACACAGAGTCTGTGGCATCCACCCGCAGATAACCCTCGGGGAGTAAAGTCGAATCATCAGGAAATTGGGGATCTATGCTATCAAATATTATGTCCTCCAAAATGTATCGACCTCATCAACTGGGAGGACACAACGCTCAAACACGGGACTATCAAGGTCTGTTAAATCAAAAATCGGTCCCTCATCAAGCTCTCTATGCTGAGATGAATCCAAATATATCTCTGAATCTGAGAAGATCTTCTGAAGAATAGACATCGAATCAACTGCATATGGACACTGAAATAACTCAAAGGATGGTTGAGATGTGGGTTCCTCCTCTATTTGTTGGGATACTAGCAGATCTAGAATTCAAGAATCATCAACGTGGAAGTGCGGGACTGGCTCAAAATCTGATTGTAAATCCAATGGAAACTCGACCAGTATCCGACTCTCGGAACTCGCAGTGGTAGTCAACACATCCATCAAATGAATAGTAGTAGCATCCATATCCTCTTATTGGTGTATGCTGTCAAGATCGGCATGAACTGTCACACACTCAACATGTGTCATATCTCCCTCGTGTGTTGTCCCGAATAAATCATCTTGTGAATATGGAATATCTAAAAGTGTATCCAAGATGGTCTCAACTAAATTCAGGTCGGGACAGTTGTGTGAACCACCACCACATGAGGTAGTGACATATGAAATCTGCTCTGCGGTCCTCCCCCTCATGGCGATGTGGATAAGGTCAGTCATAAAAAATCCACGATCTAGAAATCGCTCCAAAAGATCATGTAACCTCAAGTATGAATCTATCAATGGCTCCTGGGGGATAACTGAAAAATCATGAATACAAGACCGCATCAACTCTGCTCTACGTTGGGGGTAAAATCTCTGCAAAAATAACGATCGTAAATCTCCCCACGTAATAATTTTCCAATGCAATCGTATGTACCAACTCTTGTCTTTACTCTGAAGTGTAAATGGGAAGGTAATGAGCATCATGTCCTCAGAAGTGATAACGGAATATGATCGTGATCCACAAATATCCTCAAACTCGTCGATATGCAAATAAGGTTCCTTGTGCATTTCCCTTGAAAACTTGGACAGTAGATCAATGAACTCTAAATCCAGAATGAAGGCTCTCAAAATAGAAGCAGACTACACTTCCTGATCTTGGTTCTCATCCATCATCCTAGGATAAAATTCGTCTAAATCTTGCAACTGCTCCATATGATCGCCTATGGAATGCACTCTCATCTCAGCAAGGTGATCGCCCGGGTCTCGTATATGGTCAATCTGAACTCTTCGGGTGTCACTCACAGCATGTCTTGTATGGGAATGTACGAATGGAGAGGGAAAAGATGGGATGTTGGTTGGAGTTCTGACCTCCCAAGAGAGTGGGTGAGAATGATGGGTATGAAGATAAAAAGCCGCAAAATCCAGCTGGAATGGAATGCGACCCATCATGACGAGAGAAAAACGAAGGGAGGGAGGGCGGGATAGAAGGGAGTGAAAGAAAGAGAATGTGACTGCTAAAGATAGAAGAATGATTGTAACTAAGTCACACCAAAGACATACAAAATACAAAGCAAACCCCCAGTTCACCAACTCAACACAAATCTGATCATGAGAGTTCGGTCTTTATCTTTTTAATTTTAAGAGTTAGGTGATTAACAAAAGTTGTACAAATACTTAGGAGGCTTTAATAGGATTCGGGCACTACTCCTTAGTGTGTACGTGAGCAATTAAAAGCGCAAACAATGAGGGAATTGCTCTCCTAATACAATGAGGAATTAATTACGTTTACTTTAAGGGTCAAATTCAATTAGCATTCCCATTTTTTAATTTTTGATTTTCTATTTTTTTTTTGGATTTTTTCAAAAATAACGCTTAACGAGCTTTCTGATTTCCTCTTTGATTAATTTGAGTCAAAAACATGGGGAGGAAGTCGAAAAAGCTAATGTACGGTCAAACACAATGATGCATGCAGAGATAGAAAATGCGTACCTTACTCCAACTCTCTACATGCAATATGATCCGCGCATAAATTAAATACAAAATGTAAACTAACTATATGATGCACGTGGAAATTGGCCTTAGACGAGCAGCTTCTATTGATCGTGAAGAACTTTTTAATTTTATTTTTAACGAGGTCCAATTACGTTCTATAGGAACAGATAAGTAATTAGGTGTTGGGCCTTGGAATATTACATCACAATCAATCAAAATTCCTACGTCTAGGGGCTAAATCCGCGAGAATCAAATAACAAGTTATGACGGTGAAATCAAAAACACGAAAAACAACGGTGAGGTCTCCCAAGTACACCAGCACTTGGCAAAACAGACCCCGAATAAAAGTCTAAGTCCACAATTCTGAAGTCCAAAATTATTAAAACAATTATTGTTCTCTCAAATAAAATAAAAATCTTCTTCTCCTCCTTGCTCTTCCTCCTGTGCGGGTCCTTCAAAAAGAAACTCCAAATCGTCCTCCGAGTAGTTCCTCGTACAAAAATCCAAGAGAGAAGGTCAGAAAATAATTATAATATAGAGAGACAAATATCATAAAAATGAAAAATGACTACAAAGTCGTGCTCCCCGGCAACGGCGCCATTCTGATGACGTGAAATCCGATGAGGTCGAGATATATAAATAATATCCATGATTGTGTCGTTGTTCTCAACCACTCAAATCGATCAACGAGAAAAATATTTTTTTAACTGAGTCAAAAAGAAACTCCAAAGTTAGGGTTTGGAAGTTAAAAAGGGTATAAATTGAGTATATAAATATATGAATTAATATATGTGTAAGTCTGTACTCAGTATTTATGGTTACACTAATCTAAGGCTTAACAAAGGAATTACATCATGGGAATCGATGTGTTTTGAGTTGGATCCTGAAAAGTGCCGCGTGTCACGTTAAGGATGACTGGGAGTAGAACTATAGCTCAGGCATGCAAGCTGTAGGTTTGTCGGAAGGAACCCGTATTATTGATGTTTCCCTACCTAGGTGGTACACAGTTGCCCTGTTATGATAATTGCACATGAAATGAATGATTTGTAATTCGTGGTACCGGGAGCCAAAATATTCAGGTTGAGCGACAGAAGATGTGGTCGTGCCATGTGGAGGCACGGGCGGTTCAATAGCAGCTGGGTCACGACAACATGTATTTAAAGCCGCTGGGTTATGTGATTAACGGTTAGCTTGAGGTTTTAAGCAACCTGGTCCTTGAAGATGGTGTGCTCTTTTGTTTTTCCAGGCTGAGGGCTTGAGACCCTGATTAATAAAAGAAAAGGAAAATTATCAGGGTAGTATTGAAGGATTGGTTGAGGCGACATGCAGTAGCATAAGCTCACCAGATCAACGCAATCTTCAATCTCAAAGTGTCCACAACTTCGGAGTCCAAGAATGATGGGGTTCCCCTGAACTAATCTCTGATTTGAAATAGAAGGAATATGACTTAAACTAATGAGAATAAATGAAACTTTTTGTGCTAACAACTTTCTGAAAAATTACGCAATTGTTACTTTTCTCTTCTTCATTACTTAGCACTCGCTAATTGTTATCCTATGATTTATGGAAAATCCAACAGGTGTCGGTGAGCCATCTCAAGGACTTTAAGAATACAGTCAGCTAACATAGTCATTCAACCAGTCACAGTAGCTTTTCTCTATAAGGTAGTTAGTAATCTTTTTGTGATTTTCCTTTCAAGCTGATGTACATGTAAACGGTTATAATGGGACAATATATCATGTGAACTTTATTTTGTAAATGGAAAAGTGTTTGAAATACTTTCTTCTGAGTATTTTTATTTGCAGTCTATTTCTGAATGTTAGTTGTGATTGATGAATAAATTATTACTGAGTAACCAGATCCGGATATGGGAGGATCCGACGGCCTGGAATCTTGGACGTGACAGTCTGGATGCAAAATGTATGGGCCCTCACGTGCTCGTGTAGTTGAGGTGACCTGACAAGGGACTTAAATGCAAATATGAAGAAGTTCGGAGGTCTGTTTATAATTTTCACGCAAAAATTTACGCTAAATAAAATATTTGCAGGACTAATTAAATATTACAAAATGACGGAGGGGTTATTTGATGTTTATCCAAATATGTGTGACATCCAATGGTGGATAGTAGGTCACTTATACACACAGTGTGCTCTGCTCGCTCGATACCCCTCCGATGATGGGTGGCGTAGATCAAATCCGTGGCTCCATCGAACAACTGGTGCGTGACATGATCCAACACCCCAAAAAGAACTGGAGCAGATGTTCGATCCAATGGTGATTGCTCTTCCCCAAGAACAGGGAAGAACATCCCATTGGTTGAGCTTCTTTTCGTCGATTCTTCCTCCTCCAAGCTCCTCTCTCGATGGTGATGCACCAAATTGAGTCCAGACAGTGTTCTGCACCTACTGACGCACTCCAAATGGTCCGGGTACCCTCGAAGGGGGCCTGGAGCTCAAGAATGAAGACTCGCACCTGGAGAGCTTTTGTTCAGGCCAATATACACCCCAGAAGGGTTTTTTTTGGAAGCACATACCTGCAGCAAAAAAAGTTACGATATTCGAGGGGTACTCACTCGACCTAGGTTGAAGCTGTTCAGCACCATGAAGTGGAGGGGTGGTGGGCTCCGGTGGATAGATGGAAGATGAAACTCGATGAGCTTGATCCCATGAGGAATCAATAGGGGAGATGGTGCTGATTATGGAGAACGTGCCAGATAAGGATATGGAAGTGTTCGTGAGGCGAAACATGAGCGATTTTATGACCAATCAGAGCCGGATCTTAAATCTCCTGCCAACGAAGGATTTGAAATTAGAATAAAATTACAACCTGATTGATTAAATTAAGACCTAATATAAGATGCACGAAGAGAATTACGCTAAGATGCAGGAAGAGACCTAATCTAAGAAGGGGTTTATATATTTTGTATACATGCCTATATATCTCATCTTTTTTATTCATTCTCCGATAATACACAAGTCCACACCCTACAAACTAAATTTTAACAAAAAGATACATTTTACAATTACACCCATCTATCACTGGTAATTATAAAAAATAACAACAATCATTCTTTTGAATTCTAGTATTTATGTCAATCATTATATCCAACCACTAAAACAAACAAACTACTCATTTATCTTACCCTACAAAAAGGATTACTCCACTATCGAGTCAACATTGTATCCAAATGTGACGTCTCGACCTTAGATCCTCGTAGTTACACGAAAAACTGGTCCTGACAATATGTTATGTTCAAATCCAAATAAAGTTGTTAACAACCGCTTAAAATGTTCAAATCCAAGTTACCAAGTAATGGTCTCCACTCAAACTCGACAAATTACTATATTGAGAGGGCGTTGCACCAAATAGATAAGGGTAAGGGTGAGCCAATCATCAAAGTGTAGAGTGGACGGTGATCTCTGCCATGGATTGGAGATCTGGCGGATATATGCTCTTCTTCTTCTGCTCGTTCTGATTTCGGTTAATAATATTTGCTTCTCTAAACACATGTTTTTAATATCCCACCTGATTGGAATTATGAGATCGGACCTCTTTAATGTTCTCTCCAGAAGGATCGCAAAACCAAGCTGTCAAGTTATTATGCTCATTTGTTACAGTGTTTTCTTTTGAAGAAGAGGCAATAGCATACATACAAAAATCCGATTAACCACAGATTTCCATAACAGATTTTCATATGTATGAATCCAGGTTAACAATGATAAGAGAAATATCCGATTAAATAACATATGCATATTCACGCAAGGGAAAAATCCGGAAACCAATATCACGACAAATAATGCGACAAAGAAAGGGTAGAGTTAGAAATCACAACCGAAGCGTCCTGTTGTAGGACTCCCCTTAGAGAGACAGCGCCCCCTACTTTACCGGCGCACAGGACCTTGACGTGCCGCTCACAGGGTCCGACGGTTCACGCTCGTTGATGGTGCGCACCGTGCTTAAGCGTCCTCGAAAGCCACCTCCGTAGACGAAACCCGAGATCGAGAGAGGAAAGGGCGTCCTCGAAAGAGAGAAGGGCGTTGTGAAAGAATACAATGTTCGTAACCCACACCCACGCACTTTAAGAGATACTTAAAGGCATCCTGGCGGTTACGTTTCGTGAGAAGATAATGGGGTGTTACCCTTGGAATTCAAAACACGTGGTTACAAAACCGACTCGGTCTTTGTCACGCCACGCCACGCCGCAGCCGCAACCGCGACCGCGGCCGCAGCCGCGGCCGCGCCGCACCCACGCCCGACCCCGAGCCCGAGCCTGGCCCGGCCCGGCGCGGCGCGCGCGCGCGCGTGCGTGCATGCGTGTGTTGTGGTCTAAGGTCCTCTCTAGTATGTTTCCAGACTAGTCTCAGGACTTCCCACATATAAACCAAGTCCCAGTTTTATCTCTCCATGATGTGGGACTAAACAGCACCCCACATGGTTGAAACATTGAATTACAGGAATTGAGATACATCAATACAACTTGATATTGACCATCAAATTGCATCAAACTATCCCAATACAGTTAATTCCAACATTCCCCCACGAATTCACTGTTGAAACACAAAGAACCAAGAATCTCGGGTTTCCACACTCTGCTTTCAGTAAAGGTACCTTCTGGTTTGAACCTTTACCTGAGTTTTCCCCTTTCATCATCACAGGAATAAAGTTAACCAAGTCTTGAACTTTAATCTTTTGATGTAAAGGTATCGAGGGGTAACAACAGAGTGAAGTCTATGGTGACAATCTTCTGGTTTTGGTGCTATTAATGGCCTTGCACCCTTCCCTGTTTCATGAGTATATTAAGAATAAACCCTCATCCTTTATCTGCGGCCCACAGAAATACTCATATAGGTGGCATTCTCCAAGGATGCACTGCTCACATCCTGCTTATAAAAGCTTGAATCCATTAAGAGCATAATGCTCAACCTTTTCCTGCAGCTTTCAGGCACTCGACTTTTCAGGAATAGGACTCACATGCAAAGTATTGCATATTGAGAGCCAACTAGTTCCCCTTACAGCTTGTTTTCCCATTGAACCTATTTTGTGGGATCTCCACTCATTTAGGTTGGGTTGCTACTGCGGGTAAACTCTCAGTGGGTTTCAGCCCCATCCCAAGTCTGGATTTTTGGACTAAAGATCTATCAAGTCCCTTTGTAAGTGGATCTGCCGTGTTATCTTTGGTACCAACAAATTCCACAGCAATCACTGCAGAAGACACCAAATCGCTAATAGACTTAAGTCTAACTTGGATATATCTTCTTGTTTTCTGATTGTACTTTGAACTCTTTACCTTTGCAATAGTAATCATGCTATCACAATGTAAAGAAATTGCCGGTATCGGCTTACCCACCATAGACATCTCAGAGAGAAGCTCCCTAAGCCATTCAGCCTCAATACCTATTGTGTCTAAAGCACACAGCTCTGCCTCAAAAGTAGACCGAGCCAAAATGGTCTGTTTCACAGACCTCCAGGAGACTGCACCGCCTCCAAGGGTAAATACATAACCAGTCACACCATTACTCCCGGAGTCCTCCATTTGACCTATCCAACTTGCATCACTATATCCTTCTAAGACAGGAGGATATTTAGCATAATGCAGTCCAAGAAGTGTAGTACCCTTAAGGTATTTCAACACTCGATCCAAGGCCTCCCAACGAGTACGGTCAGGACAGCTCGTATATCTACCTAACTTTGCGATCGTGAATGAAATATCAGGTCGAGTACAATTCGCAAGATACATCAAGCTTCCTATAATCTGGGAATATCGTAGCTGTGCTACAGGTACTCCACTCTTGTTCTTGCAGAGGGGTTTAGATGAATCATAAGGAGTGCATACAGATTTACAGCTCTGATAGCCAAAATTTTCAAGAACCTTCTCAGTATAATGTGACTGAGACACAGCTATCCCATTAGTAGATATAATCAGTTTGAGCCCCAAAATCACATTAGCAACTCCTAAGTCCTTCATCTCAAACTTACTGCTCAAGTTACTCTTGGTTTCTTCCACTATCCTTATGTTTGATCCAAATATCAAAATATCATCTACATATAGGCATAAGACAACAAACATATCACCTTTAATCATAGAGTACACACATTTATCGTATTCATGAACAATAAAGTCATAAGACTGGATAGTCTTATCAAACTTGTCGTGCCACTGTTTCGGAGCTTGTTTTAATCCATAAAGAGATTTTACAAGCTTACAGACCTTTCTTTCATTAACAGATGCTACGAATCCCTCAGGTTGGTCCATATAGATCTCCTCCTCAAGATCGCCATATAAGAAAGCAGTCTTCACATCCATTTGATGAATTGTGAGATCATGTATGGAGGCCAACGCAATGAGCATCTGAATCGTAGTCATTTTAGTTACAGAAGAATAGGTATCAAAATAATCAATACCCTCTTTCTGTTTGAAACCTTTGGCTACAAGTCTTGCCTTATTTTTTTCTATGGATCCGTCCGGTCTAAGTTTTCTTCTGAATACCCATTTGCTTCCTATGGTGGAACACCCAGGAGGTAGATCGACCAATTCCCACGTGCCATTTGAAATGATCGAATCCATTTCAGATTTAATAGCATTCTTCCAATGCCTTGCTTCAGTAGAAGCCATGGCATCCTTGTATGTGGGAGGATCACCCTCGATTTGGTAGGAGACAAAGTCGCTACCTAAATCCTTGGCAATCCTAGGTCTCTTACTTCGTCTAGGTTCAACATCCTCCAAAAATTCATTGGGTTCAGAAAAGCTATCCCCCACATTTGACATCTTTTCTAATTGTTGTGGAATAGAACCAGATGTTGAGGCTACGTCACTGGTCAGATTTTCGGGAATCCCTTTTTTCATTGGAAAAATATCCTCGAAAAACGTAGCATCACGAAGTTCAACAATAGTATTATTATCTATGCATGTGATCTCAGACCGAATTACTAAGAATCGATAGGCATAACTATTTTCCAGATACCCCAAGAAGACCGCGTCAACTGTTTTGGATCCAAGCTTCTTTCTCCTGTGTTCTGGGACTAAGACCTTAGCCAGACATCCCCACACTTTAAGATATTTTAGGCTTGGCTTCCTATTTCTTCAAAGTTCAAATGGACTCTTATCTTTATGCCTTAAGGGAATTCTATTCAGAATATGGCAGGCCGTATTCAAAGCTTCCCCCCACATGTAAGATGGTAGCCCAGAACTTTATAAAAATACATTGACCATATCAGTTAGGGTCCTATTCTTTCGTTCTGCTATTCCATTGGACTGTGGTGAATATGGTGCAGTGACCTCATGAACTATGCCAAATAGTTTGCATTGTTCATCAAATATCTTAGATGTGTATTCACCACCCCTATCTGACCTTAGACGTTTAATTACTTTCCGGACTTGTGTTTCTGCTTCATTCTTAAAAATAAGAAATTTTTCTAAGGCTTCATCCTTAGTTTTAAGCAGATAAACATAACAGTATCTACTGCTATCATCTATGAAGGTGATAAAATATCTTTTATTATCTCTAGTCATCACACCACCAAACTCACAAATATCAGAATAAACTAAGTCTAGAATTTTAGTTTCCCTATTCACAGAATGAAAAGGCTTTCTAGGCAATTTAGCTTGAGCACACATTTCACATTTGGTGAGTTTGTCTGTAGTATGATTAGGAATCATGTCAAGTTTCATCATTCTTTTCATAGAATTGAAATTTACATGTCCTAGCCTAGCTTGCCATAAATCAGTAGATTCAATATTTGAAACAACATAAGTAGAAGAATCAAAACCAGAAATATTATTAACTGAACTATCAATGTCACATCTTATTCTAAATAAAAGATCGTGATCAGCCAAATATCCTTTGCCAAAGAAAACACCATGTCTCAGAAAAACTACTTTATTACATTTAAAGTGTAATTGAAAACCCTCTCTAACTAATAAAGAACCAGACAAGACATTCTTCTTAATATCAGGAACGTGCAGCACCCTGCGCAAAGTCCAAACTCGTCCAGTTGAGAATCTCAGCTCGACTTGTCCGGACCCAAGCACCTTGGCTGCAGATCTGTTCCCCATCATTACTGTACCACCGGCTGAAGCCTGATAAGACACAAAGAATGTTCTATCAGTACAAATGTGGACATTTGCACCTGTATCAACAAGCCACTCATTAGGCTCGTTTACAAAGTAGAGTTCAGGGTTCACTGAGACATACCCCTCACCGGACCCACCTCCCTTAGTCAGCACAAGAGCCTGAGGAACGACATCCGTAGACTTCTGTTGGGTCTTCAGAGAAGGGCTTTCTTCAAATGTCCAACCTGTCCACACTACCAGCAAGGTTTGTTCTTTGGTTTTTTCTGAATTTTTCCCATGGCTTTCAGTTTCTTATTTTTTCCTTTAACATTGTTTCCCTTTGAGGTTATGACATTGACCTTAGGGTTCACGTCTACAGGCATCACAGGTTTTTGTTTCCTATGCTCCTCTTCAATGGCTATCGAGACCATCAGATCATCCAGAGAAATTTTCCCCTTCCTGTGCTTTAGGGACATCCCAAAATCTTCCCAAGACTTGGGAAATTTCTCAATGATCGACATGACTTGAAACTTTTTGGGAAGTTTTATTTCTGCCTCGGCTAACCCATGGAGCAATAACAAAAACTCATGAGCCTATTCCGAAACCGATTTGCCCTCAATCATCTGAAATTTCAGGAACTTGGATACTGAGTATTTTTCAATACCCAGATCCTCCGTGTTATATTTCTTATCCAGTTCCTCCCACAGATCCTTGTCGGTTTTGGTAGATGCGCCATAGACATCGAACAGAACGTTCGATAGTGCAGTAAGAATGCACCCATGACATAGACGGTCATGTTCTTTCCACGCATCCGCCATCTTAACCGTCTCAGGATCCGAATTTTGTTCAGATAACTTAAGACACTCGATTTCCAGAATCGAAATCAGGCCAATCGTGGTCAGCCAGATTTTCATGCGTTGTTGCCAACGCTTGAAATTCTGACCCCCGAATTCTCTGACATACCAGTGAAATCCACACGAGATCGAAACCTCAAATCCGACATTTTTCTTATCACGTTATAACGCTGTCTCTCTAAGATTGTTGAGAAAACCGACAATAGCATACATACAAAAATCCGATTAACCACAGATTTCCAGAAAAGATTTTCATATGTATGAATCCAGGTTAACAATGATAAGAGAAATATCCGATTAAATAACATATGCATATTCATGCAAGGGAAAAATTCGGAAACCAATATCATGACAAACAATGCGACAAAGAAAGAGTAGAGTTAGAAATCACAACCGAAGCGTCCTGTTGTAGGACTCCCCTTAGAGAGACAGCGCCCCCCACTTTACCGGCGCACAGGGCCTTGACGTGCCGCTCCCAGGGTCCGACGGTCCACGCTCGTTGACGGTGCGCACCGTGCTTGAGCGTCCTCAAAAGCCACCTCCGTAGACGAAACCCGAGATCGAGAGAGGAAAGGGCGTCCTCGAAAGAGAGAAGGGCGCTGTGAAAGAATAGAATGTTCGTAACCCACACCCACGCACTTTAAGAGATACTTAAAGGCGTTCGGGCGGTTACGTTTCGTGAGAAGATAATGGGGCGTTACCCTTGGAATTCAAAACACGCGTTTACAAAACCGACTCGGTCTTTGTCACGCCACGCCACGCCCGAGCCCGATGATGAATCCACATTTCATCATCTTTATTCTATCATTTTGGCATCAAAAACACTAGCAAATGCCTGTAAATACCCTTAAATCGAGCATCTTAGCATTCATGCATGTGCATCCTATTAGTGTATAAGATACTGTAACTAAAGCCAAAATTATAGAATAAATAAAAGAAAAGAAAAAGAATAAAATATTGTAAATATTTTATGACCCGAAACCCCGAGACCTAGGCATCTTGATGAATAGGTCGACAAGGAATAAAGTAGGGGGAGATAAGGGCCAATTACCTATATTTATTAATTCATTATTTATTCATTTTGGGACCTATTTTTGGTTCCACATTTTATACATCAAATAAAGAAACTTTGTACATGAAAGTTATAGATAAATTAATAAAGAAAAATACAAAATTGATCTCATTCAAAAATAATATACAGATAAAAAGTTATGGTCTGAATAAAAATCCAGAATCCCAACTTCCCAGACCCGTATCTCACAAATGAAAACTCCAAATGCATCAAACTCACTTTTAATTGTATATAGAAGAAAATAAGCTATTTAATGGCAGTGGTTTCGCATTTGGCGGAGCTACGGTTTGAAAGTTGAGTTTTGGACCCTCATTGTACAACTGTACAGATTAAAATATTCAATTTATTATTTCTTTATTATTTTTGTATTTTATATTTTTATAAGTATGTAAATATTACTTATAATATATTTGTGCATTAAAATCAGAATAAAAATGCAAAGAGAATTCAAAATAAAAACATTTGTATATACAATACCTAAGTATTAGACCTATGTATATACCTATACATTACTTACTTGTATTTTATTAAATATACAAAATGTATCAGAAAAATAAAACAAAAATATATTTGTGAATATAAAAGTATTTTATAATTTTATAAAATAAGAAATAAAAATAATAAAAATAAAATATAACCAAATAAAAATAAAATACTAAAACACATAGGTAATATACCTATATAGGGCTAAAAAGTAAACTCATAAAAATAGACCTCATAAAAATAATTAAAAATCGGAATAAAATAATTTATAAATTTATAAACACTTTTTATTTTATAACCTAACTAAAATAACACCATTTACTATTTTTAAATGATTTATTAATATATTTTTCCAGGGTTTTTCCTGGTTGGTCCACGTGGACCAACTAGGAGGGTCTGAGAGTTGACATCGGTCAACTCTCTGACCCAACCCCTGTGGCTATGTCAGAATGGAGTTGACCCCTGTCTTCAACCTTTTTTCGAGGCTATCCCTTTCACCAAAACGTGCTACGCCTTTCACAACTTTTGTAGCTCGTGTATCAAGGATTCACGCCCAAGCTCCATCTCGGGTCGCGGATCACTGCAGCTCCCACCAGACCTCGTTCTTTGGATCCCCTCGTCAACCATTCAAAACCGCACCCCATACTTCCATTTAATTTTTGAACCGCACTTCATCCAAGTTTCCACCCCCTTGACCCCGTTAGAACTCCCTGGAGGTGACAGCTCCGCGAAGCCCTCGTCAAGGCGGTGGATCAGCAAGACTTGGGCGTGTTCCTTCGACCTCCGGTGGCCCACCCCGTTGAGGTACCTTCTTCCTCGCTCTCCCTGAGCTTGAGGCCGCTTTTCCCTTAGTTTTTGTTCATGTTTTGTTCCCCTGCGTTAGAGCTTCATCACGCCATCGTACTCCACCTCGCTAGCCTATCGATTTGCTCAGTCGATAGTTGGCCGGAGCAACTCCGACCACCTTCGTTCTTCACGCCATCTACCGCAGCACACCCCATTCCATTGTGCCACGTGATCGGGGCAATTTTCCCCCGGTCATATCACACGTTCCTCACAGGTACCAGGAGCAGATCGAGCACCTGGAGCGATTTTGCAAGCTCGCCGGAGGCATTTTGGGAGCCCTAGCTCCGCCACCTCCTCTAGAGCGCTCGGATGGTCGCCACCCCTTTTTGGAGCTCCAGGCAGCAAGAGGAAACATGCAGGAAGCATCTGGACCCCCTCCGAGCTTCGTTTCACGCCGGTGAAGGGCGTCATCGTCGGAGGAAGCTCGCGGAGTCGAGCCTTCCTCCCAGTTCTTCGAACGTCGCCCGCCGCTGTCCGATCAAGGGACATCCTCCAGACACAGCAGCGGCCGTCCGATCTCTAGAAGCCTTGACCGTCAGATCTCCTCATGCGATCTAATCGCAGGCGTCCGTTGCGAAGGGGCATCGCGCGACCACAGCGCACCACGCGTCAAGTGGATGGCCTCGGGCCATCCGATCTCGCCCCGGCATGGGTAATTTTGCCTGACACCCTGCAACTTTTGTATTTTGTATTAAGACCCAAAACGTTTAGAGGACGTTGTATATTTTTGCGACATTTGCATTTTTACCCCCAGTGCTTGGCATTATTGCGTTCCAGTCTGCGCCACGTCACCTCACGTGCCTTGTACACGTGAGGTGCGGGGCTTTTTGCTGGGAACCCCTCAGGATATCTGATATTTCATTTTAATACCCGAACTTTTAGTTTAAGCATTAAACTTTTGGTATAATTGCGTGTAAACCCTCGGGGTCTGTGGAATTTACATTTAAGTCCTCGCCAGCGCGTGCAAGTTACGCGCCCTGGTGGGAAAATTGCTGTGACACCACTACGGGTTTTAGAATTTGTAATTGGTCCTGGAAATTAAATATACAGTGTTATTTTTGTGCAAAACTTGCATGTCTGCCCCTGGGCTTTTGGATAATTGCATGTATGCCCCTGTCAGGTCTTTAATTTGTGTATCCTTGTAGTATTTATTTGGAGCCCTATTTTAATTCTAAAAATTCTCAAAATTTAAACTTAAGCTCCTATTAACTTGTGCTTCCACGTCCTATTTTTAGTTTTCAATATTATTGCATTTTAATATTTATTAAAAATCAAAAACATGCTTTTTAATCACTGTCTAGCTTAGAAAATACCAAAAAAATATTAAAAGACCTCGAAAAATTCCAAAAAAAATCCCTACTGTCTATTTTATCATATTTTAGTGTCAGTCCAAATGTCACTAAAAATCTCAAAAGAAAAACCCTAAAAATTCAATATACAAAAAAAACTTCAAAAAATCTATAAAATTGTAGAAAACTCTAAAATTTGTAAACTCAGCTCATGTTTGTTCTATATTTTATCCTCTTTATTTTAAAATTAGTTTGAAAAATTTTGGTGGTTGTTTGTTATTTTTAATTCTCATTTTATCTCCAACTAGTAGCTTGCTGTTTTGATTTATTTCAGTGTTTAAAAATACCAAAAATATTTTGAAAAATACCCAAAAATCACAAAAACAGTAAAAAAGTATAAAAATACCAAAAAGATTTTATTTCTGAATTTTTGGTTATTTTTGCATATTTTTATTAACATTCTACCTTCCCTTTTATTACATTGTCTTTATCTTCCAATATTGAAAAAGAAAAAATATATATATAATATAAATTATAAAAATTAGAAAATTAAAAACCAAAATACAAAATTAAAAATTAAATAAAAAATTAAAAAAATTAAAAAAAATTAAGAACCCACAAAAATCATTTGCTTGCATAGTGTAGACACACTTCACAATCACACACTCACACATTTACTTGTGCACCTACCATGTTTGCTCCCTGTGTTCGAACTCTCTGCATACTTGCTTGCTATACATTTTATGCAGAGTTAAAAATAAATTTTAACTCCACATTTATTTCTATTTCTTTGATCTATAGTGTGGGTTAATTGTTGACTTTAGTTGAGATTTAGTGTGGTCAACACACCGACTGAGTTCCCGCTTTGTGTGGAACTTAAGACCACCAAATTTTGGCTGAATCAAATGGTGCCGTTGCCGGGGAGCAACATGAGTAGTTTATCTTTTGTTTGTTTGTGCTTGTTGTCTACCATAGCTTCATTTTATCTCTCTTGCATTTTTGATATATATTGATTGAGCTATCTGACCATTCTTTTCTTGTCTTCTTGCGAGGGACCGCGGAGCAAGGCGGATCGTCTAGGTGACCTGAAGCATCCTTGGGAAGTGGAGCCGACCTTTCTTAGGCCAAGCCGGTAGGAGAGAGCACGAGGAGAGGGAGAGAGTGATAGACTAGCTTGCATTTTATTTTGTGAGAGAGTGATTTGATAATTTGTAATAATACAGGGACTTAGACTCTTGACACTACGGGCCTAACTTCCGGGTGTTTGTTCACCCGGGGGCTCACCGCGGCTTTTATCGCGTTTTTCCGCTTGTCATTTTCCGGTTTTGTTTTCCTTTTCATTTCTTTTGTGGATTGAGCCCTTAGTTGTAGGCCTTGCTTGTTCGATTAAATTAGGTCCAAACACACTAACAACCATTGCATGCAACTATAGCTCGTAGTTGGACTTAGTTTAATTAAACAGTCAATTCACTTCTCTTTGATCCGCCACGCCGCGAGCTCACCCCGCAAAGCACTTTCTCCTAAACTCAAGTGTGTTGAGCAGAGGAGGGGTGAGCCTAGACCGGACCTTAGGATTGGAGATCGGTGATTGACTCGTGGTTCTTAACGCTAGAAGTTGCCTACCTTAGGACAATTTCCGCATTGCATATCGGCATGTAGATTAGGTTTATAAATTCTGCTTTGCATCCTGCATGGAGAGAGCTGGGATTTGCTGTAAGTCTTCTCACTTTGCATCCATCATCTAGGCACAAAGGTGAGATTTCCACCTTGGTGTCGACTTGCATCGGCTTTTCCGACTCTATTCTCCCTCTGTTTTTGGACAAAGTAGGATCAAAGAAAATACAAAAATCGTTAGGCGCTTGTTTGAATTCACTCAAAAAAAGCGATAACACCAAAAAAATTAAAAAAGGGATTGCTAAGAAAACCTTGACCAAAAATAAAATTGGTAATTAGATTCCTTGATTGGGGAGAGTAACACCCTCACTTGTATTCAGGTTTCATGGGAAGGTCTCCTTCCAAGTGAGGTGAGCGCTTCGTAAGGATTAGAGCCAAAAACCCAACTTGTGGTTGCCTTGTGTATCGCCTGGATTTCCGAAGTATTGGCGCTACTATCGTACGTAGTCGAGTAGGGCTTGGTCGCCATTGGTGACTCACTATTGTGTGAGCATCGACCTTGTCCGAAGTACCGAGCATAGGCCACGCCTTCACGGGTGTGTCTGTCTCATCGGTTGCGTCCGAGTAGGATCTTGCACGCTCACGGGTGATTCCGTTGCGAGCGAGATCGGAAGTATCGGTTTCGCTATCAGCTTCCTCCCTCTATTTCTTTGGTTGAGTAGGGATCCAGGAAGGGTTACAAGGACCTTAAAAAGCGCAAGTTACAGGTTACACAGGAGGAGGACAAGTACGGGAATACTTTTCCGGCAGTACTCTCTCTCCTTTAGGCGTAGCGCTCTAAGGACTCGTTAAAAGATTAATTCCTGAATCAAGCTAAAACCGACAAGATAAAATCCAAACCTTCACGGCTTCATGTGTTGAGTTGGTGAACTCACCCCTGTTTTGTGTTTGATTGCTAGATTTATTTAGGTCAAGATCAAAAACACAGCACAATTGTGCGCAATTTTGCTTTTCTTTCATTCCTCTTCTTCTGTATTCCCTCTGTTCTTCCCAATAATCAAGATGATGGGACGGAGATCTCTTAGGCCGACTCTGTCAGCACCGCTATCCATCACTCCTCCTCATTCATCTAGGAATACCTCGGAGAGTCCGCTCTCCGAGCCTGAGTTCACATCCACCCTGTTCCCCCTCGACGACCCTTCCCATTCTCCTTCTCTCAAGCCAATAGTTTTAGAATTCAATCCATCACAGACTTCAGATCATTCGACAGCACCTGAAATGGCCTCTTTTACTTTTTCAGAGAATCCAGTGATGGCAGATAGAGGCGAGCACCCAGATGACCATGATCATCCTCCGTTCATATTTGATCAGGCGGCCATCAATAATTCCTTGTTAGCGTCCCTGGAGACTATGCATAGGCAGATCCGTGACCAAGGAACCTTCATGGATGATCTTATGAGAGAGATAGCTCAGATGAGAGAAAACTGACCTGGGGGCGGTGGCGGTGGAGGAGGAGACCTGATGCAGGAGGAGGTGATCCAGACGCTGGGAGACCGCCGCAGACCATCATGAGAGAATTGCATAACCCACAGCGTCCCTTACACATCGGTGGCTCAGACTCCCGCCTATCCATGGAGATTTCGAGTTGCGGCCCCATATCATTCAGCTTCTACCCAAATTCCATGGGTTGCCGACCGAAGAGCCACACCTCCACCTCCAAGAATTCGAGATGATATGCAGCACCATCCATGACAGGTTGATGACTGAGGACACAATCAAGATGATCGCCTTCTCGTTCTCACTGGTTGACAGAGCCGCATATTGGCTTAAACACCTCGGGCGATTCATCGACACTTGGGCAGATCTCCGGACCGCGTATCTGAAGAAATACTACCCTCTCGACCGGACCAATGCAGCCAGAGCCATGATCAGTAACTTCGTCATGATCCCAAATGAACAATTCCATGAAGCTTGGGATCGATTCCGAGAGCTCATCGACAGGTGTCCTCATCACGACATCTCCAAGCCCAACTTAGTTCAGAGTTTCTTTTGTGGCCTGACACCGGAGCTGCAGGGGCTTGTCAACGCCTCTTACGGTGGGTCGTACTTTTCCAAGGGTGAGGACGACGTCTGGGCCATCTACGAGGGCATGGCAGAGAATTCAACCATGATGGCCCAAGCCCGAGTCTACACACAGCAGAAGCCCCCGCAAGGAGCGGGATCATTCCAGAGGATCGCCCACATCGATGCCGGTCCCAATACAGTGTCGGCAGCCGTAGCCCAAGCTGAATCAGTCGCAGCCGACATGGGCATAGTCAGTGAGAAGCTGGTCCGTCTCGAGATCCTCGAGAAGAAGCAGATGCAAGGCATGGCCCAGATGGACCAGATCGCCAAGACCATGAGTGACCTGAAGACGCAGATCCTTTGCGTCCAAGAGGCACAAACTCATTCCCAGCAGCCTCCTAGGTTACGAACTGACCCCAACAGTAGCAGTTCTAACCAAGCCTCTACCTCGTACTGCCAGGTAAACCATATCCAGGCAGAGCCGGTTCCACTGCTACAGTATTATCCAGCGCAGCCGCCATCTCCAGGTACTCAGATGGTGGTCTACCAGCCGGAGCAGCCACTGGCAGTTCTCCCTCCACCCTCCTTCGAGCAGGAACCATTGATGGAAGTCAATGGGATTTAGTACGACCGGTACCCTCAGCTTGAGATCCGTCGTGATCATACAGGTTTCCGTTGGGGCAACGGTGGCTCCTCCTCCCAGCAGCAGAATCTCGCTCGAGGACAGCAGAGCAGCCAGCAGCAACAGCAGCACCAGCAGCCCCAGTATGCCCAGCCACAACAGTATCAGAGTGGTCCTCGTCCCGCCTATCAGGGACAGCAGTGGAGGCAGCGTCAGCAGCCTCAGCAATCTTATCCCCACCAGCCCCAGTATCAACCGCAGCAGCAGCAGCCCCATTTCCAGCAGGGACAACCATCCGGTTCTCAGGGTCCCGCTTTTGAGAACCCAGATTTAGACGATCTTACCCGCTTGCTCTCCAAACAGCGAGCATCCTTCAGGCAAGAGATGGATGAATTCCGGTAGGAAATGAGGGAGATCATAAAAGGAAAGGCCGCCATACCCGCTCAGATTGAACCTAACCCGAACAATCTGAAAAAGAAGTCTGAGCAGGTAGAGTTTACAGAGGATACCTCTCCTAGTGACTATTTGAGTGATATGTCTTATTCTTTCTATGATGCTAATTTTGTGACTACTAGGAGCGGTAGGATGCCCGCAGGCGGCACCTCTTCTGAGCGACAACCACCAGCTGAACCAGGAGCACCAGAGGAGCAGAGTAGCAGTGATGATGCCGCTAATGATGATGTTGAAGACGGTGGTGCTGATGCCACCCATGATGGAGTCCAGGATGACGGTACTGAGGCCGTCATGATACCAGATGCATACGGTGGTGCTGATGCCACCATTTTGGATGCTGAGCCAGAGCGTGGTGCTGATGCCGCGGACACAGGTGCCGGTGGTGGTACTGAGGCCACCACATCTACTTTTGTTGAGCCCCCCTCTGTGATGTTACCACCTTTTGTATCTATGGACTGTGGTAACAAAAAGAAAAACAAAAATATGTATAAAGGAAAGGTTTCTGTTCACAATGCGGATCCATGTGTTGAATGATGATTATTGTATGTATTCTCCTCCTTCACAGGCACAGGGACCTATTCCTAGCCCTCCATCTGTGGAGGCCCCTACCATCCCCTTCCCTGAGGCACTCCGCCGAGCGAAGGGGAGCAAAAGAGAAAATCCCAAAAAAGAGCAACAGGTAGAGTTCGGCAATCAGATGATAGACAGATTCCATATTCAGCTAACTCTACAAGAAGCACTAGAGCACATCCCCCTCTTCAAAAAGAACCTGAAAGAGAATACTACAGTTTGCAGGAAGAGGAGGAACCACATAGATCAGATCCATGTGCTCACTCATTCCACTTGTTGCACCATCCAGAACAAGCTGCCAGCCAAGCGACCAGACGCAGGAGCTCCCTATGTTAGATGCGAGATTCAGGAGCAGCAGTTTGATCGTACTCTGTTAGACAGCGGCTCTTCAATCAACCTTCTTCTGGCAGCCTTACTCGACCGATTCGAGTTTGGTCCTCTTCTTAGGAGCAGGACAATCCTTCAGTTTGCTGACAGGTCGACTAAGTGGCCGAAGGGGTTATTGAAAGACGTGGTCGTTACCATTCAGGGCCTGAAATTCCCCGTGGACTTCATTGTATTGGACATGGAGATCCCTGAGTCGGTAACCGATGCCCCCATCATACTCGGACGTCCATTCTTGGCCACAGCCAAGGCGGTGACCGATCATGACAGTGGGAAGGTATGTTTTCGCGCAGAGGGCGAAACCATACAAATAGAGACGATCGAGGAAACCAGAGCCAGAGAGTTAGAATGCTCGGAGCAGTCAAGCGAAGCCACGCAGATGACAGAGGAAGAGCTAGACATCCAGGCGTGTGATTTTGTGATGACTGATGATGAATCCAACTGGATAGATCATGTAGCACCGACCCTCGCCTTGCCTACATATTCACTGTATCTAAAGCTCATGGCAGTCGAGAGCCAGGATAGCACACTCCTGGATGAGGATACACCTGAGGCTGACAGTGTTGTGATGAGTGGTGCCGATGATTTCCATTCTTGTTCATCTTCTTCTGATCCCTCAGATTCAAACATTGACTGGGATGATTTTGATGATTATTTGCCTTGTCTGATTTCTTCTGAGCCAACAGCCACGACAGAGTGCGAGCCAGTGCAGTTTATTGATGATTCAGCAGGCCGCCCTTCATCAGAAATTCATGCAGAGCGAGAGTTCTCTCATGCAGACCTGGTCGCCTTCACACAGACATATCAGAAGCCAGATCTGCCACCTCCCAGTTGTCCAGAATTGAAGCCTCTGCCGCAGTCGTTGAAGTACAGATTCCTTGCGAGTGAGCCAGATATGCACCAAGTTATTATCTCAGCAGGTTTGACTGGAGAGCAAGAATCTCGTCTGATGGAGGTTCTTGAAAGAAACCGCAAGGCGATAGGTTGGAGTATAGCTGATCTCCAGGGGATTAGTCCGGCTATGTGCTCCCACCACATCTATCTTGAAGATGACGCTAGGCCGTCGCGTGAGTTCCAACGACGACTGAACCCGAATCTTCGAGACGTAGTCATGAAAGAAATTTCAAAATGGTGGAGCGTCGATTTTATCTACCCCATCTCCGACTCTAAATGGGTTAGTACGTTACATGTGGTGCTCAAGAAGACGGGTATCACTACAGTTGTTAGTGAGTATGGAGAGGAGATCGCTACCAGAGTGCCCACTTCTTGGAGGGTCTGTGTGGACTACAGACGATTGAATGAGGCCACCAAGAAGGATCACTTCCCGCTACCCTTCATTGATCAGATTATCGAGCGGCTAGCTGGGAAGAGTCATTACTGCTTCCTTGACAGGTACTCTGGATATAATCAGGTGGCCATTGCACCCGAAGACCAGGAGAAAACGACATTCACATGTCCGTTTGGGACGTATGCTTTCAGACGGATGCCCTTTGGTCTATGTAACGCTCCGACGACATTCCAAAGGTGCATGATGTCCATATTTTCGGACATGGTGGGTGACTGTTTAGAGGTCTTCATGGATGACTTCTCGGTCTATGGCGACGGGTTCGATGCCTGTCTTGACTGCCTAGACCGTGTGCTTCAGCGCTGCATAGAGGTCAATCTTATCTTATCTTGGGAGAAGAGCCACTTTATGGTGACTCAAGGGGCGGTCCTCGATCATATCGTCTCCAACAAGGGCATGGAGGTCGATCCGGCCAAGGTGGATATCATCAGAAAACTCAATCCACCGTCCAACTTGCGTCAGTTGCGTTCTTTTCTGGGGCATGTCGGTTTCGACCGACGGTTCATTCAGGACTTCAGTCGAATTGCCCGACCGCTTACTGACTTGCTGACAAAAGACACTGAGTTTATTGTCAATGATAAGTGTCTTGCGTCTTTCGAGACTCTCAAAAATGTGGTTGTTTCATCTCCTGTCCTTCAGCCACCCGATTGCTCTCTTCCATTCGAGATCATGACGGATGCTTCAGATTTTACCGTTGGGGCTGTGCTTAGACAGAGGAGGGATGGTTTACCTTTCGCCATTCACTACGCCAGCCGAACTTTGGATGCCGCTCAGTGGAATTACACCGTGGCTGAGAAAGAGCTGCTGGCCGTAGTCTTTGCTCTGGATAAGTATCGATCTTACATTCTCGGATCTAGAGTAACAATCTACACTGATCACACCGCCATCCGGTATTTAATTGCAAAGAAGGATGCCAAAGCACGTCTTACCAGATGGATCCTTCTACTCCAGGAATTTGATATTGAGATTAAGGACAAGCCTGGAGTCAAGAATGTGGTGGCGGATCATCTCTCCAAATTGGAGAATCTTGAGGAATCTGAGCCCAACACACCTATCACTGAGATATTTCCAGATGAGGCGATCTTGGCTATCACCTCGCTCCCGTGGTACGCTGACATTGTTAAGTATCTTGTCGCCAAGACGGTCCCACAGGGTTGGCCCAGGCAGAAACTTGAGACCTTCCTAGCGAAGGACAAGTTTTACCATTGGGAGGATCCCGTCCTTTATCATGAAGGAGGGGACAGCATCTGGAGGAGGTGCATTCCTCAAGAAGAGCATCATAGCGTCCTCACATACTGCCACAAGCTTGAGGCAGGAGGACATCATTCTGGAAAAAGAACAGCACAGAAGGTGCTTCAATCAGACCTATGGTGGCCTACTCTCTTCAAGGATTATGATGAGTTCGTGAAGAGATGTACTGACTGTCAGAAAATGGGAACCTGCGGACAGAGAGACATGATGCCCATGCAACCCATTCACTTTTGTGAGGTTTTTGATGCATAGGGGATTGATTTCATG
This sequence comes from Ottelia alismoides, assembly GCA_037367405.1. Classification (NCBI taxonomy): domain Eukaryota; kingdom Viridiplantae; phylum Streptophyta; class Magnoliopsida; order Alismatales; family Hydrocharitaceae; genus Ottelia; species Ottelia alismoides. The sequence continues at coordinate 257,255 of JAZKJV010010268.1, read as the reverse complement.
GGCCCATTTCCTAAGAGTTAGGGATTCTAACATATTTTGCTCACTGTGGATTATGTCAGCCGATGGGTTGAGGCCATCCCCACCCGAGCCGCAGATGCTAAAACCGTATGTAGATTTTTGTGGAAAAATATCATTTCACGGTTCGGGGTACCTAGAGTCTTGATTTCAGATGGGGGGTCTCATTTCATCAATGACAAGGTTATGGCCCTTGCAGACGAGTTCGGCATTGACCATCAGGTTGCCACACCGTATCACCCTCAAACTAATGGTATTGCCGAAGTATCGAACCGGGAGATAAAAACAATCTTGCAGAAAGTTGTCCGCCCAGACCGAAAGGATTGGTCACAGCTTTTGGACTCGGTCTTGTGAGCCTATCGGACTTCTTTCAAGAATCCATTGGGGACATCTCCTTTTCGTCTCGTCTATGGCAAGACATGCCATCTGCCAGTGGAGATCAAGCACAAATCTTTTTGGGCAGTCACTGAGTTACTGTTAGATCCCGAGAGTATAGGAGAACAGAGAAGAGCAGAATTGGCAGCCCTGGAAGAACTGAGAGACACATCCTTTTCCAGCAGCCTACAGTACAAGGAGAAAGTGAAGACATGGCACGATTCGCATATCAGCCATAAACAGTTTGAGCCAGATCAGTGAGTATGGTTGTTTGATTCCAGGCTGAAATTATTCCCAGGGAAATTACAGAGCAAGTGGAAAGGTCCTTATGTGGTCAGGAAGGTACATGAATGGCAACATCGACATATCCGAACCGTCATCTTCCTCTACCTTCCGCGTCAATGGTCAACGCCTGAAGCTATATCTAGATCATGATCCGCCAACCATTGACGTCGCCCCCATTCTTCTGGTATGAGATGTGTCCTTTGACTCATATCATCTGCATCTCATACATGGTGATCACTTCTATCTTCCGCTGTACAGATCATCTGTCCATATCACTCTTTCATCTGATGATTTATTTTCTTCTTTTCTTCTTTTCTTCTTTTCCTTTTCTATTTTCTTTATCTATCAAAAAGGTGCCGCCCTTGTAGACAGTTTTTCCATACTTAGGACATACTTTGTCCTAAGTATAGGGGGTGTGCACCCTGGGTTTCTTCTATTCTTTTCAATCCTCTCCATTGTCTCCTCTTCTTGTCTATACTTAGGGATATTTTACCCTAAGTATAGGGGGAGACAATCTGAGTACGATCTGTTCATTCCCACCCTTGACCCTCCCTGCGTTATGTACAGTCTGCTATACTTAGGATTATTTGATCCTAAGTATAGGGGGGACGGTCGACTTCTCATTCATTGCGTCATTCATCAGTTCTTTATTCTTTGGTCTTGCCTATACTTAGTACGACTCATGGCTTCTCTTTTCTCTCCGATCTATGAGGACATAGCTCAAGCTAAGTATAGGGGTGTCGTATATACTGCGTATATACTTTAGCCATAACTCGTACTTTCGTATCTTCCAAATAATACGGCTAATAATTCTTTAAAATTCGTTAAAAATCCCTAATAAAAATGTATCTTGTTCCTCAAATTCTTTTGTGTATTTAGTGATTAATAAATCAGGTGAAAGTGTTTTTTTGCGAAATGTTTGAAAAATAGTTTGAAAATCTTTGTGAACATCTATTGAAACTATTTTGAAAATGTTGTGTTACATGTTTTCAACCTGTGTAAAAATGTGTGGGTTGTAAAATTTATTTTCTTTGTGTGAAATAAAATGTTTGAAAAATGATTTGCAAATGGTTTGAAAAATGGTTGCAAAAATATTTTGAAAAACCTATTTATACCGTTTTGAAGCCTTTGCAAAATGATTTTCAAATGTATGTACATGTTTGTAAAATGTTTGTAAAAACTATTTTGGACTATAGTTTTCCAAATTGTGTGAAAAACTTGTGTCAAATAAGTTTGAGGAATACATACATCTCAATAAAATCCACTATATGTATATATGTATAAAATTGATCACTTACCCTTGTAAATTCTTAAAATCCACTTCTTGTAAATATAAGAAGCACTCCCGTGTACATATTTTCACCTAGTTTTTAGCCAAAACTTTTTGTTCTCAAAATTCCCAAAAACATTTGCAAAATTAAAATCCAAAAACATTTGAAAAATCTTTTTGAAAATATATTTAAAAAATGCATATGCATCATCATGTTTTCAAAAATCCATAAAAAGTTCAAAATCTTTGAAAATTGCATCACAAAAATATTTTCTGCATTGCATTGCATAGCATTCACATTTTTCAGATTGAGTTTGATAGTTGAACAAGTCTAAGTAAAATCCGGAGATTGGAGCTTGATTGGACCTTAAAATCTACCTAATAACAGGAACCTTAGAGGAACCGGGTTTGAGGTACTTCAGGTCTAGTTGACTTAATTCTTTGAGGATCACGAGACTTAGTTCAATGGATTCTTGACTGCCTAAGTAGAGTATTTCGGAGCACACGCACGACTCTTGTGATAATGGCCTAACTTGGACACCTGCACCTTTCACATGGCTCAACTCAGTTGGAGTGGTGAGGGGATTGGATTTGCCGGTACGAGACGCACACAAGTGGAAACATTTGTCCTCCTCTAGGGAGGGAAGTGCACCCCAACCCGTCCAGTGATTAGGAAGTCTAAAGACAGGAGGTTGTGGGTTGCAATAAAGCTTCAAAAGAGGGATAGTCTACTGGCTCAAGAGGAAAAACTCCTTATGTAAATGCTGCTATATATAATATTTCAAAAAAAAAATGTTCAGGCATGTACAAAAATAAAAAGCCTGCAAAGTATGTACAAAGTCAATAAGCAAGCTTGAGTTCCAAAGTCATATCATGTGAGCCTGCAGCAGGATGACTTGACTACACTGGTCTTGCATCCCAGGATAGGTAGCTAAACTGGCTACCGTCCATTCTTCTCTTCACCCCCTCCTCTTGAGCTGGTTGCCACTTGAACTTAGAATGGAATACCCCGATCCTCGAGGATGGAGTTATTGGATTGGGGAATCATTGGGTTGTCGTATTGGAGAAGTCAGTCTCTTTGTCATTCTAGTTGGGGAGAGCCACTATCACTTACACTGTACAAGTCAGATTCATAGTCATAAGAGTTTGCGTATGAGTTGAAATATTTCTGACCTGGCTATTGAGGAGACTTGGACAGAGTTTTGGGATTCTCAAGGACTATTGAATTTCAAACACGGTTCTCACTAAGGTTCCGCCCGCACTAAAATTCCAAAGGTCCGACTTAAGCTCCAAACTTTGATTTTGTAAAGACAAGTTTGATAATCAAATTAAATCCAATTTCTTCTTTTTCTTTTCTTTCTTTTTCTTTTCTGCACTTATTGCATAAGTGTTTGCTAGGGACTAGCAAAGGTAAAGTATAGGGGGATGATGAATCCACATTTCATCATCTTTATTCTATCATTTTGGCATCAAAAACACTAGCAAATGCCTGTAAATACCCTTAAATCGAGCATCTTAGCATTCATGCATGTGGATCCTATTAGTGTATAAAATACTGTAATTAAAGCCAAAATTATAGAATAAATAAAATAAAAGAAAAAGAATAAAATATTGTAAATATTTTATGACCCGAAACCCCGAGACCTAGGCATCTTGATGAATAGGTCGACAAGGAATAAAGTAGGGGGAGATAAGGGCCAATTACCTATATTTATTAATTCATTATTTATTCATTTTGGGACCTATTTTTGGTTCCACTTTTTATACATCAAATAAAGAAACTTTGTACATGAAAGTTGTAGATAAATAATAAAGAAAAATACAAAATTGATCTCATTCAAAAATAATATACAGATAAAAAGTTATGGTCTGAATAAAAATCCAGAATCCCAACTTCCTAGACCCGTATCTCACAAATGAAAACTCCAAATGCATCAAACTCACCGTTAATTGTATATAGAAGAAAATAAGCTATTTAATCGCGGTGGTTTCGCATTTGGCGGAGCTACGGTTTGAAAGTTGAGTTTTGGACCCTCATTGTACAATTGTACAGATTAAAATATTCAATTTATTATTTATTTATTATTTTTGTATTTTATATTTGTATAAGTATGTAAATATTACTTATAATATATTTGTGCATTAAAATCAGAATAAAAATGCAAAGAGAATTCAAAATAAAAACATTTGTATATACAATACCTAGGTATTAGACCTATGTATATACCTATACATTACTTACTTGTATTTTATTAAATATACAAAATGTATCAGAAAAATAAAACAAAAATATATTTGTGAATATAAAAGTATTTTATAATTTCATAAAATAAGAAATAAAAATGATAAAAATAAAATATACCAAATAAAAATAAAATATTAAAACACATAGGTAATATACATATATAGGGCTAAAAAGTAAACTCATAAAAATAGACCTCATAAAAATAATTAAAAATCGGAATAAAATAATTTATAAATTTATAAACACTTTTTATTTTATAACCTAACTAAAATAACACCATTTACTATTTTTAAATGATTTATTAATATATTTTTCCAGGGTTTTTCCTGGTTGGTCCACGTGGACCAACCAGGAGGGTCTGAGAGTTGACCTCGGTCAACTCTCTGACCCAACCCCTGTGGCTATGTCAGAATGGAGTTGACCCCCGTCTTCAACCTTTTTTCGAGGATATGCCTTTCACCAAAACGTGCTACGCCCTTCACAACTTTTGTAGCTCGTGTATCAAGGATTCACGCCCAAGCTCCATCTCGGGTCGCGGATCACTGCAGCTCCCACCAGACCTCGTTCTTTGGATCCCCTCGTCAACCATTCAAAACCGCACCCCATACTTCCATTTGATTTTTGAACCGCACTTCATCCAAGTTTCCACCCCCTTGACCCCGTTAGAACTCCCTGGAGGTGACAGCTCCGTGAAGCCCTCGTCAAGGCGGTGGATCAGCAAGACTTGGGTGTGTTCCTTCGACCTCCGGTGGCCCACCCCGTTGAGGTACCTTCTTCCTCGCTCTCCCTGAGCTTGAGGCCGCTTTTCCCTTAGTTTTTGTTCATGTTTTGTTCCCCTGCGTTAGAGCTTCATCACGCCATCGTACTCCACCTCGCTAGCCTATCGATTTGCGCGGTCGATAGTTGGCCGGAGCAACTCCGGCCACCTTCGTTCTTCGCGCCATCCACCGCAGCACACCCCCATTCCATTGCACCACATGATCGGGGCAATTTTCCCCCGGTCATATCACACGTTCCTCGCAGGTACAAGGAGCAGACCGAGCACCTGGAGCGATTTTGCGAGCTCGCCGGAGGCATTTTGGGAGCCCTAGCTCCGCCACCTCCTCCGGAGCGCTCGGGTGGTCGTCGCCCCTTTTTGGAGCTCCAGGCAGCAAGAGGAAACCTGCAGGAAGCATCTGGACCCCCTCCGAGCTTCGTTTCACGCCGGTGAAGGGCGTCATCGTCGGAGGAAGCTCGCGGAGTCAAGCCTTCCTCCCAGTTCTTCGAACGCCGCCCGCCGCCGTCCGATCAAGGGACATCCTCCAGATACATCAGCGGTCGTCCGATCTCTAGAAGCCTTGACCGTCAGATCTCCTCGTGCGATCTAATCACAGGCGTCCGTTGCGAAGGGGCATCGCGCGACCACAGCGCGCCACGCGTCAAGTGGATGGCCTCGGGCCGTCCGATCTCGCCCCGAAGTGGGTAATTTTGCCTGACACCCTGCCAACTTTTGTATTTTGTATTAAGTCCCGAAACTTTTAGAGGACGTTGTATATTTTTGCGACATTTGCATTTTTACCCCCAGTGCTTGGCATTATTGCGTTCCAGTCTGCGCCACGTCACCTCACGTGCCTTGTACACGTGAGGTGCGGGGCTTTTTGCGGGGAACCCCTCAGGATATCAAATATTTAATTTTAATACCCGAACTTTTACTTTAAGCATTAAACTTTTGGGATAATTGCGTATAAACCCTCAGGGTCTGTGGAATTTACATTTAAGTCCTCGCCAGGCGCGTGCAAGTCATACGCCCTGGTGGGAAAATTGCTGTGACACCCCTGCGGGTTTTAGAATTTGTAATTGGTCCTGGAAATTAAATATACAGTGTTATTTTTGTGCGAAACTTGCATGTCTGCCCCTGGGCTTTTGGATAATTGCATGTATGCCCCTGCTAGGTCTTTAATTTGTGTATGCTTGTAGTATTTATTTTGAGCCCTATTTTAATTCGAAAAATTCTCAAAATTTAAACTTAAGCTCCTGTTAACTTTGTGCTTCCACGTCCTATTTTTAGTTTTCAATATTATTGCATTTTAATATTTATTAAAAATCAAAAACATGCTTTTTATTCACTGTCTAGCTTAGAAAATACCAAAAAAATTAAAAGACCTCGAAAAATTCCAAAAAAAATCCCTACTGTCTATTTTATCATATTTTAGTGTCAGTCTAAAAATCACTAAAAATCTCAAAAGAAAAACCCTAAAAATTCAAAAATACATAAAAACTTCAAAAAAATCTATAAAATTGTAAAAAACTCCAAAATTTGTAAACTCAGCTCCTGTTTGTTCTATATTTTATCCTCTTTATTTTAAAATTAGTTTGAAAAATTTTGGTGGTTGTTTGTTATTTTTAATTCTCATTTTATCTCCAACCAGTAGCTTGTCCACTGTTTTGATTTATTTCAGTGTTTAAAAATACCAAAAATATTTTGAAAAATACCCAAAAATCATAAAACAGTAAAAAAGTATAAAAATACCAAAAAGATTTTATTTCTGAATTTTTGGTTATTTTTGCATATTTTTATTAACATTCTACCTTCCCTTTTATTACATTGTCTTTATCTTCTAATATTGAAAAAGAAAAATATATATATATAATATAAATCATAAAAATTAGAAAATTAGAAACCAAAATACAAAACTAAAAATTTAATAAAAAAATTAAAAAAAATAAAAAAATTAAAAACCCACAAAAATCATTTGCTTGCATAGTGTAGACACACTTCACAATCACACACTCACACATTTACATGTGCACCTACCCTGTTTGCTCCCTGTGTTCGAACTCTCTGCATACTTTCTTGCTATACATTTTGTGCAGAGTTAAAAATAAATTTTAACTCCACATTTATTTCTATTTCTTTGATCTATAGTGTGGGTTAATTGTTGACTTTAGCTGAGATTTAGTGTGGTCAACACACCGACTGAGTTCCCGCTTTGTGTGGAACTTAATACCACCAAATTTTGGCTGAATCAGAGCCCGAGCCCGTGCCCGAGCCTGGCGCGGCGTGCGCGCGCGCGTGCGTGCGTGCGTATGTTGTGGTCTAAGGTCCTCTCTAGTCTGTTTCCAGACTAGTCTCAGGACTTCCCACATATAAACCAAATCCCAGTTTTATCTCTCCACGATGTGGGACTAAACAGCACCTGCACAGGGTTGAAACATTGAATTCCAGGAATTGAGATACATCAATACAACTTGATATTGACCATCAAATTGCATCAAACTATCCCAATACTGTTAATTCCAACACTTTTCTATGCCACTAAATATATCTTTAAAATTAAGCTAGAGCTGTGACTAATTAGCGAAATTGAAACTAAAATTTGAAACTATCAGAAGGAAATGCGTTAAGAAAATCTAAAGCTAACAGCTTGATTTGGCGTACCTGGAGCAAAAGGAAGTTCGCCGGAGAAGCTCGTCCGTGAACTTGGATCGTACCTCGCCGCACCTTAATCCACGTCGACAATGCCTGAAGCTCGAAGTTGTCACCTACGAGACTCAACAGGGGGTTTCTGTTGGGGTTACAGGTGAGTAAGGAGGATCAAAAGGCAAAAGGGAGTTGGGGACCTTTATTTATAAGCAGGAGGCCGGCGACTTTTGGGAGGAGGATGGCGTGAAGCTTGATGGTGGTTTGTGAAGTTTCAGGTGTGGGCGAAGATCAAGGATGGTAGGGGAGCACGTTGGTGGTGGTCTCGAGGAGGAAAGAGGAGAGAGGAAGGGGTGCAAAATTGGAGAAAAGGGGTAGTGTTTAACCCGAAAATCGGTGATCTTAAGTTCCACACAAGGCGGGAACTCAATCGCTGAATCGACCACGCGAAATTCGGATTAAAACAACAATTAACCCACGACAAATATATCAAGCAATGAAAGTAAATGTGCGGAGTTAAAATTTATTATAACTCTACAACAAAGATGTGTATAGTGCAAGTATGTGTAGAGGTCGAACACAGGGAGCAGACAGGTAGAACGGGGCAAAAATTGCTCAAAATGTGTGAATTGTGATCAAGTGCCTATTGTGCCAATTTCTTGTGGGTTTTAAATTTTTATATTTTTTAAATTTAATTTTTAATTTTGTATTTTGATTTTTAATTTTCTAATTTTTATAATTTTATATTTTTTATCCTTTTTCAATATTGGAATATAAAGACAAGTAATAAAAGACAAGACAAAGTATTTATAAAAAAAGTGCAAAAATAACCAAAAATTCAGAAATAAAATGTTTTTGATATTTTTAGGATTTTATACTGTTTTTGAGATTTTTGGGTATTTTTCAAGGTGTTTTTGGTATTTTTAAATACTGAAATAAAGCAAAACAGTGAAATTAGGGCTGGCTGTGAATAAAATAGAATTTAAAAATAACAAACAGCAACCAAAAAATTTCAAACTAATTTTAAAACAAATAGGATAAAATCTAGAACAAACAGGAACTTAGTTTGTAGTTTTTAGAGTTTTCTTTAATTTTATAATTTTTTTTGAAGTTTTTGAGTGTTTTTAAATTTTTAGTGTTTTTCTTTTGAGATTTTTAATGATTTTTGGACTGACACTAAAACATGATAAAATAGACACTAGGGAATTTTTTTGGAATTTTTCGAAGTGTTTTAATATTTTTTTGGCATTTTCTAAGCTAGACAGTAGAGAAAAAGCATGTTTTGATTTTTAATAAATATAAAAAAGGAAGAAAATCAAAAACTAAAATTAGGGCGTCAAAATACAAGTTAACAGTAGCTAAACCCTATTTTTATGGAATTTTTGGACTTAGAATGAGGGTCCAAATAATTACTACAAGTCAGCACAAGTGATAGGCCTAGCAGGGACTATATTGCAAATAGATAAAACTATGGGGGGCTTTTATGCAATCTTCACACAAAATTTGAACTTAAACAAGAATTATCTGGGCCAAACCACAAAACCAAAAGCCGCAAGGGCTTGATTGTAAAACCCCCAGGCTCACGTGCGTCGCACGCACGCCTGGGAGGGGTACAATCGCAAATATTAAAAGGTCCGGTGGCTGTATAGCAAAATGTCCCAAAAGTTTAGAACTGCAAATGCATGCTTTTGGATTAAACTTTAATACGTAAAATCCCCGGGGGTCGCTTGTAAAAATGCCAAGGTCACGCGCGTTGTGCACGTGACCTGGCGGGGTCCCCTTAGCAATATGGCAAAGTTACGAGGGGCTAAAAGTAAATTTTACAAAGATTTAAAGCTTCAGATGAAAGTTTAAAGAGTCTGAAATAAATACGAAAGGTACTGGGGGTGAGTCGCAAAATACCCAACAGAGGGGGGCGATCCGACGGTGGATAGGCTTTACTTAAGACACGTGTCGTCACCACAAGCGCCGATACCCCTTCATCTGAGCGGCCCCGATTAGATTTGAGATGGGCAATCCGACGGCTCCGGGCACACTTAATCCAACGGCAGCTGTACACCCGTCGGGATGTTCTTGATCCTACGGCGTGGGATGCGGCTGGAAGATCCGATGAAGAACTCGGTCGTGCCGAGTTTTGTTCACGCGCAAGGGCCTCCTCCAACTGCCAAAATCACGGCCGAATGGCTGGCTATGCTCCTGGAAGTCCTCCCTATCAAGTGGTGGCCCCAAAATGGCGAATTGGGCACTGGAGGGCCACCACGGCGTGCACGAGCTGGGGTTGCTTCTGGAGCGGCTTCTTCACGGATTTGACCCCCAAAGGGAGTCCAGTTGCCCCCCTGGAACCTGCAAGAATACAGAACAAACGCGAGAGATGGTCCAGAGGCAAGCAAAAACGAAGCGGGTGGTGTGCGTGGCGTGCTCGGTGGTCGCCGGAGCTTCGTGAGATCCGGCGAAGTGTTCGTGATGAAGATCGGCTCTGATTAATGGTTTAAATGGCAATATAAATAGACAAAACGAAATCCTAGACTAACAGCTATCTAACTATAAGAAAAACAAGAAGGAAAATGCCCTCAAGTGGCGTTGACCACGAGGAAGAAACCTCACGGCCGCGATGCCGGAGATGGGGCTGGAAACACTCCGCCGAGCTAGGTATACACCTCGACAAGGTTGGAGATCGGCCCTCTGTCACAGGGCATCCCGCAGTTAGGCCTCGGAGGGATTGGCTCAGGCCAAAGGCGGTTCCAGCATCAAAGGAAGAAGGTGGCGTGGTTTTTGAACATGATGGACACGGCTCAAAGATTGAGGGAGAACGGGCAGCACGATGGCCCTCTGCCCGAGGAGGAAGGTCGGCGAGGTAGAGGGATGGTAGGGGAGCAGCTTTGCAGAAGGGCTTGAGCTCAAAGGATGAAAGGGGAGCCCGCGAAAAACCCAAGAAAACGTGTGCTCGAGACGGTCCAGGAGGCTAAGACCTGGGGTCAGGGAGTTGACCCCCGGTCAACGGATGGCGTGGCCTGATTGGGCCACGTCATCCGCAAAAAGACAAAATTTAAATAAATAACTTGTAAATTAAATTAAAAATAGTAAATGATTTAATTAATTTTAGGTTACTTAATAAAAAATGTTTATTATTTGATAAAGTATTTAATTCCGATTTTTAATTATTTTTATGATATATATTTTTACAAGTTGCTTTTATACCCCTATATAGGTTTATTATCTATATACTTTAGTATTTTATTTTTATTTTGTGTATTTATTTTTATTTTTTTTTGTTTATTATTTTATAAACTTATAAAATAATTTTATACACATAAATATATTTTTAGTTTATTTTCTGATTTATTTTGTATAATTAATAAAATTTAAATAGGTATCGTGTAGGTATGGGTATAGGCGGTATACCTATGTATTCTTTATACAAGTATTTTTATTTTGTATTTTCTTTGCATTTTTATTCTGATTTTAATGCACATAATTATTATAAGTAATATTTACATAATTAAAAAAATATAAAAATACAAAAATAATGAATAAAGAATAAATTGATTATTTTAATATGTACAAGTATACAATGAGGGTCCAAAACTCAACTTTCAAACCGTAGCTCCGCCAAATGCGAAACCACCGCCATTAAATAGCTTATTTTCTTCTATATACAATTAAAGGTGAGTATACTACATTTGGAGTTTTCGTTTATGAGATACGGGTCTGGGAAGTTGGCATTCTGGATTTTTATTCAGACCATAACTTTTTTATCTGTACATTATTTTCCAGTGAAATCAATTTTATATTTTTCTTTATTAAATTAATTGCAACTTTCATGTACAAAGTTTCTTCATTTGAGGTATAAAAAGTGAAACCAAAAATAGGTCCCAAAATGAATAAAGAATGAATAGAATGTAGAGGTATTTTATCTGTAATTCTGACCTTATCTCCCCTACTTTATTCCTTGTCGACCTATTCATCAAGATGCCTAGGTCTCGGGGGTTTTGGGTCATAAAATATTTACAATATTTTATTCTTTTTCTTTTCTTTATTTATTCTATAATTTTGGCCTTAATTACAGTATTTTAGACACTATCTGAATGCACATGCATGGATGCTAATATGCTTGATTTAAGGGTATTTACAGGCATTTGCCAGGGTTTTTGATGCCAAAATGGTAGAATAAAGATGATGAAATGTGGATTCATCAGGTAGTCACAAGGTTCTGACAAAAGAGGAGGCAAATGCTGGACAATTGACCGACGGTCAACGGTTTGCATGCTCTGATTGACCCACATGAACTAATCAGAAAAATGAGATTCTTATAAACTCAATTTAAAATGGTAAATGAATTTATTAGTTTTTAGTTAAAACATAAAATATATTATTTTATGTAGTATTTAATTCTGATTTTTATTTATTTTTACAAGTTAATTTATAACATGCTAATATTTACATGTGTATTTATAGGTAAATATATGTGAATTTTGTATATTTTATTTTTAATTTGTATTACATCTTTTATTAATTTATACATCAAATTTTTATATTTATAACTTATCTAAATACACTTCTACATATTTTATGTTATATTTTTGAGTTTATTCATGCACCTAAATAATTAGGTATATTTATTATATATGTACTTTATATGTATAATTCATCTACACATTGAAGTACACTATTCATTTTAATGTATTTTTAATAGTTTTATTCTTATTTTATTATTACATATATTGTAAATAATATTACACGATTATAAAAATATAAGGAATATATATATATAATAACTATTTTATACAGGTATACTGCACAATAAGGACCCAAAAGTTAACTTTTGCATCTTAGCTCCAAATTGAATGAAACATCTTCATTAAATAGATAATTTAATTTTATGAACAATAAAGGTGAGTTAGGTGAATATTGAGTTTGTATGGAGAAGATACAAGTTTGCAAAGTTTCCTTTGTGGCTTTTTATTTTGTGTGTCCCGATCACACTATACATTATTTTTAATGAAATAATTTTTTTTGTATTTTTATGTATAATATTCATATTGAGGGTTTATTGATTTGAGGTATAAAAATAATAAAATAAAATAGGTCCAAAATGTAATTATTGGGTTATAAAAGTAGGTTTCTGTGATGTGTATTCTGTACAATTGGTCGCTCTATCTTCCCGTGCTTTATCCATTTTCGACCAAGTCATCATGATGATTGGGTCTAGGGGTCTAGGATCACTCCATCTCTTAAAAATTCATTCTTTTTCTTTTCTTTCTTTATTCTTTTATTTTGAGGTTAAATACAATATGTTGTATAATATTTTATGCAGTATTTATTGTAAATTATTGAGTGTTATTTTTAAAATTAGTGATATATACATGCATTTAGCTAGGGATATAAAGTTAAAATGAAAGAATAAAAGTAATGAAATGGATATTCATCACGAGGATGGGCTCGAGGGTGCGGATTAAGGAGGAGGGGGTAGCGTTGAGAGGAGGAGGTGATGGTCGGTGGAGGGGCTAGAGGGAGTGAGCTAGGGAGGAGGGGGTGGAGGAGGGGATAATGAGGAGTGGATGGAGGGGTCGGGTTGGGGAGGAGGGAGCTGAAGGAGGGGCTGGCGGAGGCAGACTGGTGGGAGGTGGAGGAGGAGGGGCAAAGGAAGAAGCGCAAGGGTCGCGCTGGGGATGAGGGACGGAAGGAGGGACTGGAGGGGTTCATGCTAGGGAGGAGGGGTTGGAGGGGATAGGTTGAGGAGGAGGGGCAGAGGAGGAGGTGTAGGGGTGGATTGGGAATGAGGTGAAGGGTTTGGGAGGAGGAGGTGGTTGGTGGAGGAGGCAATAGGGGACAATGGGGGTGAAGGGGAGGAGCTGGGGACGAGTAGAGGAGGCGGTGGAGGAAGAGCAGGAGGTTGGGGAGGAGGAAGAGAAGGGGAAGAAGATGAAGACGATGGGGGAGGAGGAAGAGGATGGGGATGATTTTACAACCCTCTTTTTTAAATTTAATTCTCCTTATGTCCCCAAATTTAACGCCCGTTTGCATTGGATATGGACGGCCACTAACTCGAAGGGCACAAGTGATAAAATGACAAGAAACTAGGGGAACAAATGATATTCTCAAAAAGAGAGGGGTATAACTGAAATTGCAATATTTAAGAGGAGCACAACTGATAAAAACCCCAAAAATAAGGTGAGAGATCAGATACAGATATATTATATCCTTATCCATTTGCACCCCTAAATACCATGCATATGCTCATGAAATCCAATCTAAATTATCAATTTCTTAAAGGATTATTATCACTTGTGCCCTTCTTAACTTTTGCAATATCAGTTATACCCCTTCCTTCTTAGGAATATCAGTTGGGCCCCTAGACTTCTAACAGTTTTATCACAGATGCTCTTTAGGTTAGTTGCCATCCATCTGCGATTTAAACGGATGTTAATTGTTGGGATACAAAGGTAAATAAATCGAATAGTTAAAGTATAGGAATTTTTACCCCCACAAACTTTAGAAACTTGTTAAATGACCTCTACGATATTCTACACAACGTAATTACCATAACAACTCCGTAAATTATCCCAAAAAGCCCCTACAAGTTTCAAATAAATTAACCCATAGGGTTCAATGGGTAAGAGTTGCAAGTTTATAGGATCAGTACAAGGAAAACAAGTTGTGGCAATAGAATTATGCCCACGGATAGCCACAGAATTGGGCTCTAAGCACAACACGTCGTGATCAGTAGCCGTAGCTACAAGTCTCGTCGCGAGAGTTCTCTAACTACGAATATGTCATGGCCACTACAAGTGACCACAAAACTTGTTATGACCAAAGCTCTTGTATGAAGACTTTGGCCACGGAATTGTAGTTACGAGAAACTAGTGGCCACGTAATTATCGTGACCACAAGTTTCCGTAGCCACATTCCGTGACCACAGCTCATTTTTTTTAGTGGATCGAGAGGGGAATTACGTTATTTTAAAAGTTGAGAAGATAATTTACAAAGTTTATATAGTTGGTGGGGTAAAAATTTTTGATTGAAGAAAAGGAAGTTATATGGATCTCCTTCCCCACGGCTTTTAATTGCTTGAGAAGCATCCCCAAGCATCTCGTACTTGAGAGCAGCTCTATCAAGGACATCCTCTTATTGCGACTCGCACCTGAAGGTTGCCGAAGAAGAATACAAGGAGGAGAAAGGAAGGGACTCGACGACCATACACCAAGCGGTCAAAACATCCTCTACCTTTTCGATCACCTTCTTGTCAGACGCATCAGAGCTCCCGTCACTCGGATCAAATTCTCCTCCCTCCTGATCGTAGCGGGCATTTCCCGGAAGGGGGAGAGAGGGGAGAAATTTTACAAAAATGGGGACGGCGCGAAAATATCTCCTCGAATAGGGATATATCGGTAAATGGTTTGCCGTTGTGCGGCAAACCGTTTGCCGCGATCAATGGGCGGACAGGAGGAGGGTCCGGATTTCAAATTTTCGTCGTGAGCGGCAAACCATTTGCCGCACGGAAAACGTGGTGCGGCAAATGGTTTGCCGATATGTGACCATAGTGGGCATTATTTCTCAGCCATCCCCATTTTGGGGAAATTTTGACCGTTGGGTCCCCACTTCGGGGATTCTATCGATCGTAGCATCTGCCCTCTTGTCCGCCGCTCATAAGAAACGAACAAATATTACTTACAAAAAGGTTCAAACCCCCAAAAAGGATCATCATATAAATAACCCCATAAGCATCACCGACCTTATAGAAGAGTTTTTGACTTCTCTCGCTGTGAACTATCGTGCAGGCTTGCAGGGAATTTTTTGTAATGTTGACTTTTGAAATTAGGGTAAATTACAAAAAAAGGACTGAGCTTTACATGAATTCTTAAATTAGGGACTAATATTTAGTTTGTAACAAACAGGGGACTAAAGTTTAACTTAACGGTCCAGTCCCCAATGTTGTTAATGGACGGCTCAATCCATAATTTTACTTGACGAAAATACCCCTCCGACCTCTTCTCCTTCCTTTCGCTATGGCGAAGAGCACCCTCCGCCCTCCCCTCCCCCCATGCATGCACCCTGCCTACGTCAGCCATAGCACGACGGAGGCGTTGTCGGACGCCGTCCCCACGTGCTCCATCCTCCTCAACATCGTTCCCCTGCACGTCTCGGAGGGCGTCATCCGCACGCATCATCGAGATGGGTTGCCTTTCCAGCGAGACCGTCCTTACCATGCGGCAATAGGGGAGGGGCAGCAGCTTCAGGACGCTCGCGGTCGAGCTCGTCGCTAGGTAGGCTGTGTGGGTGTCGTTCGCATCGGAGCCCTCGGCGCCCAAGAATGGATCCCTGGTGGTGTTCAATCTAGACCCTTGTGTCTCATCGCAATCCCTCAAGGAGGTCTTCGAGGCCTTACCGGTTTTATCGCAGGGATTTGCTTCTGCTCATTTGTTTCATTGTGGGTTTTGAGGATGCTGATACTC
This sequence comes from Ottelia alismoides, assembly GCA_037367405.1. Lineage (NCBI taxonomy): Eukaryota > Viridiplantae > Streptophyta > Magnoliopsida > Alismatales > Hydrocharitaceae > Ottelia > Ottelia alismoides. The sequence continues at coordinate 241,212 of JAZKJV010010268.1, read as the reverse complement.
TTTAGCACATCGTCGTCTCCTTTAAGGCCCACATGCATCTCAGTAGCATGAGGATCCGGTTGAAGACGGTCATCTCCAATCTCTCCAACATCCACGAGGACATAACGACGAGCGTTCAGTAGAAGCATGTCGCCGTCATCCTCCTCCCCTTCCACAAGCAACAGCACATCGACGACGTTGTGGAGTCCTTCGGCTATGCTTTCCAGCACGTGAACGAGCAGTTGCTCTAGCATGCGACGTGTAGCGTCGACATACTTAGCCTCATCGTATTTCTCGATGACGTCGGTGGTGGCAATGCGGCAATACGATTCGATGCGGACTCCGATAGCACTACCATGCGAGAATATCACAAAGGAGAACGAGGTGCGAGGAGCGCGCAACAAAAAGTGCGCCGTCGTCATCCTCCTCTCCTTCCACGCAGAAGCTCTGTTCGGGTGAGAGGGTAGAATTGGTTAGGGGTATTTTCGTCAAGTAAAATTATGGATTGAGTCGTTCATTAACGGCATTGGGGATCGGACCGTTAAGTTAAACTTTAGTCCCCTATTTGTTACAAACTAAAGATTAGTCTCTAATTTGGGAATCCATGTAAAGCTCAGACCCTTTTTTGTTTACCCTTGAAATTATAAGCTACCTCATAACTATAACTTCTGTTTAATTTTCTCAATATAATATACAAGGAATTACAAAAAAGCGGTCACTACAAGGAAAAAGGTCGTGGCCACGGAATGTGGTTATGGAAATTTGTGGCCACGATAATTGTGTGGTCACTAGTTTCTCGTAGCAACAATTCCGTGACCAAAGTCTTCAAATATGTAAGGAGAATATTCATGCAAGAGTTATGGTCACGGCAAGTTCTATGGTTACTTACAGTGGCCACGGTATATTCGTGGTTAGAGAACTCTCGTGACGAGACTAGTAGCTACGGCTACTGGTCACGACGTGTTGTGGCCAGAGCCCAATTTTGTGGTCACTAGCTCCACATCCGTGTACATAACTCCATAGCCACAACTTATTTTCCTTGTAGTGGACAGCTATGTAAGCTCCACGTTACCGTGGCGATGGATGAGCTTCCTCATGCAGAGGTTTGCCTAGACGTACCAATCCCCGAACGCCATCCAATCCTCTCCATCGTCGTGCAGGGGCGAGCCCTAGGGCTAGCCTTCGCCAGAAAACCACATGCAACCAGAGCCGCGAACTCCTCCTTCGTCTCTTCCTCAGCTTCGGCGAGTTCCTCATCCTTCTCGACTTCGGCCTTTGACAGCTCCGTTGCCGCCGCCGCCTCAAGCAGATCATCAAGGGCGGAAGGCGGGAAAAGGAGAGAAGTAGTGGCAACCCAAAGGAGGAAGAAGGATACAACTGATATTTTAAAAAAGAGATGTATAATTGATATTACAAAAGTTTAGCAGGCATAAATATAAAAAAAAACTTTTTTATAATAATTTAAATCGCGTGTTGCATTGTCATGAGAGAATGGATTTATTCATTGCAATTGAAGATCATTATCGAAACCCTCTTTACCTTAGGATTTACCTTGAAACATACTAAGATTTATACTATTGTTAACGCTATATAACTTAGGATTAAGCACTTACCAATGTCCATGAAGGTACAATAATAAATAAATCAATAGTAGGAATATCAAATATTGCTTAGTGAGTAATTACTTACCAGACAAAAAAAGGACTCTGACTTGATTCACATATATCATGGGTGGAAAAGATTAAGATTGTACCCATCTTCTAAATAGGAATGTATTGCCATGTATCCCCGAACTGAACACCTCTTTAAGGACTCATTTAGTTGTCAGGTTACCCCGAGGTATCCTGGCATACCCTCTGCTCTACTCCTGCTTTCCTGAGTTGGAATAGTTGAATGAATCGTACAATTTCTTTCTTATAATACTTTTTAACCACATTTAAATAAAAAAATACATAAAAATATATTATAATTAATAAAAAATTAATATAACGAATAATCAATGTAATTACATCACAACACATTTATCATTAAAGCACTCCCAACCCTTATAATCATCGAAACAACTACTGTTAATTCAATCCAATACAATTAGCGAATAGACCTTAAAAAATTAATCCTTTTATTACGATGAACGATCCTGAAATTTTTTAAAAAAATATTATGTCTTCTGTTAACTTCTATCGTAAATTTCGTAAAAAAGACAATTTACGTATAAAATGACAATATCCAAATGCTATATTAATATCAAGAATGCCAAATGCAGCACATTTTTGTGAACATATATTTTTTGTTGCATATATTTCATTTGATTACTCAATAGTATTGTGTTATAATATTATTAGCGTATACTATTGATGTCGACTTATATGTTTGAATAATCATATTTTTCTGCTGACCATCTCTCTAAATGTTATTTGCTTGATTTTCAACTCCTATTTCTCAACGCAGATCAATATTCTCGTAGAAGACATTATAGCGAGAAAAGTTAGACATTATCGCAAGGAAAGTTATGGTGCAAGGAGGTATATCTTCAATTCACCTGCCCAAAATGCAGACCGAGCCGGCCCATGGATCAGGTTGAATGAGCTGGGGTTCAAAAAATCTCTGTCCAAAGTCCGACATGTACTGGTCCATGACACATTTCATTTTTTTTCAATGAATTTTTTAATAATATTTAATATGTATAAATGATTTTATTAATATCATTTATGTTATATATAACTAATATAACTTGTTTACATGTTACTTGACATAGAATCTATTAATTTCACATGAAAAACTTGAAGTGTAATCATATTAATACATGTATTATTCATCTTATATTTATAGATTCTTTATTTTTTACGGGCCGGATCGAGCTGACTCAAGTCTAAATCTCCTAACTCAAGTGTAACACCCTAACCCCAAACATAGTGCCACATCTAAAACTCACGAAGTGTGGGTGTGGTTTATAAGTGATGGAGACTACTACTTGACAACTTGGATTTAAGCATTTTGGGTGGTTGTCAACGGATTCATTTGGGTCCGAACCCAACAAGTTGTCAAGGCTAGCTTTCCTCGATAATGGACCATTGACCTAAGACCGGGACGTTACATCAAGTTCGGCCCATGAGCGGATTGGACGGAGGAACAATCCCCAACTTGTTGATCAAATCTAACTTCAATGAGCCTATAGGACGTAGAGTGGATTCTTTCAGAACAACCTCGGTTGATTGGGATGCTGCTAAGGCAGAGAATTATTTAAAAAAAAAGATAAACCATATAAGAACCCTAAAATACGTCATAGCAGAGAAAGTTTTGATATCTTCGGAAGACCACGGGACACTACGAGCGAATGAAGAACTGTCGTATTTATTAATGTCCATTTACGGCCATAATCAAACGCTCAAATTTAATTGGGTCAAACCGGAGACGGATCCGTTAATAATAGGGGCTCAACGTCGAAGATATTTCCGTACCCCAACATAAAACTAGAAGCACTTTAAGAAGAAGGACCTCTTCCTATCTTACACCGTCCTCGAAGGCCACGTGTGCAGAAGCATCCTTCGGTGGTAACGCCCATACTTCGGTAGCCACAGTTTCTGGATCGCCTACCCATCCTCAGGGGAAACTTCTCGAACGTACATCCCCGCGTTACTTTCCGCCCTCTCCCGTCATTATTATTCCTCCTGCGAGTCCCCCCTCTCCCCACTCCTCTCCATCGCCTCATCACCCCCTCCTGTCCGAACCTTCCAGAATCTTTCCTTATATAGCCCTTCTCTCTTCCGCTCTAGCTCCCGCAGCGATGTGATTGCCCTGCTCTCGGCCACAGCCTCGGACGACGCACATGGGGGAGTCGGCGACGCCCGACGCGCATCGGTTGCTGCCCACTCCTTTCCTCACCAAGACGTACCAGCTCGTCGACGATCCCGCCGTCGACGACGTCATCTCGTGGAACGACGACGGGTCCGCCTTCATCGTCTGGCGCCCCGCCGAGTTCGCGAGGGACCTCCTCCCGAGATACTTCAAGCACAACAACTTCTCCAGCTTCGTCCGCCAGCTCAACACCTATGTAACCACAGACACGCCTTGCTACGTCCGGTTTATCTCGAGGAACTGAAACTGATGTCCTCTTCGTTGTGTTACGCGCAGGGATTCCGCAAGATCGTACCTGATCGCTGGGAATTCGCGAACGAGTGCTTCCGCAGGGGACAGAAGCGGCTCCTCTGCGACATCCACCGCCGGCGAATCAACACGGCGGCGGGGCAGCCCGCGATGTCTGTCGCGACCCCTCTGGCGATCCATGTGAGTCGGGTGGAATCGGCCGGGAGCTCGGCGGAGGAGCAGGGATTGTGCGCGAACTCCCCGCCGAGGGCCGTGTCCGGTGGGAGCGCGAGCACGGTGGATCTGATGGACGAGAACGAGCGGCTGAGGAGGGAGAACGTGCACCTCAACCACGAGCTCTCGCAGATGCGGACGCTCTGCAGCAACATCATGCTCCTCATGTCCAATTACAGCAACGGTCAGCGTCAGGGTCAGGCGGCCGTCCCCGCCGCGGAGGAGGAGAAGCCGCCGCTGGAGCTCATGCCTCTCAAGAGCTGCGACTCGGACGGGTCGAGCCAGGAGACTCCGGAGCGGGTCAGATCCGATGAGGTCGGATCCGCCGCGAGCCCCATGCTGTTCGGCGTCCGCATAGGGGTGAAGCGCCTGCGTGTGGAGGACGCCGAGGAACAGCGGCTGCCGATGGTGAAATCCGAGCCGTTGGATGGCTCCACATCCGAAGCGGATGCGGAACGCCTGGGCCTGCGGTGGCTCGCATGCAACGTGGGGCCCATCCGAGGGGGCGGTTGCGATCTGACGGCTGGGATCTGATCGGAATAGCCGCGTGACGTAGCGGGAGGGAGAAGAGTTTGGAATCTTCTTTTCTTTCCTTTTTTTTAGTGTTTCTTGTCTAATTTCCAATGTTTAGTAGAGATGTAGATTTGTGTAGAGTATTTGTGTGTGATATTTATTGGGTAGCGAGCTTCTAGAAGCCACGTTGGAAGGACCCACGTCGGAAATGTGGCTTTCTGGGCTCGCGGGTTCTCTCTGTTTCAACATAAGTGTTGTCGTCATGTGCGATGTTGCGTGGCGAGAGCCGGACAAAAGACGCTACAAATGTATGGGTTTAGATCCTTCTATATCCTTCTCCATTTGACTATACAAATATCGACGTCTGATTCATCCCATGCTCGGTCTATATAAAAAAATGTCCGTAGGATCTAGAGAATCCAAAGACGCATAGTTCCATAATATTTGATTCTTATTTAACCGTTGTTACTAGTAGATTGATCGGAAAGGCACTGAGGACTCCTTATGTTGATTTATTTTCTTTGATCAGTAAGGAAAGTAGTTAAGATTTTTTATTAAAATAAAATTTGGCTGATATGTAGAACAACATGCATATACTAAATCCATGCGGCTGGATTTTATAGCAATGATTTCGCAAGAAACAAATATCGATTATACATGATGTAGTTAAAGTATGTAATTAAGTTTTTTATTAGAAAGCTTATATAATTTCAACATGAGTTAAATTTTTTCAATTGAAAAACCAAATGATTTGTCGGAAAAGTTGAGAATTTTCAAATTTAAAATAAAATTATAGGTAAAAGTTCAGTACCACATCTAGTATTTCTAAACTTTTGATGAGTTTATATATGAGTTCACATCCCTAGCTCTTCTAGCAATAGTAGAGAGGAGGAATGGAGGATCGTGCGTGTGTGTGCTCCGTTCCGTCTCGGGTCGGGCTCGGACTTGGGAGAGTCAAAACAGAAAGTACCGCACGCTAGGGCATGCAAGTCTCTTTTTATAACCCTTTCCCCGACACCGTCTTTTAATCTCTCAAAAGAAAAACCCTTCCACCTTCTCCCTAATATGTTCTTCTGCTCTCGCGGACGAACATTCTTCTTGTTTGACTGCAATTCTCTGAGGTACTTTCGAAGACGATCTTATCGGTTTGCGCAGATGAAGATCATGTGATGTCGTATACTGGAAGCGGATCGTCAAACCCTACGCAACGGTATTATGGGGGCGATATCCTCTCTAAGGACAGTCTATTTTATAGACGCATCGGCGATTTCTAATCTAATTTGTTTATCGTTTTGTTTGCTGCAATGTTTTTTATAACTTTATCTTTCCTAGATCTCGCCTTATTGCTTAATTTCAAATAATAAAAATGATTAACCTTTTATTTTATTGGTACATTCGTGCATATCATAATAGTTATTTGAATCGGAAATGCTTTTATGTTTTTTTAATATGCAACTCATTGATCATAATGATCTTATCGAATATTATTTTGTATATAACGTGCTTTTGATCATGTTACCAACAATCTTAAAAAGGATATCCATAATCGGTGTTAAAACCATTTCGAAAACGATATTTAAATCGATGGTGGATAGGACTGGTATGCTAGAAAATTTTGGTGGTCAGATTTTCAAGCATTGACAACAGCGCATAAAGATCTGGTTAACCACCATAGAATTAATCTCTATACTTGAAACCAATTATCCCACAGTGGAAACGGAAAACTCCACACCCGATAGTCTGAAGGTGTAACAGATGATTTTTTTATGAGGATAATAAAATAATTAAAATAAAAATTAAATCACATAACCACCATCACATCACCCTTAAGATAATACACGATAAGATAAAATAGCCTACAACCCAAGTTAATTATTTTTTATCTCTTAATTAAGTACAATTTATTATTATTATTATTTATCTCATTGGTGGTGCCTATAAATACCATGAGACCCCAATGACTTCTCCACACATTGCCCTTTGTGAGAGAAAGTTTTAGAGAGAGAGAGAGAGGCCGACGACAACGTTTGTTCGTCGCATCATTTTCGGATTCGACAACTACATCTCTCTCCGGCGACGTCGAAGTTTTTATCCCACCAAAATTGAAGGAGAATTGATGTGGTCGATGATAATTCGGATAGGCGGAATTGCGATGTCATTGTCGACGGATTTCGTGTCTCATCGAGGTATGTGTCGAACACATGATCGTTAAATGATGTATTATATTGATCCTTAGTTTAGAATTATGACTTACAGATGTATGTGTCGAAACCCTTAGGAATGCTACAGGATAAAAATCGATGTTTTGCCTTCCAAATCACGATTGTGTCGATTACGTTCATCGCATAAAGTAATAAGAATGCCTTTCTTATTTTATTATTGTCGACGATAGATGGTTGTCACCGAGAAACCGATATGCCAACTGATGAGCCGAATTTTCTCCCTAATCAATCCGGGATCAGGTATAAATAATCACTCTCGAGTCGTTGCGACCCGGATCGAGAGAGAAAATCGGTCAATCAAGAAGAATAAAGAGCAGACCACCAATCAACAAGATAAAACAATAAAAGCAAAAATAGTGGCCCTGGCTATGAGATTAGCCTGGTGTAGCACCCAGGGTCGGACTCAGGGAGTACGAGTTGGCCTCGCGGCCTACGAAGTAGTCTAAAAGCAAAATAAAGCAAAAACAACTATTTTTGGTAGTTTTTAATTCTTTTTATATTTTTTTTGGATTTTTAATAATAAAGGGAAATAGGAAAAAGATAAATAAAAGCAACTTCAATAATTTATTTAATCACTCAAAAATGATCCAAAAATTCAAACAAAAATATTTTTATGTTTTGTAGGTTGTTTACTGTTTTTGGTGAATTTTAAAGATTTTAATGATTTTTATGTAATTTTTTAAAAATAAAAAAGGGTGAAAACAGTGAACTGATGTCCAGTCAGGCTTGAATGATCAATTTAAAATATCAAATTGATCTGGAAGAGCCTGGAGGTATTTTTTATGAAAAATAGAAACAATAAAAGAAATTCAGAAGAAGAGTTTGTATTTTTTGTTTTTCTATAAGTTTTTAGAATTTTTATAAGTTTTTAAGTGTTTTTAAATTTTTAAGGTTTTTCTATATCCAAAAATAATAAAAATTGGATACAAAATCAAACACACAAAAACAAACAAAACTTAATTTTTTTGGAATTTTTAAAATAGTTTTTATATTTTTTTATGATTTTCTAATCTGGATAGAGGTAAAAAAGACTATTTTTGAATTTTTAAAAATAGAAAAATACCTCAAAAATGTAAAAAAAATTTGGTGAAAATTTTACACAGTGGCAGGAGCCACGTGTCCAATTTTCACGCGATTTGGACTTAATTTGATATTTTATTTAATTAGCACAAGTTCTCATAGTGTACAGGGACCTATACGTAATAAAAAGTATTTGCAGGGGCTTAATCTTAACAAATCCAGAAAGTTTGGGTCCCTCGTGCAAAAACTCCAAGTTCTCACGCGCGGTGCACGTGTAATGGGCACGGAGGGACCTATATGTAAGAAAACGTAATTCCATGGGGTTATTAGAAACACGTGCTAAAAGCCCAGGGAATAAGTTGCAAAATACCCAACTAATTCAGCACATGTTGAATAAAATCATTCAGAGGGGTATGGATGCAAATATCAGAAAATAAATTCCATTCCATAACACACAGAAACTACAAGCCCATATAATGTAATTTGTCCAAAAAGCACGTGACGAAGCACGTGTATCACACAGGCAGGGATGAAAATGTAAATACCAGAAATATTAAGGTCCTAAGTGCAATATGTCCAAGAGCTAGAATTTATTTAATAAACTAAACTAGAACAACAAGAAACTACAGGGGTGTGGGTGCAATTACCCAGCCGAGGTGCGTGCTGGGGCACGTGAGGTGCCAGATGTCGAGGCGGGAGTGGCTGTTGATGTGCGGCTCTGGTGCAGACGCCTGAACGATCCAACGGTGTGGGGGCGATCGAGCGAACGTGGGCAGCGCGTGTCCGTCAGAACACGATCTGACGGTCTGACACCGCAGAGGATGGACGGTGAGGATGATATCTGGAGCGGCTGGTGAATCCGACGGCTGGCGGTGAATGAGGAAGAACTCCTCCCAGATGAGGTTCTCCGGCTCGCCGGAGGAGATCCAGCAAGCCGATGAATGATCGGGGAAGCGGGTCCTACTCGCGATGGCTGTCTGCGTCGGGTGGTCACCTCCGATGAAGCATCCAACGGTCAGATCGTCCGGCGAGGGGCGAGCGACCTGGAGGAGCTCCGACGAAGGTCTGAAAGCTCGACCAAGGGGGGTATCTGCTCCTTATTTACCTGCAGAAGAAAGGTCTCGCTTGGAGGAGTGCTCCGGCGGGGGTTATTCTCAAAGATGATGAAAGAAGCGATGTGGGGGCGGATGAGGGCTCCGACGAAGGCGGCGGAAGGAGCCCAGCTCGATTCTGGCTCGGGTGGCCAAAACCGAGGTGATCAGATCGTGGAGGAAGGGTGGCGATGAGTCAGCGAGGGTATCGATACGGGTAAGGGGGACTGGCGGAGCTCCGGCCACTAGGGCGGAGCTGGCGGAGCTAAAAGACGAAAATCGAAATGGACGGCGAACGGAAGGTGATAGGGTCCACCTGATGACGGGAGCCGACTGGGGATGAGCTCAGGAAGCTCTGGGTCATCGCCTCGAAGGGTCGTCAGAATCCGAGGCTCGGGCGCAGCTCGCGGCGGCGCACGGCGGCAGACGTCGCCGGATCAGTGGCAGCAGGCGTCCTCTCCTCTCTTCGACATTACACTCACTCTGCTGTCACTCTGGGGAGCACAATGGAGGTCCTGGGACAAAGGAGCAGCGCCAAAGATGGTGTGAAAAGCGTGGCGGAGGTTCAGCTATATACCACTAGGGGTCCGAGAAGGAGTCGGACATGGTTATCGGAGCTCGGATCCCTAGGTAAAACCACAGGGCGTGGATTAGGAATGGATCTAGTATGATTAGGACCCAGGGTTTGAGTATTTGGGGCTCGGATCATGCGAAGAAAATTTGGAGAAAAGCGGGTCAGGCGCACAGATCTGGTTTGACTGGTCCTGGGGAGAGTTGACCGGGGGTCAACAATCCCCCGTGTACCAATCACAAGTCAATAAATAATTGGAAATTCAGTTTAAAATAATAAATGGTCTTATTTCAAAAAAGTCAAAACATGGACAATGTTTATTTATTTTTAAATTTTTTTTGTGATTTTTTTATTTGAAATATAATTTATGTATTTACAAAATATTATTATTATATATAGGTATATACATATGTATTTTTGATTTTTAATTATTTATTTTTATACAATTTATTCCAATTTTATATTTTATTTATTTATAGAATAAAATTTGGAGTAAAAGGATATTTTTATTTTATTTTTATTATTTATTTACATAGGTTAAATAAATAGATGTATACAATTATGTACATGGTATATATACAATGTGTCTTTTGATTTTTATTTTATTTCTTTTTATTTTATTTTTATTTTTCTAGTTTTTATTTTATTTATTTATTTACATCATGAAATGTGGAATGTAAATATATTTTTATTGAAATTTAATTATTTATTTACAAGGAGAAATAAATAGATAAGTTATTTATATACGCATGGTCTATGTACAATGATGAAAAGGATTTTATTTATTTTATTTTTTTCCGATTTTATTTTAGTTTTGTATTTACAAATATGTACAAATAAATAAGCACATATTTTTATTTTGAATAAGAGGAAAATAATTTTTATTTATTTACAGATATATGTACAAACACATGAGCTTCCCTATCTCTCTCTATTTGGGATCTTTTGCGGTCAGGCTCATGCTGAGCCCTCCCTTGGGATTAGGTCGCTCAATATTTATTCTAAATATCTCTCTCTTTTTCTTTTATTTCTTTATTCTTTTATTTATACACAAAAACATGCTAATTATGCATATTTACACAATGCATGCATTTTGATAATTATTGCTATTTACAAGAATATACATGTGTTTTGCAAGGGTTTTGTAGCTAAAATAAAAGAATAAAGAGTGATGAATGGGTATTCATCACCAACACATGTGTTTCCTGATCACGTCATTATGCCATAACATGTTTTAATATACAGATTACACAGTGACTATTTTTCCGAATTAGCATGAATGTATACCATTTATAATTAACAAAACAGGGATGACATAATACTAGTCTTACCAGTTGATGGATTGATTTCATATAAGAAATTAGTAATTAAATTTTCATTACATAATCTATTTCCAAAAGTTTTCTCATAATTTTTATATGAGTTATCCATACAAATACGTATAACCCAACACCGATTTATATATATATATATATATATCTTTATTCACCATTAAATAAAATATCTTGCCATTGGTTTACAGGTAAATTTCATTAGTGGCAGATTTAGTTATTCTGTTTAACTCTTCCAATTTTAGCCGGGACATGCTTGAACGAAAGAAGGGAGTTAATAATTCGACAACAAGATTACATTACAATTGTCCGATGACTTTTATAATGGTTATCCAATATTATATATAATGCATATCTCTAATATCAACTCTCTAGTTACACGTTCTTATAAATCATATGTCGTTTATGTTTTGGTTATAAACTATGTTATAAACTATGTATGCAATATGCATATTAGTCCTCGTATAGCATGTATACTGCTATCCGTCAATCGCAGATCTAAGCTGTATTCAATACCAGTGACTTATTGATGGAATTGGAGTAATATATATTATATCTTATGATTAAAACTACACATTTTAATATATATATATATAAGTATCAACCATGAAGACACATAGTTTGGCTAGATAAAAAGGTTCTTTATGCAATAACAATCTCAATCACATATATGGCTCTATATGATTTGATCTATACATAGAATAAATGTTCAATGATTTAAATGTTAATAAGTTCCATTATATGTATCACATCTAGGGATGAGCATGGACCGGGCCTGGGCCGGGCCCTACAGGGCCCAGGCCCAGGCCCATTTAAGTTTGTGGGCTTTGGGTCGGGCCTAGGCCCACTAAAATTTTTTTTGAAGGCCCAGGCCCAAGCCCGGCCCAATTATTATGGGCCGGGCCTGGGCCGGGCCGGCCCATAATGTCTCAATCTTCAATTGGGCTTGTACCGGCCAAAAACTTATGGGTCTAGACTTGGTGGGCCCATAAACTTGGCGTACCCTCGTTTGGTTATTTTGATTGTAATCTTCGTTATGAAGTATTTATTAGTTATTTAGATCTTTATTATTTAATTATCCTACTATTTTGCACAGATTTGGTCATATCTATGATTCTATAATATCTAATGGAAAGAGTTTCATAGAGATATTATAGAAACATGTGCAAATAATAGTAAACAAACAGGTTGAAAATATACCTCAAGTGGATTAATCTGTCGACATCGTCAACTCCCTCATTAAATCCAGATGAATATATTAAAGTGAGATATCAAAGTCTAGACACATATGGGTTCTATGTGGGCTAGGCTATCGGGCCTAACGGGCCTAATTTTGGGCTTCTACGTGGGCCGGGCTATCGGGCCTAATGGGCTGGGCCGGGCTAAGCCCAAGCCCGGCCCAATTATATAATGGGCCTACATCTTCGGCCCAAGCCCGGCCCATAAATAATTCGGGCTCGGGCCGGGCCGGGCTATGCGGGCCGGGCTTCGGGCTGGGCTGGGCCGGCCCAGCCCAATGCTCATCCCTAATCACATCCTATGGTGATTATTGGAGCTATCAAGTCATAAGAAGTTGACATTAAGTTAATGGCACCAACTCGAACTAAGGTATCGTAAGGGCCTAAAGGGCCAACGCCTTTCGGGAGCGTGAGGCAAAAGATAAGTCCTCTATAGTTGTAGCTACACTGTCATGCTATGTATTGTTCATGGACCGCTTGTGCCGGTGGTAAACCATCAAAGCCATCAAAGCCGGCTAAGAACTAACAATCAAGACCACTCTAAACATGAAAAATTTCATGGGCATATGTGCAATATATGTTAATATTATGTGCATATATGCAATTATGTTACTGTTTAGGGGTGCACATGGATCGGATTGGATCGGATTTTGACTTAGTCCGTGTCCAATCCACACTTAACGGATTTTTTATTTTTCCAATCCAATCCAATCCATTAAACACATAAATCCAATCCGGTCCAATCCACCGGATTACGGATTGGATCGGATTGGTTCGGATTTTTAATACACGTCTAATCTATGATTAAGTTTATAGCACACTAAACCTCAATATTCAAATCATGGTTCTATAAATTAAGATTGTAGATAAATGTAAAGAAAATAATAGATAATTTTTGGAAGGCAAATACATATATGCTTGTTATGAATTTAGTTATAACAATCATTGTATAACTAAATATAAATATTATGCGTGTAATCCGTAGATTCCATAGAAGCAACTTGAGTTTGATTAAATTTCAAGCTTGTATATATCAAATAGGAAGTAGAACTAACATGCTTAGTGACGTGGTGCGAGAGGGAGGGCCGTGCAAAAAGGAGGTTTGGGACAAGAACAAAGCACGATTGCGCGGTACGGGAGGGAGATATCCGAAGTTCATGGATGTGTGTGTGCGAAGGAGGTCTGTGAAAGCTGAAGATGAGGTATGTATACATAGGCGCAAGGGAGATCTAGCTAAACGTGCGCACAACTGGGGGCAAGGAGGGTACTGTTGAGGATGAGACAGTATCTGGTTGAGGAGGAGATCTGGATACACGTGCGTGAGGGAGGTCTAAGGGAGCCGAGGAAGAGGTATGGTTGCATATGTGCAAGGGAGATATGGTTGTGCATGCACGCAACTGGGGACAAAGACGACATCCTGTGGAGATGTGTGCGCATGAAGTGGAGGTGTGTGCAACGCGAGTGGATGTTTTGTTTGGAATGGTCCAAAGGGAGTTATTATTTTTTTTAAGAAGGATGTTTCATTTATAAAATTGGAAGGGCTTGAAGGACGTCGTGTGTAGGTATTGCTTTTTTTAAAACCAACAAGTGAGATGGGGTAAGGGGGTTTACAACAAGTGGTGTGGGGTAAAGCTTGAGTTGGAATGGGTTTAACTCTAAAGAGAGTAGCTTGGATATTTACACATAGCTTTCGAGTAAAATTAAATATATAATATGCTTTAACGATTAGAAATAAATTATTATATATTATTTTGTTATCAACGGATTAACGGATTGGATTGAATCGGATTTTGACAACAATCCGATCCAATCCATAAATGAACAGATTTGTAAACTCTCAATCCAATCCGATCCATTAGACTTATAAATCCAAACCGATCCAATCCAATGACAACGGATTGGATCGGATTGCGAATTTTATTCGATCCATGTGCACCCCTATTACTGTTATGGACGTATGTGTAATTTTTGTTAATGTTAAGTGCATGTGTGCAATTTATGTTAATGTTATGAGCATACATGCAAATATGATAAAACTTACGGTATATGCGCAAATATGTTATGTGATATGCATTCAATAAGTTGATTTATGATTTATATAATAATGGCTTTTGTGACTTGACTTCTACGCAGCCGGCACATACTGAGCGTTAGGTTCATCACATGTGTTGTTATTCTTTTCAGAAGACCATGAGTATTATGTCATTTTTGCTCATGGGTGAATTCACCATCTTCAAGAAGTAGGATTGGTATGGAACTATTGTTGGTTTGTTTTGAAAGAAAGTATTTATCCCCATTGGAATAAAGAGATCATGGAGATTGTTTTTATCTAGTTTATTTGTTTCTTTTATTCTAATTAAGGAACTCTCGGACTCATGTCCTTAATAATAGACTGGAAAGGAAGTTTTTAGTCCATTCTTTACTGCTCTTTTATAATCAATTGATGCAATGAGTAACGATCCCAAAATATCCATTGAGTTCTCGCTTCCGTATATTTTCGGACGAATGGGTTTTGTTACAGAAGGTGCAATCCGCGTGGAAGGAACAAGATCGTATATATCATGGTTGCATCTTGTATACTCTGTCCAACACGTTTTTTGATGTATACTTTCCGTCTGCGCAGACTGTGAAGGGGCTATGGGAAGACTTTATTGAAAGTATAATATCGAAGATCTCGGTATTGAGAAATACTCCGTCGCTAATTTCTTGAAGTTTTCTATGACCGAAGGGAAGTTGGTTTCTCAACAGGAATACGAGTTTTTACTCATGCTCCATGGTTTAGAAGATTCCGAAACGAAACTTCCAGAAAAGTTTCAGGTCATGTGTATCATAAAAAAATTACCTAAGTCTTGAGAAGACTTTGGTATAACCTTAAAACACATAAAGGAGAAAATTTCTATAGATGACTTGATGACGGCAATCGTTTTAGAGGAGGAACATAGGAAACAAAAGCATGTTGTCCATGGTGATATTCAGGCTAAGGTCAATTTCATGATCTCTAAGGGTAAAGATAAAAAGGGAAAGGGTCGTGACAATAATAAAATGAAACTAAATGTTAAGATCCAGAAAAAGGCAAAGAATAAACCCTATTAGCACTGTAATCAGGTTTATCATTGGAAGAAGGATTGTCCATCCTTAAATGCTCAACCTAAGGCTGCAGATGGGAGTCCACAAGTGATATAATCACTGCGAGACTTGGAGCTAGCAAGGGGTATGTCTCTGTAAAACTTGAACTATACAATATTCATGATCCAAATAAGTGGTTTATATATATGAGAGCCAATGTAAATATTTGCTCTAACAGAAATTTATTTTCTTCTTATCAGACCTACAGTGGTGGGACTGTGGAGAGGAACGATTCTGCGGTTATGGTGTTAGGGTCAGGACAAGTCAACTTGAGGTTCTCCTCTGGACGTTGCATAAGGTGTTGTATTTTCCTGACATGAAGAACAGTATTTTATCTGGCTCTATTTTAGTTAGAAATGGTTTTGAATTTGACTTTAAATGTAATAAAGTTGTCATTCTGAGACATGACATCTTTTATGTAAAAGGCTATTTGACATATTTTAATTTGTTGTTTAGAATTAGACATGATTCAGTAAACATTAATGCAAAATGTTTTGAATTCAGAATGCTCTAATTATGGGTCTCATGTAGTTAATAATTTAAAATCTTGTGATCTGTGACATGGTAGATTGGGACATGTGGACTTAAATTTAATTAAAAGAATAATGAATTTAGAGTTGATCCATAAATACATTATTGAAAAACTTAAAAATGTGAAATTTGTGTGCAAGATAAGACACTTAGGAAGTCTTTTCTTTCTGTCTATAGAGATAGTGAGATCTTGGATCTAATGCACATGGATATCTGCGAGTTTAATGGTGTGTGATCCGAGACAATAAGAAATACTTTATCACTTTTATATATGATGGTAGTAGATATTGTTATGTATATCTAATGAAAACCAAGAATGAAGTCTTAAAAAATTTTCTTATATTTAAGAATGAGGTTGAGACACAAAAAGAAAAAGTTCTTAAATGCCTAAAGTCAGATATAAGAGTAAATATACTTCTAACTTGTTTGATGAATAATGCAAGCTATTTGACATAGTTCATGAAGTTACTGCCTCATATTCACCACAATCAAATGAGATAGCAGAACAGAAAAATAGAACATTAACTGACATGATCAATGCTCTCTTACAGAATTCTGGACTTCCAATCTATATGTGGGGTGAGGCCTTGAATACGGTTTGTTGTATTCGGAACAGGGTCCCTTCAAGACATATGGGAAAGTGTCCTTTTGAATTTTAGAGAACAGGAAATCAAGCTTAAAGTATCTTAAAGTGTGGGGTATCTTGCTAAGGTTTTAGTCCCAAAACACAAGAGAAAGAAGCTAGGTCCTAAAACTATTGATGTTGTCTTTTTAGGTTACTTGGAAAACAGTTATGCATATAGGTTCTTGGTAATTTGGTCCGAGATACCGGGCATAGATGTCAATACTAGTTTTGAACTCTGTGATGCTACCTTCTGTAAGGATATCTTCCCTATGAAGACTGGAATCCCTCCGAATCTGACCAATGATGTTACCTCCACATCAAGATCAATTCCAGATCAAGTGAAAAGAATAACGGATGTGGGAGTTGAGACTCAACCTTTACCCAATGACATTTTAGAAGAAATTGAGCCAAGGAGGAGTAAACAACCTCGGATAACCAAGGATCTGGACAATTACTTTGTTGTCTACTAGATCGAGGGTAATCCACCAAGCTAAAAGAAAGCCATGGCTTCATCTGAAGCAAAACAATGGAAGGAAGATGTCAAATCTGAGATGGATTCCGTTATAGTTAATGGCATTTGAGAATTGGTTGATTTACCCAAAGGATCCTCTATTATTGGGTGCAAATAGGTGTTTAGGAGAAAGCTTAGTCTGACGGATCAATTGAAAAGTATAAAGCAATATTAGTTGCCAAGGACTTTAGGCAAAAAGAAGGTATCGATTACTTTAATACTTATTCTCCTCTGACTAGGATGATGATGTCGCGTGGATGCAACTCGGGATAATTAATATCAAAGGTTATTGCGACTCGAATCGCAAGGCACAATCAATCAAGAAAAATAGACCACCAACTAAAGAAAACAAACAATCAAACAAGGCAAGCGGTCTTGCTAATTTATTTTACCTAGTATAGCTACCAGGGTCGATCACAAGGAGCACGGAATGACGAGTCTACGAAGTAGTTGGGAAACCAAGAAAAAGAAGAAATTCGTGGATTTTAATTTTTCAAATTTTTTATGGTTTTTATAATGAGAAAAAGAATAAAGAAAAGCCAAAAAGCGACACTCAAACACTTATTTAAGGGTCCAAAAATGTTCAAAAATTCAGAACAAAAATGCTTTTATGTTTTTAAAATATTAGAATGTTTTTGTAAATTTTATGGGGTTTTCCTGATTTTTTAATTAATTTTCTAAAAATAAAAGAAAGTCAAAACAGATAATAATGTATATCTGGGATCTAAAGGCAGATTAAAATTAATTAAAATGTCTATAAAATCCTAGCAATAATTTTATGTGAAACTACAAACTAAAATCTACCTGCAGAAGAAGAAAACACAATTTTTTGATTTTTTGTGAATTTTTAATGATTTTTATAAGATTTTTACTCTTTTTAAATTTTTATGGGTTTTATAAATAGGAATGAAATGAAAATTGCACAGCAATAAAAACAACACAAAGAAGCAATCAGAATTTTTTGGAATTTTTCGAGGAATTTTACTATTTTTAGTTGATTTTTTAAAACAACCAGGAACACTTTTTAAGGTTTTTGAATTTCTAAAAATAATAAATGAAATCAAAACACAGCCCAAAAATCATTAAAATTCCTACATAGTAGCAGGGGCTACATATCAAAATTTCAAGATTTTTGAAGCAATCTTGCTATTTATTTAATTAAAAACAAAACTCACAGCTCATAGGGACCAAAATGTAAATAAAATAAGTCCTGGGACCAAACAGTAACAAGCAAGAAAAGCTTAAGGTCAAATCTGTAATTTTTCAATCAAAATCTACACATGTCGTAAAACAGCATCACAAGGGCATATTTGCAAATAAGAAAAATAAATCTTTAATTCATAACAGAAGATAAGTTCAGAGTAAACAATGCAAATAACCCAAATAAACACGTGATAAAGCACGTAGGTCCACACAGGCAGGATTAAAGTCCAAATATGGGAAACTACAGGTACTGAAGTGCAAAATGGTCCAACTGTATATTTTATTTTACAGACTAAAATATAAACTAAAATAAACACAGGGTAAATGAGCAATATACCCATGGAGGCATGTGAGCGGCGCCTGGGGTGACAGGTATCATCCGCTGATTGGGCATGAACGGGCGGCTCTGGACGTGTCAGGTGTCAGATCTGACGGCTAACATCTAGTCGGAGACGTGGCTGGTACGGGACCGTTAGATCTGGCATCTAACGATCTGACACCTCCAGTGGATAGACGGCTAGGATGGCGTATGTACGATGGGTGCGATCCAACGGCGGAGAAGACCTCTGGACGAACTGAGCCTGGGCGAGCTTCGTCGGAGCACCGAGAGTGATCCGTAGCTCTGATGAAGGATCTTAATGCGCCAATAGGATCGTGGGGCCCTTCCGCGTCGGATGTCCGGGTCTAATGGAGTAGCTGCCGGTCTGATGAACGTGGCGACGATTGGGACCTGGAAGCACTCCGGCGAAGGTGGTAAAGGGAGATCTGGATGGTCTTCACGCACGTCAAGGCCTGCACAAGAAAGCTCTGACTCGGAGCGATACTTCGGTCGGGGTTATTAGGTCTTAAAAACCAAGAAGCGACGGTGGATGGGGGTGGGTCTCCGGCGAAGATGGTAGGGAGACCAATCTCCTAATCTCGATGCAAGGATCGATGGTCAGGGTGATCAGGATGCGGGAGATGATGGAGGACGAGCGGGTGCATCGATATGGACGGATAGGTGATGATAACGGGGTTCCGATCGGCTGGTCGGAGCTGGCAGAGCTGCGGCGGCGTGCAAATGAAAGATATATCAAACAAAGGAGATAGGAACGATATGAAGGCTACCTGAAGGTCCGAACGAGATCCTGATCTCCAGGGGATGTGAACGGCGGGGTTGTGGCTTCGATCACGCTGCGGCTGGCGAAGGAGGCTCCTCGTGACGGTTCTCCGGCCACAATAAGTGAGCTGCGGCTACACAGCACCTCTCCGAGCACCAAGGGTGGCCTCCGATTGTTGTCACCAAGTCAAAGGTGTCTAGGGTATCAGAAAGGGGTGTGGCACGAGCTGGTGAGATGGGGAGGCGAGTGAAGTATTTATAGAACATCCCAGGTGGTCGGAAGAAACAGGCTAGGGCACGCAATCCGAGAAGGATCCGCACTTCCCTAGGGATCCGCGTGGATCTTGGATCCATGAGGAAGATGCAAATGGAAATTCGAGGCACAAGAATGCAAGACCCGATTGGGGTAATTGGAAGAAGAAGGTTCGGCGGGTCGGTCTGGTCGGGTCAAGCCCTGGAAGAGGGGGTTGACTCGAGTCAACGATCCGTCGTGGACCAATCAGAAAATAGGATGTACAAAATATTTATAAATTCAATTAAAAATAGCAAATGATTTTAAATTAAAAAGTGTGTATAAAATGAAAAATATTTATTATTTTTCAAACTATTTTTTTATGATTTTTATTTATTTTTATAAAAAATAAATTATGGTATATACAGTATAAAGTATTTTATACATGTATAAAATACCTATGTATTTTGTACAATTAATTTTTATTTATTATTTTAACAAAAATACCCCCAATTTTATATTTTATTTATTTACAACATAATTTTTTGAGTATAAAATAATTTTATTTTATTTGTATTATTTATTTACAAGTATAAATTAAATAGGGAAATATACATATATGCATGTATTATATACAAGGTGAAAGAGAGAGAGAGTTTTATTCTAGTTTTATTTTTATTTTATTTTTCCAATTTTTGTTTTATTTTTAGAAATAAAAATACATTTTTATTTTGTAAAACTAATTTATATACATAGATGATGCATATATATAATATGAAGTGGCCCCATCTCTCTCTACCTATTTTATTTGGCAATCAGGCCCATACTGGGCCCTCTCTTGGATTTGGGTCACTCAATATTTATTCTAAATATTTCCTTCTTTTTCTTTTATTCTTTATTCTTTATTTTTTGCGTGAATACATGCTAATTATGGAATATTAACACATACATGCTTATTGCTAAGTTATTATATTTACAACTATTTACATGATGCTTTGCCAAGATAATTAGCTAAAATAAAAGAATAAAGAGTGATGAATGAGGATTCATCATATGACCACAATCTGGATGCTTATAGCATTGGCCTCTGTATATGATCTCTCTATCCATCAGGTGGATGTGAAGACCGCCTTCTTACATGACGATCTTGAGGAGGAGATCTATATGGGTCAACCTGATGGACTTCTGACTCCTGGGAATGAGAGAAAGGTTTGCAAGTTTGTTAAATCCCTTTACGGATTGAAACAAGCACCAAAGTATTGGCATGAAAAATTTGACAAAAGTATGTTATCATTTGACTTTAAGGTTCATGAATCTGATAAGTGTGTCTATTCCAAGGTGAAAGGTGATGAGTGTATTGTCTTGTACATATATGTTGATGACATATTATTGTTTGAATCACATATAGGATTATTAATGATATTAAAGAAGTCTTAAGAAGTAAGTTTGAGATGAAAGAAATGAGAGTTGCTGATGTGATCTTGGGTCTTAAACTGACATGGTCAGCTGATAGGATCATAGTTTCTCAATCTCACTATATTGAGAAGGTACTTTAGAAATCTGGATATCAAGATGAAATGAAAATGCTAAGGTGGATGTGTGGATACACACGTAAAGATCGGATTCACAATGAGGCAATCAGAAAGAAAGTTGGTGTAGCTCCGATTGACAATAAGATGCGAGAAAACCGTTTATAAGATGTTTTGGTCATTTGCAAAGAAGATCAACTGATTCACCGGTTCGGAGATGCAAGTGTTGAGATATTGAGCCGGTTAAGAGAAGGCGATGACCAGTGTTTTGAAAACCGGACCGGACCGGTCGGTTCAACCGGTCCGATCGGTGAACCGGGTCTGGACTGGTCCGATTAACCGATTTATGCCGGTTCGGTTCGATTATTCAAATTTTAATTAACCTGCCCGGTTCAACCTATTTTTTTGACCCAGTTTAAACAGGTTCAACCGAAGTTGAACCGTATTTAATTTTTAAATTAGTTAAAAATATTGCTGGAGGTGAGAGTTGAACCATGACTTTTGGTTACATATTTCAAGCTTCTAACCAACTACACTAACACAACTTTTTACATGTATTGGATTTTAGATATAATTAAACTACTATCATGTTATATAGCAACTAGTCCAAATAGTATATATATATATATGTATGTATGTATGTATGTTATTTGATGGTTTATACGAAAATTATTTTAAATATAGTGTGAAATATATACATTATCTATGTATTTTATTTATATTTCAAGTATATTTAAGTGTATATTATATATATTTTATTTCATATCGGTTTGATTAGCCAATTCAACCACTTTTTTCCACATGTCCGGGTTAATCCGATTTTAAATAATGATGACGTCATCATCCAGTTGAATCGGTTTGATTACATGGTTCCACCCGATCCGACCATTTCGGTAAGATTTCCGGTTCAGTGTCCAGTTCGGTTTAAAAAACATTGGCGAGGACTGCCTAAGAAGTGTTGGAAAGAGACTATACGAAGGAATCTTAGCTTTTTGGATATAAGCTCGGGATTAATCCAACATAGATCTGAATGGAGGCGAAGAATACATGTAGCCGACCCTATTTAATTGTGGGAAAAGGCTTTGTTGTTGTTGTTGTACACTTGTGAAGGTAAATGGCACGGGGACAGAAGAATAATGTGCTCTCGAGCCAACCTTCGTCGCCTCTCGTTGCACTTACGGCCGCCGTCTTCCTCTTCTTTTCCTCCTCCTTCACTTCATCCCCCTTCTCCTCCTTCCGCTTCCTCCGCTCAGGAATTTTTGCCGGACTCTATATATAGATATAGTCCTGTTCATGTTACCTTTACTCTGCTTGTCTGAAATTTCTTGGCTGTTGAGGCGCTATAGCTGCTGACTTGGGACTAAATTCATCAGCTCTTCATCAGTCATACGGATTCCCTCTTATTTCGCTATTTGTTTCTGGGATTTTTAGGCTGATCAACATCAGCTCTAGATTTGTTGTGGCGGAAATTAAACAAGACTGCTCAAGGTGAAAAGACCAGGAACAGGTAAAACAACATCATTTGGAGGAGTGCCAAACACCCGATTATTCAACCTTAATAACCATCCAAACAGCTACTATTCACATAACGTTACCCCAACCCGCTCCATTCCAGTAATCAAACAATCCTAAGCTTTTGTATCCATAATAGTAAGGGAACGGAGATTTTCTCTTTTCATCAACTGTTGATGGAAAAGACCGAAGCTACTAAATTATCGACCCTAATGAAGGACAAAATTCATCCTTCATTCAAAAATCGCTCAACTCGGAAGAGCTTATTAAGTTTGGTAGGTTCGACGAATGTCCTGCAAGAAAATTTGAATCTCAACAAGAGATGAACTCGATGCTGGTTCGTTCTATGGTGATTCAATTTCATCAGTGCCCTTTCGCATGACGCGACACAGGCTAATGGTCTAGGCAGATCGCGGGGATACGGAAAAAATCTTAGCAATGTAGAAAAAAAAGATTTGGAATGAGAGATGACGAGAGAATTTTTTTTAATGGTAAATGTAATTCTATTACATCCGCACAGAAAAGAAGGCTTCTACGGCGTTACATGTTTATGTTACATGTTTGTGCGTACGAGACAAGAAGGCTAACGGATCAGCCTTTGAGATATAGAAATGGAAAGGAAACAAAAGAACAAACAAGAACGCCACAAAAAAGAATACCACATCCTTGGTTATGTTGTCAGAGTAGATACATCCCAAGAGATGAGTGAGACGCTACGTTTTATATTGTTGGCGCCAGAGCCCGTCCACCTTTGGTTTCTCTCCTTCCAAATCCACCAAACAGTCGCAGCGAGTGCAGACCTCAATCTCTTCCCGTAAGGAGAATAGTTACCATGGATACTCTGCACTCCAGCAAATGAAGATCAACCGGTGGGTAGGGTAGCTGGAGCAAGTGGCACACCCCGGACCAGACCTGAGAAGCATAAGGGAACTCCCAAAAAAATATGACCAACGGACTCCAGGGACGCCTCACAAAGGACACATTCCCTGGTCTAACCTACGCCATATCTAATCAACCGATCTCTAGTAGGGAGTTTGCCGTGCATTGCTCTGTATAAGCAGCAAGAGTGTTTTGGGGTTGTTTTGCTTCACTAGACTCCTTTCCACCGACCTACCACTGGTGCTTTAATTTGCAGTGTATCATATCAAAAGACGAACGAAAGGAGTATCATATCAAAACACGAACGAAAGGAGTATCATTGAACTAGGGAACCAAGAGAATGGGGGGATTATCCCTCCAATACCTGTTCGCAAGAGAGGTCGTAGACGCAACAACCACCTCCAAGTAGGGGAAACATATATCCTAACATGGACTTCCCAGATGTTTGATGAATGAATGTATTTGATCTTCATGTAGGAAGTCCAAAGAGACTGATCATATGAGAGGAGTCTCCAAGCCCAAGATATGGTCACAGCTTTTGTAAGGTCTGAAAGGGTATGCAACCACATTCCCCCTTCCTTTTTAAGAAGGCAAATTTTTTCCACGTAATTTCATGTCTCTTATAGTCCATACAAAGTTGGTGCACATAGTCGAGATGCGTCTAATATCATATTTGGGTATGATAGTACCTACTGTCCAGTACAATAGGATGTCGTTGACGATAGCATTTATATGTTGGATCTGTCCAGCTATGGAGAGAATCTTTGATTTCCAGCCACATAGATGTTCCCTGCTTTTGTCCTCCAATGCACGGACGGCTCTGCTCCCACCTAGGGTTGGGCATGGGCCGGGCTGGGCCGGGCCCTGAAGGGCCCAGGCCCAAGCCCATCTTAATAGTTCGGGCTTGGGCCGGGCCTAGGCCCGCAGTTTTTGTAAATCTTCGGCCCAAGCCCAGGCCCGGCCCAACTTCTTCGGGCCGGGCTTGGGCCGGGCCGGCCCATCAGCACCTACTAGAAATCCTATTGAGATAAGATTTCATAGATTTTGGTTATTCCAAAATATTGCACCAACTATGTCCTGCAATTACTTTGTTTATACCTCGTGGACATGTTACAATTGATGCAAATGTTTGGATATGCTTTTTCCTAAATTTGGAAGAGTGAACTGTTGCAAGTGATATAATAAATTGGAGATCAGATTGAATGAGTTTTCTTAATACAATTGCATCTGTAGGACTCTAGATGTAAGTCTTGAATGAGTCTTATTCTGGTTTTATGCTCTATTTTTCTCGGATATCAAGTTTTTTCTAGGTTGTCAGGTCCCAATTTCCACACTACTGCAGGTATTCCTTTAATGAACAAACATGCTCATATGATGAGATCGAGAGCCAAGCTACTGAACCTGCATCTGCATCCATCGCAGACTAAAGGGGGCTCGATGTAAATGTGTAGTATGCCTATTAAAGATCAATGACTGTGAAGGTTCATACGACTCATTCTCCTCCATCTCTTCCTCTTCATCTTCATCCTCAGAAACTTACCAACTCTGAGCAGTAGGAGGTGAATTTGTGGATTGCTCATGTGGTCGTGCTTCTGACATCTAAATATATTAAATAGACTATTACTTTAAATGATATCTGAAATCAATAACATTCTACTGATTATTTAAATATTTGTTTACTCAATCACATAAATCCATGACATATTTAAATTTAATTCTTCAACAACTATATACCTTGAGTGGTTAGGCTGCAGTAGAGAGGGTGCTGACGTGGGGAGTGGGCTCCTGAAGCCTCCACAACACCGCTAAGGATTGGGATGCCAATTACCCTGTGGATCATAGAATGATCTAATGAGTATAACTGAAAATTCGTCACTAATGATAAACATCAACTAAAGTGACAGAAAGTTATCTGAATTGACAATAAAATGGCTAGATATGATAAACTCTGTCATAGGCACAACTAAACTCTCATGTTTAACTTTCGATCTTAATACTCTTTTTTAACCTTTGGGTTAGTTTTAGCTCATTTTGTAAACACCTTGTCATTTATTATTAACACGAAGTAATATTTATAGAGAAGAAAAGGGGTCATATCGACAACAATGTACCACTGTGCTCATTTCAGAGGGTGTTAAATGATATAGCATTGGCATCAACCAGTAAAAGCAATTGATCAAACGAATCAATGGTAGATTTTTCCTTATGTGATATATGTAAAGTTCAATGTTCTCCTTGCGTGTTTGCTAATAAGTGTAACACCTGCTCGCATCTCCCTCCTCATTTTTATGGAATTCATACGTGGTTTTATCTAATTCAACTTATGTATGCGTTGTGATGTCAATATCATGTGTTATACTCGTAGTTGTCGTACGATGATCATCACGATGATGCAAACGGATCGGATGCAAAATATGATGCGGCTATAAAATATATATTGCCTATAAAATACAAGCATTGGTCAAATGATGCGACATTTATGCAACCTACTTGCGAATCTGGGGATCGTACACTCACAGTCACAGCCACAGGTGGGGGAACGTGGCTATTCTGTTGGCGGAGCCGCTGATCACCGGAGCGGCGGAGCCTTGAGTTGGAGCGGCGGAGCCTTGAGTGCTGCACGACCGCGGCGGCGCGACCTCTGGTAGGGAGAGGGAGGACAAGAGCGGCGCAGGCGCTGGCGAGGGAATGGGACCGGCGCTGGCGAGGGAATGGGCGCTGGCGCGGGAACTGGGAGCGGCGAGGGAATGGGAGCGGTAGGCGGCGACCGCGTGCCGGCAGGGAGAGGGAGGATGGCGCTCGCGATCGGGATGGGTTAGGGCAAATCCGCAAAAGGGTACGGGACCTCGGGTTCACGGGTTGGGAGTTAGGGCTAAAGGGGCGAGGGGTCCTGGGTGGGTCTGGGTCAGATGTCGGGCCGGGCTACGCGGGCCCAAATCGGGCCAAATGTCGGGCCGGGCTCGGGCCAACCCTCGGGCTAATAAACGGGCCGGGCCTCGGGCCAAGTCGGGTTGGGCCGACACAGGCCCGAGCCCGGCCCAAATTAATTTTGGGCCCGGATTTTAGGCCCAGGCCCGGCCCATTGAACTATTGGGCTTGGGCCGGGCTGAGTTTTTTGGGCCGGGCTACGGGCTGGGTCGGGCCGGCCCAGCCCAATGCCCATCCCTACTCCCACCATATGAATGTGCCAACTAGATGCCAAGATAGGTAGTGGGCAGAGATTATCTCAGTAGACTAGCAGACAGATTGTAAGCAAACTCTCCCTTCACTTTTTTGGAACCAGAATAGATGGTTTTTTCTCGCATTCATCTTAAGGCCCGACACCTCTTAAAAGTTTTCCAAGATCTTCTTTATGGAGCTACGCGACTTATGGGAGCAACGGTAAAAGAATACTAAGTCGATTGTATAATGAGATGTGATGGCACCACAGTTAGACCCCTTCCCAACGAGTGAAACTTCCTCCTTTCAACTTCCAAGTCCACAACCCTAGGAGTGATTCCATAGCAATTGTAAAGAGGAGTATTTAAGGGGTCTCCCTGACAAAGGCCCCTTCGATCCTTGAACATGCTAAAGGGTACTCCGTTGACAAAAACGTAGAAAGAGGTTGTAGATATGCAAGAGCAGATCCAACTTATTCAAGAGTTACCAAAACCCATAACAGAGAGCCGGTCCAATATGAAATGGCGGTTTACAAAGTCAAGCTTTTAAAAGGTCAATCTTGACACAAGCACACTTGGGCCCCACTCTACACTCAAAGTCGAACGCCATCTTCTATGCAAGATGGATGCAATCCCCAATGCACCTACCCTTGACGAAAGCCATCTGATTTAAAGAGATTAGATATGGTAGAACCTCAGCAAGACTGTTCGCAAGCATCCTTGCAAAAATCTTGTAAATGACATTGTAGCAGGAAATAGGTCTAAAGCCACCCAAGGAGGAAGGGGATTTTACTTTCGGAACTAAGGTGAGAAAGGTATGGTTTGCTTCTCTCACCATACCTCCCTCAACATGAACGAACAACATCACAGCCATCACATCTCCTTTGATAATGACCCAATGTACCTTGAAGAATTTTGAGTTGAAACTATCAAGACCATGAGCTTTGGATGCAGGAATTGCACGGAATACGCTCCATATTTCATCTTCACCGAAAGGCCTTTTCAACCATTTTCTTGCATATGTGGAGAGGAGTTTTTTGGGCACCGGAGCAGTCGTGGATGTCCTCACAAGCTCGGGAAGAGGAGACAAGAGGTACTCAAACAGGGGCGGAATCAGGAATTTTATCAAGAGGGGCCAAATATACATCTATCATGTATAAGTAAAAAATGAAAAAAATGTATTTTGAAATTATAATTTTAAGTAGAGTTAACCATTTCAAATGTGATTTTTTAAATTTGGATAAATTTACCATGTCAAGGTTATTTGAATTTAAGATTTTTACACCCATAACCATGAGTAATTTCGTAATAACATTCATAACCCTGCATAATCGTGAATTATATGAGAAACCCCGAGTAATGCTTAACTCTTACATGACATAACCCTGTGTTATGTTCCATTTGAGATACCGTTATATTTGACAGTTTCCGTTAAGAAAAAGAAAAAATTACCCCAAATACTCATTCTTATTTGCAAATGATGCCATCAAGTTCTCTGTCGTCAGAGGTCCCCCTCCCCCACCTCTGCAAGCTCACCCCCGCCCCCCCCCCCCACCCTCGCGGACCCACAACTGAAAGCTGCCCACCTCCCCTCTGCTGACATCTGGAATCCCCCAGGTCATCGTCGACCTCTGCAAGCTCACCCCCACCCCCTAGCCGACCTCCGGAAGCCCCTCCCCCTGTCGTCAACCTGTAAGGAGCCCCCCACCCCCCATCGTCGACCTTCAAAGAGCCCTCCCCCCCCCCCCCCCCCGTCGTCAACCTGCAAGGACCCCCATCCCCGATCGACCTCCGGAAGCCCCCCACCCCTCGGTCCCACCCCTGAAAGCAAGCCCCCTCCCCTGCGCCGACCTCCGGACCCCCCCCCCCCCATCGTCGTCGACCTCTGCAAGCTCACCCCCACCCCTGGGCGACCTCCAAAACCCCTCCCCATGTCATTGACCTGCAAGGAGCCCCCCCTCCCCCGTCCCATCGTCCTGCAAGGACCCCACCCCCGGTCGACCTCCAGAAGCCCCTCACCCCCACATCATCGTCGACTTCTACAACCCCCCCCCTCCCCCGGAACCACCCCTGAAAGCAACCCCCCCCCCCCCTCTTCTTCGACCTACAAGGAGCCCCACCCATCCCCCTCTCGTCATCGACCTGCAAGGAGACCCCCCCCCCATCATCGACCTATAAGAACCCCCACTCCTGGTCGACCTTCGAAAGCCCCCCACCCCGTGTCGCAGTCGGCTTCTGCAAACTCCCCACCCTCCCTCCCACAGACCCATCCCTGAAAGCAACCCCCCCTCCGCCGACCTCCGGAAGCCCCCCGGTCATCGTCGACCTCTGCAAGCTCACTCCCACCCCTTGGGGGACCTCCGGAAGCCCCTCCCCTGTCGTCGACCTGCAAGGAGCCCTCCCCTGTCGTCGACCTGCAAGGAGCCCCCTGTCATCGACCTGCAAGGATCCCCCTTCCCCCACCCCCGGTCGACCTCTGGAAGCCCCCCACCCCGCGTCGCCATCGATTTCTGCAACCTCCCCACCACCCTCCGCGGACCCACCTCGACAAGCAACCCTCCTCTCCTCCGTCGACCTCCGGAAGCCTCCCCCCCTCCGGTCGTCGACCTCTACAAGCTCCCTACCCCCCTCCTGCGGACCCACCTCTGTAAGCTCCCCTCCCCCTCCCCCTGTCGACCTTCGGTTAGCCCCACACCCAACCCCCGATGCGGACCAACCTCTGCAAGCCTTCCCCCATCACTGTCAACTCCCCACCCACCTCCCACCCTCTCCCCTCTGCCCCATCTCTACAAGATCCCCCTAGCTCCTCCTCTGCAACCTCCCCCGTCAAAGCCCCCCTCCCCCTCTACAAGCTCATTGCGTTGCTCCGCTCCCTGCAAACTCGTCACCCCCTCCCCCTGGACCGTGCCTCTCAAGCCCCCCTCGCCATCTGCAAGCTCCCCAAGCCCGCCCAATCTTGTTGCTTCCCTCCACCATTTCTCTGCACTCGGCCGCCTGTAGGCCCGCTGTTGCCCTCCACCATCGGCAAGCCCCA
Organism: Ottelia alismoides; assembly: GCA_037367405.1. Taxonomy (NCBI): domain Eukaryota; kingdom Viridiplantae; phylum Streptophyta; class Magnoliopsida; order Alismatales; family Hydrocharitaceae; genus Ottelia; species Ottelia alismoides. Next base: position 211,491 of record JAZKJV010010268.1, on the reverse strand, counting down.
ACAACGTCAGGTGCTGGCTCAAGAGAAAGAGAATGGGATGGGACAGTTTTTTATATTTAGGTTAATCCTTAGATCGTTGATTGGTTAGATTAACTCAATCATCTAGTTGAGTTAATGAAGTAAAGTAATGAAAGGTTATAGGTGTAAGACGGCACACTTATTTAGGGTCCTGAGCGTAATTCGCAATTATGCAGGGTTATAAATGTTATTGTGAAATTACTCAGGGTTATGGGTGTAAAAATCCCTTTGAATTTTTCAATAAGGTATAAACTATTTTTTCCAATTGTGATTTTTTAAAAAGTTTTAGTTAAAAATTTTCATATTTAAAAAGAAACTACACGATTTATTTCATTTACAAGGAGAATTAAAAATAATGAAAGAGACAAATGAGTCTCAATCTTATTTTTATCAAATTATACTTATAATATTAATATATTAAAAATGAGTAGAAATAATTTTTTAATAAAGAAAAGTTGGAACTGATTTTTTAAGCAAAAGAAAGGATGAAGAGAGGTAAAATAAGTAGAGCTATTTTAAAAAAATGCGTTGATGAGATTCAAACCCTCTTTCAATAATTAGAGGATGCAATGCTTTACCAATAAGCCAACATTTAGTGATAATATTCAAAATTGTGTTATCTATATTTAAACATGGAGCAGGGGTCATACAAAAAAGTAACAACATTATATAAGTGAAATGGAATAAACTAGAGGGGGCATGGCCCCCTATGAAGTATACTAGTTCCGCCCCTGTACTCAAAGTACCTAACAGCCTGAGTGGCAATATCCAAGAGGTTATCAATAAATGACCCATCTGAGGCAAGCAGACAAGGGATATGATTCTGAAACTCTCTTATCTTGGAAGCCAAGTGAAAGAATTTTGTGGATTTGTCCCCTAGCTGTAGCCAGGAGACCCTACTTTTTGTCTCCAAGATGATTTTTTGTCGGCCTCTAAACAGTTTATGTGGAGTTTGGCATTGACCTCTAGTTGCGCTAAGCAAGGGTCAAGTGGAGAATTACCCAATGCAAGTGGTAGCTTCCAAGAATGCCTTAAGATCTGCCTCTGTATCGGCAGCTTTTTTCGCCCAAGTTTTGAGAGCTGATAACTTTTTTTTAAGCTTCCTTGCCAAAACAAATAGAGGATTCCCACTTACACTCTCCACCCATGCATTTTCCACTACTTCTAGGTACCTATCTTTACCATACTAGTAATTGAGGAATCGAAAAGGCTTCGTTATGCGGATTACCCTGTCAACTGGACCGACATGAGAAGGTGATCAACCATCGCCAAAGGGAAGTAGCATAGATTTGACAGGGAAAAGAGCTCCATCCACATATAGTTGCATAGGACCCGATCCAATCGGGCAGAAATCCAAGACCCACATAGGAGCTTGACCAATAAAGTGGATTTCCAGTTGTATGCAATTCGATGAGGCATGCTCTATCAATCAACTATTGAAGTCAGTTGCCTGAGAGTTAGGAGCATTATCTCCCACCTTCTCCGAGGCAAATTATGACAACATTGAAATCACCCATTAGCAGCCACGATATGAATGATGTGCAAGAAAGGCTTTCAATATCAAACCAAAGAGCATTCTTTTCCAAAGGGATGTTATAACCATACATCACAGAGAAATGAAATTGTAGGCCACCTTTATTTACACAATCAAGAGTAACCAATTGCTCTGTGGACCTAACATGGACACATATCCACGAATCCTCCTTCCATAAGATCGAGATCCGCCCAAGCGGGGTTAAGTTGTGGTAGAAACTCCAACCATTGTGCAGAGCTGCAATGAATTTGTTAAGCGAGCTTGATCTAATTTTTATTTCCACTAGACCAATGATTTCCAAGTTTCCTTTAAGCATCTCCCGAAGCATAGCCTTAAGCCTTCCGGGTATATTAAGCTCCGAACATTGATAACGAGAGAATTGGTGAAGTTACTATGGCAACTTCGTCGAAGTAGGGAAAATGACAAATGGAAAACATGGTGTGGTGTCTTAAGATAAAGGTCTATTCTGATTCGAACCTAACACATCGTTCATCTAGAATGAGAGATGTCCCTTGGCACGTCTCGCTTGGAAATTTGGATCCTCGTTGCTTTGACAGTCTTGAACGAGGTCACATTTTAGGATTTTGTCCAGGGGTAATTAGATGTTTTTGTTGTTATCACCAAGGCCATAAAGTTGTTACTTGCCCGGTCCTACGAGAAACTCATTTCCCTTCCAAACCCAGGCTCCCCCATCCTCGAAAATGATTCCGCTCCTCTCCTCCAACCCCCATGACCATCCAAACAATTACTCCAACCCAACCCAAAACAAGCCTCAGTGACACCACAACAGTCATGACTATCAAAGCCTCCTTAACCTCCCTACCCAACCCGGATACAACTCAAGCGGAGCAGATCCATCGCCCTTTCTCTCATGCACAAAAGCAAGGGCTGACATTAGCGACAAGCAAGGCCTTAAATGTCGGTTTCGGTCACCATTTCGGTGACGACCAAAATAGAATTTCGATGGAATTTCGATCGAAATTTCGATCATTTCTATCATTTTTTATACTAAGACCCCCATATTTCGGTCATTTCAGTCAAATTTCGATTTCGACTGAATACCGATATTCGACAGAAATTCGACCGAATTTCGCTGAAATTTGAGGCCGTGGCGGCAAGACCGCCATGACTTTTTGAAAGTCGGAAATTTGCAAAGAGTCCAAAAGACTTCGTTCCTAATATCGCAACTACCTCATTGTCGAATACTCCTCTCGTTTCACTTCGATCCATTCTACCATGTATCTCCTTTCGAGAGAAATCTCTAAAGCATCGTTCCATAGAATTTGGAAAATTTCTTATCATCAGTTAATTGTAGAGGTCGACTCGCCCTGGATCTTTGAATCTTTTGCACGCTCCTCTCTTGAGTGCAAAGATGGTGCCTCGTTATGGTTTTTAAGTGGTCACCCTACTTTAGCGCTAAGAGGGATGCAAACGGTTACGGATCTATCCGTATCCGATGCGACACCGTATTCGTTTTATATAAATTTTGATATCCTTGTCCATATCAGTTTTAAAATAGATATGGATATCATTTTGATATCCGCAAACATCCGTATCCGTACACGTATATTCGTTTTCATATATAGTCGTAGATTTATTTTTAAACCTTATATAACATAATTCTATACCTACTTTTATCATATTTGTATAATTTTTATGATAAAAACACATTTAGAAAATTTGTATCATGTGTTTTCCATCCTATTCGTTTATATTTAAGTCGATTCTATAGAGTATTTCTAACATTACTCGTACGCGATCAATATACGTTTTACAACAGTATCCGTCTTTTAAGGATATTGTAAGATAATTTTAATATCCATCAATATCTGTATCCCCATCCGTTTTCGTATTCAAAAACTGATAAGGATACGATAATACATATATCCGTTATCCGTCCGTTTGCATCCCTAGTTGATGTGGTGGGATTGCCATTTTATCAAATGTATCCATACATTCTAGCAAATTTAGTGAAACAATTTGGAAAACTCTTGGACTATGAATGTCCAGATTTTTAAAAGGATAGTGATGATGCATCCATTACGAAGCTCCATAATGGACATTCTTCATAATGGATTTTAGCGCCATTCAGCAGCAAGACAAAAAACCCGCCAAGAATCTCAACTAGTGCAGGAAGCACTTTAGCCTTCCGAGAAGAACAGTGTGCCATCTGCATACTGTGTACAGCACAGGAATGGAACAATCAACAGAAGTGAATACTTTGAAAATATGGTTCTGCACGACCCAATCAGCCGCAATGCTTAAAGCATCCACTGTAGATTACCAAAAAGCAGTTCTTTTATGTTACTTGTATAAATGTAACTGCAGGAAAATCCATTTCATCAATGCTGTATTATAGTTATTATAATCTTAAAGAAGAATCAGAATCATCACGTGTATATTCACACGAGGATGGCCAACGAGAATGTTACGTATGGGCTCAACAAAAAACCTAAATAGCACCATCTCTAACCAATTGCTTGATAATAATACCGATCGCATCTGGGTGGTACAGACACTGTTGTAAAAGTCGGTCGACTAGGCCGACTAGTCGAGTCGGGGGGTAGCCGACTCGACTAGGCCGACTAGTCGAGTCGGGGGGTAGCCGACTCGACTAGGGCTAGTCGGCCATTAGTCGGTCAACCCGACTAATCGGGCCAACTAGTCGACCTAGTCATCCGACTACTCGGCTGACTTTTATATAGAAGTTTTTTTATCTTTTTTTATTTTTTGCTTTTTTTTAAATCAAACCTATTCTAATATGCTTAATGTTATATTTAAAATCAATTACTCCTTTTGTTTCATTATAATAGTATAGAAAATATTCAAATCTATGCAAATATATAAGAATATATGTATAAAAAATGATTTATATTGCAAATATATAAGAATATATGTATAAAAAATGATTTATATATTATAAATAAATAAAAAATTAAAACTGACTAATGGCCGACTAAATCCAATTAGTCGCCCGATTGCCGATTAATCTTTAGTCAGTGACCCCACCGACTGAGTACCGACTACCGATTTCTGCAATCTTGAGTACAGATATCAATAGGCTAATACAGGAACCCTTGCAATAGCAGCCCCTGATTCCAAACAGCACCTGCCATCTTATATCGACAGCCAGTAGTAAACAAAACTGTTTCGCAGCGAGAGAGAAGACGAACAGAATGGTTAAAAAAGTAACTGAGAAGAATGAAAACACTGATAATAATCACAACAGTCACATCACATGAATATCAGCAAAACATGAATATCAGCAAAAAGGGTACTAAGATTGATGTAATATCCAATGCCCTATAAACAATAAACACACACTCCCAAAAGGTTTCTGTGGCATTAAAATATCAGACCCAGCTATCATATAGTTTCTCATTTAAAATATCAGACCCAGTTATCTTCTTTCAGTTTTCCACGACAAACAACCGATAAAATATCCACAGGACGTGTAAATGCAAATAAAGGAAATATAATCTCCAATGCTCTAACAGAGTTAAACAAGAGAATTATGCCATTGTCATTTCCTTGTAAAGACTCCTTGCCGCAATGCAAACAGATGCATTATTCACGTCCATGTAATTACCATATCCATATTACACAAATATGGGCAGTTGTCTCCATTTTAAAGCAGATATAATATAAGGAAAGTGTTTAATATCCATATCATATGTGTTGAGTGCAACTTACAAGCCAATGAAATCTCAAAGTGTTATGGAAACAGCTTAGAATAAAATAAGAGATAAGTTTCTATTATCTTATGGGAAATGTTGAAATATAAGAACTCATAAGTGGAATCGGAAACAAGAAAAGAAACATAAACATCTTGATAGTTTACAAGGAACCCTACTCCGGAAGGAGCGGGACGAAACTACGTGAAAATGCCTCAAAGGGTCGAATCTTCTATTGGAATCTCTCAATGAGTATAGGGGAGTGGGGCTCCTTACGTAGCCCAACAGACAAAACGGAGTCCCACAAATTGACGATGTGAGACTAAAATGAGTGGTAATTGGACCTTGGAGAAGATCCAATTACTCATCTATTACATACTCCAATACTCCCCCTCAAGCTAGAGCTGAGAAATCTGTATCTTGCAACAAAAGAAAATATACAAAACATCTCCACTCGATACATTTGAGAGATAGACATCCGCTCGAAGTAGCCGTTGCTAGTAGAAGATCTCTTACGAGGACGGGTCTGCGACTATCAAGTCATGCATATAGAAGAGTCGTTGCGACAACCAGGTCGTGCCTAGAGTAGACAGCTAATGAAGGGCATCTCCTATATTCGAACCCAAGATTGCCTCTCCCTATTTTTGGGGGGGACCTGGAGTCGGTTCGCTTGTATAAACACAGTATGATGTAGAGATTGCTTTGCTTTTGTTGAGGAGCCACGAATAGATGATGATGATGATGATGATGATGATGAACACAGATAGAAATCTTGTAGATACATCTCAAATAGAAGAATGTGTCATTTCTCATTATCCCTTTCTCTCATACTTATAGAATAAAGAATATATTCTCAAGTTGGGAGAAAATAAAACATGCATTTCTTTTGTGTGATCTTGTTTTTGCACAAATCCTCTTTTTTTAATTGTTCTCCTTTTTCGGCTACTCTTTCTTTACCCTTGTTTACCCCATTTTTCTTGTTGAACCCTCCCTTTTTTGGACCTCTTTTTTGAGCCCATTGCCTAGGGCTCTCCATGGGAAGAACCCATCGCCATTGCCAGTGAAAACCCAAGACAACTGGAGGGGCTGCTGGGGATGCTGCGTTGGAGCCAAAGATGGATCTACTGTTGGGGGTCGCTGCAGCGAGGGCTTCTTGGGTTGGGTTTGGGCACGATGTGAGAAAGGGAGGAGGGCCTCTCTTCTTTGTGGATGCACCTTCCCTGCCGACCATGCTTCTGGTAATGGCGTAGCCGCGGTGGCACTAAGGGAATCTTCTTGTCTGATCTTTGTTGTCGTCGATGGGAAGATGATATACAGTATCACCGGTGCTTGGCTTTCTTCGAGAATGGGGTTACCGATCACTGATGGAACCCATCATCGTATTTGTTGAAGTCTTACACCATTGGTGGTGCCCTGGCTATGGTATGTCGCCTTCAGAGATAGAACACAGATGGAATGAGGAGAAGGCGCTAGGAGGCAACTGGAGCACCACCTGCGTGAGGTTGCACCTAGAGAGTGTCCGTACGAGGAGAAGACTCGAGGGGGGTCGATGTACGTCAAGTAAAGTTACAGGGGAACCCATCCGTGCACTGGGCTGGATATCGAGTGTCCTAGGATGGAGATCGAGTCTTCTTCGACTTCAGATGGAGATTGTGGGGGCCTTGTTGCCTCCTGAAGGTGATGGACCTGTTGATCTAGGTTGTCGCATGAAGATGCACATGCATGGGGTTTTCCATGATGATGCATAAACTAGGGTTCCTGCATAAAGGTGGCGTGCCCCTGATGCATCATTGTGGAGATCTACTAGATGATCCGAACAAACAGTTGATGTTGTTGTTTGGAAGAAAACCCTAAATTTTTTTGAACAAACTCCAGCACTTGAACAATGAATAATAATCAAACTAATCGAAACTACCAAAATCGACTTGCTCTGATACCATGTTGAAATATAAAGACCGCGGAAGCGGAATCAGAAACAAGAAAAGAAGCATAAACATCTTGGGATTTTACGTGGAACCCTACTCTCGAAAGAGCGGAACAAAACCACGGGAGAAGGCCTCAAAGGATCGAATCTTCTATTAGAATCTCCCAATAAGTACGGGGTGTAAGGCTACTTATATAGCCCCACAAACAGATCGGAATCTCATAAATAGACGATGCAGGACTAAATTACATACTCCAACATGAAACAAACACAATCCTTGAACAGCACAGAATTCTAGAAGTCTCTTTTAGAGAACATACATAGCTAAGAAGAAAAATTGCATAAAAGAATATAATACAAAAGAAAGAAAAAATATCAATATACATAAGAGGATAGTTATCACTCCCCTTAAGTCGGAACAAAGATATCAATATCATTCATGCCTAGCTTGTAAACAAGAAAGTGTATAGAAATGTGCTAAATTGTAATCTTCCCCTGCTTCACAATGTCTTGAATAAAACGACAATCAATCTCAATGTTCTGACTGCCCTCATGAAACACGTGACCGGAAGCAATATAAATGGCAGAATTGTTATCACAATACATCACATACTCACCCTCAACACTGGATCAAGCAACCATACTTCATTTCTTAATGTGCTGACTGCTAAGTAACAAGATTGCATCGAACAAAAGTCATGTAGCAACCCCAATTTTCCATAATCAGGCCATATATCTCCGACCTCCGGATTCGACAGCAATAATAGCATCCAATATTAAAATGACTACGTCCGGGTAGGGCTAGCGATTCGTATGATGTCAATTAGAGAGGACTACAGAAGGGGACGATCCGGCTGAACCTTCTTCTATCTCGATGGGAATATCTGGTTGTTCTGTTCCACCAGTTCGACGGGATGGGAAAGCAAGCACTCTCATACTTCTCCAGTCCCTTGAAGAAAGCACTTGATGAGAGCCAGGATGAGACTTGCTTTCAGTGATGAAGACTGACTTCCAACTAGTATATAAAAGTTACGCCCTCCCTGATAGGTTTTGAAAAAGACTTTTCATGTCATTCCCATTTAGGTCCGATTTGGATCCCTCCGTTGTTTCCCTTTCTCCCCGTAGATGAGGGTGCACCTACTAATAAGGTTAAGTAAGTTCAACATCGAGGCCAAGGCTTAGAAAGATTTTCCTGCTTATCGACTAACCCCCGCCAACATCACCATTCCTAATTTCTTGACCCTGGCCATGAGCACTAGGTCGAATGTGAGTAGGATCGCTTAGCCATGCTTCATAATTAGAAAAACGAGCACCGTGGAAGTACATGCCACTCAGCCAAAGAAAGATAATGGAGAGTTGACCGAAATGAGTCCCCGAAATGCGTTGAGGCGCAGCAGTTGACGTTGAGACGTGCAGTTGAAGTCAAGCACTGTTTCGGTGCGGGCCGCGAGAGCGGTACAAAATCGAGGCAAAGTCTTCATACCGCGATATGATCGGACTGCGCTAAGCATATGGGATCTGAAGTCCATTCTCAGAGCAAATAGTGCCCAGACTCTCAAGGAGGCAGAGAATGGATATGAGGTGGGAAGAGGGGACGACTTTTCTTTCACCACCTTTTCAGTGAGACGACTGAAAGATCAAGAAGCGAGTCAGATGATGTCTCTCAGTCAGTCGCGTCTCTGCCCGTTGGATGAGGAGGGTGTCAGTTGAGCGCTTTGAGGGCTTTTGGCTTAGGGGCATTGCCGCGGCAATCCAGGGAGGGTGCGCAGGACTACTATGATCTTTGGGAGTGTGAGTCCACCAAAAGTGCCTTGAACGCTGTTCGTCCCTCCCCTCGCATAGTCCTCATGAACAAGGAGCGCATTCAAAAACCACAGTTACAGGATTCTACAGTCCCAAACATTATTGATACATCGCAAGCAAAAGTGAAAGCTGAACAATAGATTGTAGAAAGGTAACCTCCTGCGGTGAAGTGTAAAAGTCCCAAAGTCATGGGCCTGCTAACAATCCATGTCCCCCATTGAGTTTCCAGATAATATGGTTAACGAGTGAACAAGCACTCAGTTTTGAAGGACAAAATATTATATGCTCCATGAAATATGCGAGTTGAACTATTGAATCCAATTTCTGTGTCATTTTTCCAACCGTATCCTTTCTGTGATCAGCCCTGTGTCTTGGCTCCTGCTCAGCCCTCACTCTGGAGTTGTCGAATCTCCAAATTGGGGTATCTCTGAGAGCACAGGCGCACCAAACACCACCTCCTACTAAGTTCTCAATCAACCATTACTATCCATTTATCTTTTGTTTATTAGCCGAACCTAACCCATCGTTATAATTAGACATTATCAGGCCAATCTGCTTCCGAGTTCAATTTCTGTTCTCGGACCAATCCATATCAGGCATAGCCTTTCATAACCAGTTTCATTCAGTTCCAATGGCTTTGTAAATATAATGATTATCACAGTCGCTCCAATTTCCATTCTAGCCTCCATATCAGGCATGTTCTCAGACCAATCCATAGCCTTCCGAGTTGGATTTCTGTTCTCAGACCAATCCATATCAGGCATAGCCTTTCATAACCAGATTTATTCAGTTCCAATGGCTTTGTAAATATAATGATTATCGCAGTCGCTCCAATTTCCGTTCTAGCCTCCACAATGGCGTTATTGTTCATCCCTTCAATACAGCCAACTGGTATGGCAACCTACATCTTGCAGAGCAATTGACAAACCATTATGTGTGTGAACACCTCGATGTAACATGATGCATCCATGCTAGACCCTGGTAGAATAGTATCTTCCATCACCCAATACAAGGAGCATGTCCATCCTCGTAGTTTCTACTTCATGTCTATCCTAGCAAAAGTATGGTGAGACATTTTACGTTTAGCGCAGGCATATTGACATATGTTTGTATATCAATCATTCCATGCTAATGGGTATTCCCTTCCTTTTGTTCAAGTCACCTCCCAAAGGTCATTTGTTCCTTTAAAAATCATATTTTTCAAAGAAGAAAGCATATGTATTTATTTGGCTCTTAAACAATTCGATTCTCATAAGATGGATGTACAAATATATATTAACCTATACTTGTACAATTTGGATTTTATCGTATTGTACATAGGAGATCAATCATTTGCACAAGTGTTATTAATTGTATAATAATATGTATGCACCTATATCTATTATTGCAGACCTGTAGGTTTGAGCTATTGTTATTATAAACCAGGTTGCAGGCCTCGAATATAACAGTATTACTTTATCTCTACCAATACATAAATAGGTGTAGTGGCTATAAAATTCTTATACTGCTACAATCACGTCCCTGGAATGAAGTCAATGCTTCTCTAGCATACATAAATCGATATTAAAATAAGTTCAGGATATTTACACCCATAAGCCAGAGTAACTTCGTAATTACCTCGGGAACTCTCGATAATTCATAATTACATGAGTAACGCCGAATAATCCTTAACTCTTACATGACATAACCCTGTGTTATGTTCCGTTTGACATGACCGTTATATTTGATGGTTTCCATTAGAAAAAGACAACATTGTCCCTAATGCTGATTCTTATTTACAAATCATGCCATCTCGTTATAGTAACCGGAGCTGCAGCTCCCCCGACCCCCCCGCCCACCCTCCAGCCCAGGTCGGCCCCGAGCTCCCCCCACCCCCCCTCCCCCAACCAAGCAGAGACCCGAGCTCCCCCGACATCCCCCGGCAGGAGATGAGCAGATGACATGAAGCTATTCCCTCCATCCTCGCCGACCACCTTCCCACCTCCCCCTCCCATTCCTCCTCCAGCACCTCCCCGTCATCGACAACATGCTGATCAGCCCAGGGGAGGTGCTTGAGGAGGAAGGGGAGGAGGAGGTTCGGCTGAGGAGGAAAGGGAGGTGCTGGAGGGAGGGCGGCAGGGGAGGGGAGACGTGCTGGAGGGAAGAAGGGCGACGGTGGAGATGGCGCGCTGGAGGAGGGCGACGCAGGGGGTGTTTGAGGAGGAAGGGGAGGAAGGGCGGTAGGGGAGGGAGGCGTGCTGGAGGGAGGAAGGGCAGCAGGGGAGGGGCACGCACCCGCAGGAAGAGTGGAAGGGGAGGGAGCACGTTGGAGGGAGGAAGGGCGGTGGGGGAGGGGGCGCGCTGGAGGGATTAAGGGTGGAGTGGGATGGGGTGTGCCGGAGAGAGGAAGGGCGGCGGGAAAGAGGACGTGCTGAAGGGAGGAAGGGCGACAAGGGAGGGGGCACGTTGGAGGAGGAGGGCGGGCGAGGGGTGCTTGAGGAGGAAGGGGAGGAAGAGGTTCAGCGAGGGATGGGGGCATCGAGGAGGAGGTTCGGAGGGGGAGGGGGAGGGAGACGTGCTGGAGGAGGAAGGAGATGACGTGTATTTTTTTCTTTTTTTTTAAATTCTTGGTTAACTTCAGTCGTTAGATCATGCAATGGTTAGATTAACTAAGTGGTGTAATTGAGTTAATGAACTAAAGTAACGGAGGGTTATGAGTGTAAAACGGAGGACTTATTGAGGGTCCTTGGTGTGATTCGTGGTTATGGAGGGTTCTTGGGGTAATTACGAAACTACTCAGGGTTATGGGTGTAAATAGCCCAATAAGTTTTGGTACATGTGTGCACCTAGAGTGGCCCTCTAATAATTCTTTGGTTCCTTTAATCAATGTAATTTCACTATGATGGATGCCAACTTCTAAAGGACATGTGGCCAAACCAGGATGTGTAACTCACGTGTATACTTATACTTACCGGATCATTTTACCAAACAAAACTACATACGTAAAAAAATCCTTAAAACCCCAATTTGCACTCGCATAAAATTGAACTGAACTCAAACCCTCATTTCTGATTCGATTTAGCAGAAATCCAAAGCAAAAGAGTAGGACAGTTACCAATGTGCTTCAAATTCTCACCGATTAACATGAACTCCCAGGTTCCTAAAGATCCCAAATCTCAAGAACACCCCCGTGAACAAAATCCTAACGCCAAAACTTAAAAAAAAAACAAGTGAATTGTGTACCCTAAATTTCAGATTTCTAAGAAAAATCACACTTTAAATATCGACAGAGACCTTCAGGTTAGATTGCTCGTGAATCCGATCATCCCAGAGTCGTGGCAACTCTCCAACATCGAAGCTCGGAAGAGATGAGCTTGTTATTTTGGTGGAATTCAACTAACTTTATGAAATTTATCCAAAGTAACTGCTTATTTATAGTGCTTGGCTTGTAACCATAAAAACCTACCAAACCTCAGAACACGATAAATTTTGCATCAAATACCACAGAAAAGCCCTCGTCAAGTCGATTCTGGTTACTCTATACATGACGATCCAATGGTTGGACAAAATCCCAACTTTTGATCTGCTTGGGATAAAATCCAAATAAACCAGAGTAAATCAAATTAGTTCATGTCTTTCACATACTGCTTCCATTAATACGAAACCATGCATGTTGGATTCGTCTCGTCAAATAGGATCGAGTATGTGCACAAAATGATGCAAGTAGTTTAACTATAAACATATTATAATTACAAAAATCGTAAAGGATACCTCATTCCTGTATGTTTGGGCAAGTTATAAAAATCTTAAAGTATTCATGCTTAATTTATGTGTAGCACCTCCTCTCGGTCTCATCTTCTCATGTAGCACTTTCAAAATTTTACCTTTTGCCACAAAACCTTGACAAAGGGAGCTTTCTACTTTAACTTGTTTACAACACAGTCAAGGATCGACATAGGGATCTCTGGATATGACAGATTCGACTCCACTTGTATTTCCTCGTAGCTGTTGTATTGGATGTCGAACATACTTCATTTTAGATTTTTTTAATAGCTTCTTCATTTTAGATACCTAGAATACATCATGCATGGTTGAAAGGCGCAAAAGTAGTAGCATGTAAGTTGCCTCATCAACATGCTGCAAGATCTTGAGAGGTCCAACATACAAGCTGCCTTCTTGCCCCTTCATTCAAACCTCTACTCTCCCCTCACAGGAGAAACCCGCAGAAAGACGGGTGTCCACCCATATTTCAAAATACCTAAGTAAAGCGTCATTGTAACTTGTTAGGTAGCTAAGGGTTGTCAATAAACATTGCTAGACAAGCTCGACGATGTCATGTATTCTCCAATTTCAATGACAATCATATCATGCCAACAAAAGGGTGTCGTACACATGACCGTACAATGCCTCACAGTACACCATGTCAATGATCACATTGTAGATGTTGTAGGTAAGCCTGATAAAGGTAAATGATCAGCCACTGGGTCTTTCCACTCCAAGGCATGAGCTCTAAGGAGATCCCCAAATGACCGAATGGAGCACTTTGATTGCATGTCGATCTGTGGAGGATATGTTGTGCTCAGATAAAGTTGTGTACCAAGCCACCATATGAACTCACCTCGATAATGCAAGGCACAACGTAAGTCTCCATCTGAAACTACCTCCTTTGGAATCTCATGGAATGAAACCATCTCTGATGTAGAACTCTGCATGTTGATCTGGAATGTAAGACATGTCGACTTGGTATAAAGTATGTCATCTTTGTCAAACGGTCAACAACTACCACATCGCATCCATGCCTTGTAAAGAGGTAAACATGTGATGAAGACCATCGAATGGTGTTTGCCTTGTAAAGAGGTAAACATGTGATGAAGACCATCGAATGGTGTTTCTGCTTCCACTGGAATGAGAAGATGACGTAGTAACATGTAAGCATTAGCTGACGAGCTCAGCAATATATTTCTCCAGCAATAACATGTAAGCATTAGCTGACGAGATTGGGTGCAATAGATGGATCAACGTTGTTTGTCAGCCAGGTGATGACCTGACAGTTATCGATAGGAATGCAAACGAACGAATACGAATGCGAATTCAGGTCATACCATAACCATATTCATTTTATATTACGAATACGAATACGAATACGAATGTTATACGAATGTAAAAAAACAAGATCCATATCCTCAAAATACGAATACGAATACGAATACGAATCTTTTACGAACGAATACGAATATCAAACGAATATTGCAATAAAAAATTATATATAAAAGCGTACCTGATTATTTGGCAGTTACTTCCGCATTACTTCCATATTATGACTTGAATCTGAAATTTAACTCGGTATTCATTATTTTTCTACAATCAAGCAAGTATATTCCAATAAGTTTCATAAACAAAAACATTCCATACGTTCCATACAAATCTTCTAATAACATCAAACATATTCTAATTCTTTACCAAAATAATCCATACATAACAAAATAATCCATACATAAAAAACATTACAAGAATATGAAATTTACCAGAGATCGATCGCAAATGGAGGCGCAGGGGCAGGGCCACAGTCGGGCTGGGCGGAGGGGAAGGAGGGGGGTTGCGGGCCTAATGCAGGGGAGGCGGCAGCCGACAGGGGCGGAACTAGGGGGCGGCTGGGGGGCGGAGGGAGGCCGCAAGACGTTGGGCGGCGGAAGGGAGGGTGAAGGGGGCGGCGGGGGGCGGAGGAGGGCGGCTGTGAAGGGGGCGGCGGAAGGGAGGGTGATGGGGGCGGCGGGGGGAGGAGGAGGACGGCATGAGGGTGAAGAGGGCGGCGGAAGGGAGGGTGAAGGGGCTGGCGGGGGGCGGAGGAGGGCGACAGGAGGGGCGGAGGGGGATGGCGGGGGGGCGGAAGGGGGACGGCTGGTGGGTGGAGGGGTGGAAGAGGGGGCGGAGGGAGGCCGCTACAGGCTGGCAGGGGCCGCAAGGAGGGGCGGAGAGGGATGGCAGGGGCCGGAAGGGGTTGGCGGGGGCGGAGGAGGGCGGCAGGCGGCGCGCGGCTATTGGAAGGGAGGAGGTCGGCGCCGGGTATAGGGTAGGCGCGGGTGGGAGTTGGGTTGGGGAGAAGAAGCCCTAGTTTTCTTAGTTATTAGGTAAATAACTTAAATAAAATAATTTATTTAGTAACGAATATTCGTATTCGTTATATTTTTCGTATTCATATTCGTTAAGTAAGGATTCGTATTCATATTCGTAACCGCAAAAAGTTTGTTTCCAATATTCGTATTCGTATTCGTATTCGCCTGTTTTAGGAAAACAAGATCCATATCCTCTTAAAAACGAATACGGATACGAACGAATACGAATATAACCGCATCTGTTTGCGTCCCTAGTTATCGATGTACCAGGTATCAAAGTCTTTGTCCGTCTCTGTGGGCGGAACTTTGGTAAGGACATAGGACTTACGCTGGCCGCCAATAAATACTTTAAAGGACCGAGACCAGAGAACATAGTTCTCAGATCCTTTGAGTTTTATAGTAGTGCCCTGGACCAGCATAGATGTAGATTGGTACAGGGACTTGGAGTCCACAGATGTGAGAGTAGATGTCATGGCGGCCACACACAGCAAGTAGCAAAGAACTAGATAGTGTTGATAATTTCAGAGAACATGAAGACGTAGTGGAATATCACCGGATGGTATTATCGGAGTCGTTGGAGTAAGCGGGCCGCATACTTTGGTCAGAGTTGCGGCTACGGGTGCTGTGCGAGAGAGATTGCGCCAACTGCCGACTGGAGAATCCAAAATCGCCGACTGCAGAATCCGAATGTGCCGGTCGTTTCTTGCAATGCCTGTGGGCATATGGGTACTGGAGCAGGGGGTCCTTGCATGAGTCGGACCGAGGGAGCAGGGGCTCCGCCTGGAAGGTCCTGGAGCAGCAGGGGGTCTGCCTGGGGGGTCCTTACGTGAGTCGGAAGGAGCAGGGGCTTCGCCTGTGCCGTGAGATCTGGAGACGCTGGAGAGCGCCGCGTGCTCGAAGGAGGAGCCGCTTGGGCTGTGACTCCGCACGGGATGGAGGGTAACCCTCTGCGCGACGTGGAACCCGCTAGATCTAGGGCTCATGCATCATACGCGGCATCTTCAGCGAGGCCTGGTGGCGGGGCCGCCACCGCCTGACGCGAAGATAGAAGACAGGTGGCGCCGCCTGCTCGCCTGGGAAGGAGGTCACCGCCTGGTGGGGAGAGAGGAGGCGATGGGGGTTGGGCGCGATGGGCGTGGAAGGTGCAAGCCTGGGTTGGGATCAGGATGGAGAGGCGGAGAGAGAGAGGCTAGGGATCGGGTTGGAAGGTGCACGCGTGGGAACGTGGGATCGGGATGGGGAGGCGGAGAGAGAGATCGGGAGGCGGGGCTAGGGGTTGGCGTGGCTCTGATACCATGTCAGAGAAAAGGAAATTACTTGTCTTATTCCAATGGGTCTAGGGGTCCATATATAGGACAAACCTAGAAACCCTAGAGAGTACAGGATGGAGAAAAATACAGAAATACCCTTACATGGGTTTCAGTGATATCTGTTACATATATATATTTCTAACACACATGAATCTCAATGGAGTCTTATCGTCGGAGAATGTGTGATGCTCGGTACTGCACAAAGTCACATGAACCGGAATGAGCCTCATCGTCGAAGAGTGTGTGCTATGTACTACGTAGAGTCACCTGAACTAGAATGTTTCTCGTCGTTGGATAACTTGTGATTTGCATCTGTTAGTCACTGAATCTGGAATGAGTCTCCTCGTCGGAGGACTCTAAGAAGCTGGATAACTCGAACATGGAGTGCGTCGAACTGATATAGTCTGAAACCTGAACTGGAAAACTCTACAATACTCCTCCTTTCTCCCATACTTATCGAAAAAAGATGACGACGTCGACCAAGTTGGGAGAAGAAATGTATAGGGGAAAACAAAAATCAAATTTCAAAAACAAGAGTTTTTCTAGTCTTTTTTATTTTATGGAGAAGGTGTATTGTAATCACGTGTCAGTGTATGCATGATTTAACCAAGTCTGAAGCACCTGTTAACAACCCAAACCAGCTTTTTAAAAGGAAAACATTGCAATTAACCGATGGGGCAGTTCCCAAGATTTATTTGGGATTAAGGATCCAAACCAACCCAAAGCCTCTAAATCCTGGACAACCGAATCACTCGTGAGGTTGACTTTAATACTATCAACAACTCTGAGCAAGATAATAACTGATGAGCACTGGCAGAGAGCAGCAGTAGCGACTGTTGTCCCCTGTTTTCCCATTTTTTCCACAGTACTATATAGATAATAATTATCTATTGTTTACTATTTATACCTATACCATGTAAATTCGCTCTCAATACCCAACGTTCAAACATCACCAACAATTTCGAAATCACAAGGGCCACACCTGAACAAAGAATAGCGGGGAGTACTGGAAGCTCTTCTCCTCCATGCATTCCATCTCACACTAATTCATTCCCAAGATCTCAGATCAAATCAGTCGTCTAACCAGTTTTCCATCCAACTAATTACATCCACAGTCGACTTATGACCTGCTTCGGATGATTAAGTCCACATAAGACGATTGCATTTGTTGATCAAACATCTATCTTATGCACCAATAATCATCTCAACATTCAAAAGTTCAACAACTATTTTCGAACAACCATTCAACCAACTGAATCGTTTGTTCAGATGACTAACTTGTAATTGAGTCGACTAACCTATGTTCCACTGGATTAGTTGCATTCTAAACTTGACTAAATTTTTCCATTGACTCAGTTTGTTTCAACTAACTAATCTTGTTGGACATACTAATTCTCGAATAGTTACTGAACTTTAAATGAAACCTATGTGCTTTTTGCTTAACGAGCTTTCTGTCTTTAAGGGCTTATTTAAAGAACCCTATAAATTGATTTTTTTAATACCCAATTAAAATATTTAATCCCTTTTTTCTACGAGAAAAAAGTCTCCCGATCATTTCAACTCCAATCTTTGTGAGAAAAGAAGACATTCACGTGTTTGCTTCAATGCATCGATCTTGTGCATTTGGTGATCCATAACATCATTATTATTTGGCATCTTATTAGTAGCTATTACATTGCAAATTTATCAAAGGTCATAAATAAGATTGTATTCCTTGAATACTATTGTACATGGTGCTTGAGTTGGTATAAAAGATATTTAGCTGCTTTTAGAAAAGCAACTTGAATAGTGATGGAACCGGGAGATCCGAGAGGTTAAAATCCAAAGTTGGGAAAACTTCGATTGTAACTTTTCCCGATTAGGTTTCCACGTAAAAATTTTTTTTTTTTTGAAACTCAGGTTTCCACGTAAAAATTGTTATTTCCAATTATAGTTGCATTGTTATTTTGTTATTGAACACTATTATACTTGCGGTTGTTTTTTCATGTTACGATCCACATGTTATAGCACTTGTTCATGTTACAATCCACATGTTATAGCTTTTGCATATCATTCAACTTGCGATAAAATCGCTTTAACTAATCACCATATATAAGGGGCGCCCTCCCTTCAAGGGGGGCTAGTTCATTCGAGAACTTGCACTATATTGCTTTTCTTTTTAAAGAAACCTGCACTACATTGCTAAAGTAAGAGAAGAGTGTTTATAGCTCAATGAACTCAACCTCTCTCCTTGAGAAGATAGTAGGTGTCTGAAACCCCTCGTCCATCATAAATCAAGATTAAGAGCTCAGCTCTACAGAGCGGAGCCTCGTAGAAGTGTGTGTGTTTTTATTGTGCTCCATAACTATTTTGTCCATTTATGTTCTTTCCACCAGGTAATTTAGGAGGAGCGCTTCACCTCCTCGAACACCCTTCCTCCCTCTTCAAACTTATTTTCCTTTCATGAGCTTTATGCCTTGAACACTCCAATCCCTTCCTAGGGCGGGCGCTTATTTAATCACCATCATGCAATCTCGCAAAAGACCATGGTTCAAATCTCCCTTGAGGAGGGTTGTGTTAGGTAGCCGACAACCAGCGTAAAATACAATCGGATCTTTCAACATGGATTTGATAAGAGACTATGTAGCCGACCCTAATTAAAGTGGGAGAAGGTTTTGCCATTTATCATGCGATCTCGCAAGAGCTGATTCCTATGATCTTTGGGAATTGATGCAACCTAGATTTTAAGGGAAATTACATGCCATTTTGATATTATCCCACCATTATTACTTATAGAAGTCTTCTTTTACAAATCTTCGTTTTTTATTTACACGTTATCTTTTCGGTTTAGATTGGGTGAGGTATTTCAAATTTAGTTTAAATGTTTGTTAAGACCTTTTAACGGGTTCTTATAAGGGGCTTAGGGTTCTAGATTGATTTTCCTTCCACAGAGTAACTTGGGAGGAGCACTTCACCTCCTAAAACACCCTACATCCCTCATCAAACTGATTTTCCTTTCCCGAGCTTTGTGCCTCAGACACTCCAATCCCTTCCCCATGTGAACCCCTTTTTTAATTACAATCATGCAATCTCGCAAGAGTGGGATTCTTATGACCTTGGGGAATTGATGCAATCTGTTTTCTCAAAAAAAAATCGATGCAATCCGAAATAGAAAGAAGGGAAATTACAAGTCATTTTGATATTCTTCCATCATTATTATCTATCTGAATTCTTCTTTTGCAAATGTCTGTTTTTTTCATTTAAACTTTATTTTTTCTATTTAGATTGGGATTAGATATTTCAAATTTAGTTTATATGTTTGTTAGGACCTTTTAACTGGCTTGTATATGGGGCTAGGGTTCTGGCTTGATTCAGTAAAGTTTAAATAAAAAATAAAACTTTGATTTCCGATTCCCATCGCCCCATATATCCACTATTCCTTTTTCCTGATTCCCTTTGTTGCCATTCTCTTTTCGCACAATCTCACATGGTGATATCCTACTTTCCTCAGCTATTCGTTGATGTCACACTCTTGAAAACACCACATCAGCCAGCAATACCACCATCCTTGATCAATATCACCCCCAATCATCATTATTGAACTATGTCGCATTGCCACCACCAGTGTTCAGAAAATCGGCCTAGGCAGAGGCATATGCGGACTCGAACCCTCAAGCGCACCGCATATGCACTATGAGTGGGCTATGTGCTATTGGCGCATACTCAGTCCGAGTAATCCGCATATGTGGCCACATATATAATAGATAGCGCACCCTCGCACCCTCACGCATAACCCGATTAATACCCACCCGATACCCGATTAATACCCACCACCCTCACACCCTCACAGCAAAACCCCCTCCCTCGCACCCTCGACTCTACTCCTAAGCCCTAGTTCCCGACAAGGATCCCCCTCCGGTGCTCCGCCTTGCTACTCCGGAGCTCCGCCTTGCTGATCCAGTGCTCCTCCTTGCAACAGTTGCTGCCCCTCCAGCCCAAACTAGCCCTGTCCGAGCCCGATTCCATTTAGCGAGCCCTCGGGTCGAGCCCAAGCCCATGCTTTTGTGAGAAATCCATGCCCGCAAGTTCTTGGGTCGGGCTTGGGTCGGGTCGATCCACTATCTAAGTCAATAAGTGGCAAAAAAATTATTGGCAAAAAAATTTATTGTCCACGGACTTCGGGTTTATTAGAGTCCAGTGAAAATAAAATTTACTTCCAGGAGCTTAGATTGGTCTTATCTAAGCTCGGCTTGTAATTAAATAAATAAAGGCACAGTCCCTTTACCTTAAATTTGAAATATATAAAAAAGCACAATAAAAGATGCAATTTATCAGAACATATACCTAAAAATAAAAAATAAAAATAATAAAAATAATAATAAACTCGGCCATGGCCGATCCCAAGCCCGGGTAAATGAAGAGAGTTGCGTTAGGTAGCCGACAGGCAGCGTAAAACAGTCGGAGACAACTTCCTAAATAATATTTAAAAAAATACTATTTAGGAAGTTGCCTCATGACAGTCGGATCTTTTCAACATGGATTTAAGCAAACATACAGATTTCGTTGGGGCGTTCCCTACTAGCGAGGCGTTGCATCGCCCGAATGCAATGAAAAATTGGCAAGGACCGCTACATCGCAGCCTGGATGTAGTTCAAAATGTGCAAGGGTTCTCGCATGAGGAACGCATGCGGGTAATTAAGCTAGTTCTGCTGCATCATCGCCCGGATGCAGTCCAAAATTTACAAAGATTCTCGCATAATGGACGCATGCGAGTAAAGAAATTAGTCCAAAAGAGATTACAACGGAAGTTGCGGATTGGTAGTTGGAATATTGGCACTTAAACTGGAAAATTGATGGAGATAGTGGATACGATGGAAAGAAGGAAGATTCATATACTATATCTTCAAGAGACTAAATGGGTTGGAGAGAAAGCAAGGGAGATCGAGAAGACAGGCTTTAAACTTTGGTATTCATGTAAAGATAAGGGTAGAAACGGTGTTGGAGTGATTGTTCATAAGGATTTGAAGGATTGTGTGGTTGAGGTGCAAAGATTTGGGGATCGGATTATATTGCTAAAATTGGTGCTTGAAGAAGAAATTCTGAATATAATCTCAGTTTATGCACCGCAAATTGGTTTAGATGAAAGGACTAAACAAGCTTTTTGGGAGGATCTAGATAAGATTTTATAAGGAATCCCACAAAGAAAGATGATTTGCATAGGTGATCTTAATGGACATGTGGGAAAAGATGCTTCAGGGTATGCTAGTGTTCATGGAGAACATGGTTTTGGGGATAGAAATGAAGAGGGAAAAGCCATCCTGGATTTTGTAACAGCATATGATCTTTTCATAACAAACACTCTCTTCAAGAAGAGGGGGGAGCATTTAATTACTTATAAGAGTGGCTCAACTAGAACACGGATAGATTACTTTGCGTTGAGGAGAAGAGATCGGTTGGGTTGTAAAGACTGCAAAGTAATCCTAGGAGAGAGTTTGACAACCCAACATCGCTTGTTAGTCTTCGATGTGCAAATAAAAGGGATGGTAAAGAAAAGGAGGGTTCCTAAGATCACTAGAACTAGATGGTGGAATCTTCCACTGAAGCAATCAAGCTTCAGGGAGAAGGTTTTAGAAGACTTATCTTGGGATTGTAGCGGAAGTGCAAACGAGATGTGGGAGTCAGTAGCATCTTGTATCCGAAAGGTAGCCAAAGAGATGCTAAGAGGGTCAAAGAGAGGAGCCCCAGGTCCAAAGGAGGCTTGGTGGTGGAGTGAAGGGGTGCAAGAGAAGTTAAAAACTAAAAGAGCATGCTTTAAAGTTATGTCTAAGGATAGAACAGAGGAAGCGGTCACAAACTACAAAATAGCGAAGAAGGAAGCAAAGAAGGCTGTAAACGAAGCTAAGTCAAAAGTTTATGAAGTTTTGTATAAAAATCTCGACTCTAAGGAGGGCCAGAAGGATATATTCAGGTTAGCCAAAGCAAGAGAAAGAAAAACCAAAGACTTTTCTCAAGTGAGATGCATTAAGGACGAGGAAGGTCACGAGCTTGTTACTCGGAAGGATATAGAGACTAGATGGGAACAGTACTTCCATAAACTTTTTATTAGGGAAGGAAATAGAGAGATTACTTTGGGTGATCTAGCTAGTAGTGAAAGTTACTTAAATCGTGCAAGCTATAGACGGATACAAAGAAAGGAACTAGAGGAGGCTGTGAAGGTTATGAGACCTGGGAAAGGTGTAGGATCGAATGACATCTCTGTAGAAGTATGGAAAGTTTTAGGTGAGCGCGGTTTGACTTGGCTTACGAATCTTTTCAATGTTATTTGGCGAGGCAAGAAAATGCCTGAAGATTGGAGGAGGAGTATCGTGGTGCCTCTTTATAAGAATAAAGGGACATTCAAAATTGTTCAAATTACAGAGATATCAAGCTGATGAGTCACACTATGAAAATTTGGGAACGTGTGATCGAAAGAAGGTTGAGGCAAGTTACCAAGGTAAAAGAAAACTAATTCGGATTCATGTCAGGTCGCTCAACTATTGAAGCAATCCATTTCTGAGGAGAACAATGGAGATTTATAGAGCTAAAAGGAAGAACCTCCATATGATCTTTATTGATTTGGAGAAGGATTATGATTTTGTCCCACAAGAGATATTGTGGAGAGTTTTGGAGAAGAGACAAGTGCCGGTCCTATATATTTACCTCATAAAGGACATGTATGATAGGGCTTTATCTTGTGTAAGGACCCCGTATGGGAAGACTGGCTATTTTGACATCAACATTGGTTTACATCAAGGTTCAGCTTTGAGTCCATTTCTTGTTACTTTGATTATGGACGAGTTGACAAGTCACATTCAGGATGAGTTACCTTGGTGTATGTTATTCCATATTTGTTGATGATATTGTATTGATTGATGAGACTAGAGATGGAGTAAATGAGAAGCTTGAGGTCTGGAGACATGAGTTGAAGAGTAAAGGATTTCGTATAAGTAGGGCTAAGACAGAATATATGGAGTGCACCTTTGATGGAAGCAATGGTGAAGGAATCGAGGTGAAGATTGGTGATGATAACATTCAGAAGAGAGATTCTTTTAGATATCTGGGTTCTATTTTGCAACATGATGGGGAAATTGATGGAGATGTTACTAACAGAATAAATGCAGGCTAGCTAAAGTGGAGAGGAGCCTCTGTTGTTCTCTGTGATAAGAAAATTCCTTTAAAAATTAAAGATATATTTTACAAAGCAGCCGTGAGACCTGCTATGCTCTATGGATATGAATGTTGGCCTGTGAACCATAGACATGTGCAGAAAATGGTTGTAGCGGAAATGAAAATGCTAAGGCGGATGTGTGGACACACACGTAAAGATCGGATTCGGAATGATGCAATCAGAAAGAAAGTTGGGGTTGCTCCGATCGAGGATAAGATGCGAGAAAATCGCTTAAGATGGTTTGGTCATTTGCAAAGAAGATCAACTGATGCACCAGTTAGGAGATGCGAGCGTTGGAATGTTGAGTCGGCTAAGAGAGGACGGGGACGGCCCAAGAAGTGTTGGAAAGAGACCATACGAAGGGATCTTTGTTTTGTGGATATAAGCCCAGGATTGACCCAAGATAGAACTGAATGGAGGCGAAGAATCCAAGTAGCCGACCCTACTTAATTGTGGGAAAAGGCTTTGTTGTTGTTGTTGTATATACCTAAAAAATAAACAAGACATCCAGTAGGACCGGGGACATAAGGAGGAACCCCTTCCCAATCAAATCTCTTATTATTTCCCTTCTCCATCATGTCCAGTTTGATGCAAAATCCTCCATCTTCATATCATCTCATTTCCATTTCCCACAATCACACTCTCGTATTGCACTTTGATAGTCCAGTTGGATCTCAATATTCCAATCACATCTTCCTGATCAAGACCTATGTACAGGGCACATACGAGTTCCAGTCCCCATTGCGATTCAAATGTTCAAGATTTGCGTAGATCCTTTGTAACACCTTGTCAGGAGCTTCTTCCCCTAAATCAACAACTTGCAGCGACCTG
The DNA here is from genome assembly GCA_037367405.1 of Ottelia alismoides. NCBI lineage: Eukaryota > Viridiplantae > Streptophyta > Magnoliopsida > Alismatales > Hydrocharitaceae > Ottelia > Ottelia alismoides. The sequence continues at coordinate 187,119 of JAZKJV010010268.1, read as the reverse complement.
CGAAGGTTAGCAAAAAGGAGGGAGGCGGACAGCGATGATGGTAGGGCACGGCACATGCACAACAGGACAGCAGCGGGGTGAGGAGGGGAGGAAGAGAGGGAGGGAGGAGACGAGAAGGTAGCGGGGGCGACAGCGCTAGGGTAGTGTGGGGGGGGGCACTCATAGGGAGGAAGAGGAACGAAGGGGCGCGGTACTCTTTGTTTGGGACCCCAATATGCCCAAAGGTCCTAAACCCTTGTTCTGCACCGGCATAACCCCCCTTTCGAGTCGAGTTCAGGCTGAGCCGATTGCGGGCCCCTATTTGGGTCGGCCCACGGGCTTTGGGTGCGGGCTCTCTGTAGCCCAAACCCAACCCGAAATCGGAATTGTGTCTAAATTTAGGCCCAAGCCCGCCCGTCTATTGCTTAGGCTCGGGCCTAGGTCAGGCTTCATTGGGCTGGGCACCGGGTTGGGCCAGACCAGCGCTAAAAAATGCTCATCCCTACCTTCAAGGCTTCAATCCCCCCCCACCCCACCGCCTGAGCTGCTCCACCACCTTCTCCTCTGCCTCCCTTCTGGAACCTGCAGTTGCCCTCCGCCAAGTTACGATATCCATTTCTACAACATCTTTTACTTATAGAGTGCACGAGTTTATGTTGTTGGTGCTAATTCTAATATGAATGATGTGTTAGGAGGAGTATATATGTTAAGAGAATATTCTATGTAGCATGAGTATATGTTAAGAGAATATTCTATGTAGTAGGAGTATATGTTAAGAGAATATTCTACGTGGCAGGAATATTCTATGTGGTATTTATGTATTTTTTCCTTTGAGCTCTCTAGGGTTTTGTCCTATATAAGGACCCCTAGACTTCTAGAATAAAATAGGCATTTCTATTCTTTCATTCTTTTTCCACATGATATCAGAGCAGCGGTCCTAGACCGGTGTTCTGACCTAAAACCCGTCGCCACCACCGACCTCTTCTCCAAACTAGTGCCGCCAAGGGGTTCCCGTGCAGCCGGACACTCGTCGTGCCTCCGCCAGGCAGCCCTCGCGCCGCCAGGTGCCCTAAGGCCTCAACCCGACCCCCACGAGCGTCAATCTATGCCCCGCGCACTACCAGGTGCTCCTGGCGCTGCCGCCAGGCCCCTCGAGCACCGCCTCAAGCCTCTTCGCGCCTCTGCCAGGTGCTCCAAGCCCAGTCTGGTACCTCCTTTCACCGCCATCAGGCGTGCCCTTGGAGCGATATACCATTCCTGGGAATGTAGCTGACGTCAGTACTTTTCTTCCAGAGAAACCTGCCCTCAAATCATCCTCCTTTCTTCAATGTTGGCGCATATCTAATTTCTTTTCTTTTGACTTTCCAAATAGTCAGTTCTTTGAATTCTTTAGTTACCTGCGATTTTTCCACTCTAGTGGCTCTTCTTGTAGGGGATACAATGGATTTGCTGTTGGGGGTGATCGATTTTAGTGGATAGTCAGGTGATTTTATAGGCTCATAATGGATGTGAAATAGTTCCCTGAATCCGGGACTAAAGAAAGAGGTTCATTCCGGAAGCGACAGCAGCTGAGAGCGCTCCTGGACACACGCACGGGGCACGAACGGGAATGTAGGCATGACTCAGGCTCATCTCCCTCTAAGCCGGGGCCCAGACAAAGAACCAACCTATGATCCAAACTTGCCTCGGAGGTGAGCTCCATGCTAACTAACTATGATATAGCGTGGACTTTAAAGGCTCTATCCATTAATCGTGACTTCTTAGTTGATATTAGAGCTTGGTGCTTGCTTTCAAGAAAAAGATCAGCTTAATAAGTGGGTCTTTGTATAGAGAAAAGTGTCGAAAAGCCGTACCTTTGAAAGTCAAGCTGTCGACCTACTTACTTATAGAAGAAAACGAAGAGCAATCTCCTAGAACTCGACATCCATAGTCATACGTGGACGTCGACTGGCTTCTCCGGTCAAAGCCTTATCCAAGGCTCAGTACTTTCCGCTTTCCGGAAAAAGATCAGAACTCTAGCTCAACCGCTATAGCTGAAGAAGATGTTGTCTCTGGTCTGGTTCTCCGCAATTCAAGTATGAAGGATGCTGTGTTCTAGCTTCAGGTTACATCACTGAACCAGGTGTTGCCCCCTACCAAGCGCTCCTTGCATTGCTACCACACAGTACCTGTGCGCCCTAGTGTCGTCAAGCGCCCTTCACCTATTTGCGCCGCCACTGCCAACTACTTCTAACGTCGTTGCATGTGCCCTAACAAAACCTAGCACATTGCCTTGCATCCCGAGTTCCTTGATGCAAGATTAGAACACCTGATGATTGTATAAGACAAGCTATACTATGTAAGGTCACTTTTTCTTGACCAAAGCTGTCACCATGACGTCCGTCGAGACCAAGCCCGTGTATCTTACTTCTTCTATGATGATACAGGGCACCTCTATTAAGTTGAAGGGCTTAGAAAATTACGTTCTATGAACTCGATCTTTCAAAGTATTTATTGGTGGTCAACACAAAAGTTATGTTCTTACAAAGGTCCCTACAGCTGAAACAGACAAGGATTATGAAACCTGGTTGTTGACAATTGCCAGGTTATCACTTGGATGACGAACAGCGTCGATCCAAATATTGCTGCTAATCTTCTTTACAAAGACACTGCTACAACGATGTGGGAAAACATTGAGCGTACATATTCTTAGAAGACGCCCAAGTCTCGTCTTTCAGACATATACACGAGGATCTAGTATGCTACTCAGGGAGAGTCAAGCCTTATCGAGTACTACAGGCTTCCTACGAGTCTATTTGCGGAACTTCTTATTTTTCAACTTGCATGTTGTGATAAACAGGTAGGAGAACGGGTTGAGTGGCAAGTTTACATATTTCTTTCAAGACTGAATGCAAAAGCATGTGAAAGATCAGTTTCTGATGGCTGACACTCTACTCACCCTTGAGACCATCTTCAGACGCCTACAGAAGCTAGAGGCTCCAATTCAGCACTCTACCATCCATGCATCTACTGAGACGACGGCCCATTATACCTCCTCAGGATACAAAGGGCGTCAGCACTATCAAGGAGGACGGGGTCGTGATTCTGGACGTGGGTGTGATCGTGAATCTGGAAGATGTCGTATTTCTGGGCGTGATCGTGGACGTGGTCGAGATTCTTCTACTGCCAAGTATCCAGCATGTGTGCACTGTAGACGCTGGAATCATCCTTCTGATCGTTGTTGTGCAACATTTGGCATGCAACCTAATGCCACCAGTGCTCATGATGAAGCACAGTATGATGCACCTGAAGATACATCTGCTCAGCAAACTAGCGGAGCACAAACCCCCTTCACTGCTTCTGAATATGCTCGTCTGCGACCATTGCTTCAAGACTCTACTTCCTCTGTCGACAACAATAGTGCCTCTGCCTCCACTGCTAGTCTAGCTACTACCTCAGGTACCGTAGCACACTCTGTCTCTACCTCTAAACATGCATGGATTATTGACTCTGGAGCCTCTACACATCTAACGGGAGATGGAAGTTTGCTCACGTCCTCCCAGTCGTCTTTCTCTGTGAAGACTGTTCGAGTTGCTAATGGGGATCATTCCCCAGTTACTGTTGTTGGTACCGTTGATTTCTCTTCCAAGCTCCGATTAACAGATATTCATTGTGTCCATGCCTTTCCTCTCAGTCTTTTGTATGTACATAAGCTATGTCATGAACTTAACTGTCGTGTTATTTTTGACGAGGTTTGCTGTTATTTTCAGGACATCCGGACGAGGCAGATTTTTGGTGGAGGTCATGAGAGGAATGGCCTCTATTATCTCGACATCTCTTCTGATTCCAAGTTTGCTGGTGTTGTATCCATTTCTAAAGATCCTCTTATATGGCATCTTCGTCTAGGTCATCCTTCTGCCAAAGCTCTATCTATGATGTTCCCTGAACTCTCTACACTAAAACCCTTCGAGTGTGAAGCGTGTCAATTCGGGAAACATCATCGAGCATCTTTTCCTGCACGGACCGAGCCTCGCCACCACACTCCTTTTGCTCTTGTTCGTTGCGATATCTGGGGACCTTGTCCGATCCGAACTCTAAGTGGTCATAAATATTTTGTTGTCTTTGTGGATGACTACAGTCGATCATCTTGGGTCTTCTTGTTAAAGGACCATTCAGAAATCAATAGCATTATCAAGAATTTCTTTCACTGTGTCAAAATCATCTTCTCCACTACTATTAAAATATTCGTTCTGATAATGCATTGGAATTTACACAAAAAGATTTAACTTCCATTTTGCTTCCCAAGGCACCATCCATCAAACATCTTGTCCATGTACCTCCCAACAGAACGGGGTTGCCGAGAGAAAACTACGACATCTCCTTGATATTGGTCGCTCCCTTATTACCCATATGAATGTTCCCAAGTCCTTCTGGGGAGATGCTATTCTCACTGTTGTCCACCTTATAAACAGAGTCCCCTCTGCATCCCTACATGGCTCCACCTCCTTTGGCTTACTGTACCCAAATGACTTACCTTTTCCTCTACCTCTGTGAATTTTTGGATGCACATCATTTGTTCACAACTTTCAAACTGCTGACAAATTATCTCCATGTGTGATTAAATGCATTTTTCTGGGATATTCTCAAATTCAGAAGGGGTACAGATGCTATGATCCTTCTGGTCAACGCTATTACATATCTGTTGATGTCACCTTCTGATGCAATTTATGCCCAGTTCGAGGGGCTAAACAGAATGTTACCTTGAAAGAAAGAATCTCAGGAGACTTCTTGCAATTTGTTTTTTTATGTAATTTTCTTTTTTTTTTGAGTCCATAAGTCTAGGGTTTTGTTCCTATTGCTATAAAAGGACCCATATGGGGAAAAGCACGGCAACTTTTGGCATATGCAAACAAAAAAACCCTACGGGCCCTACCTTTTCTTCTCTCCTCTTCCTTCCCTCTCTCCCGAAACCCTTCCTCTTCTCCTGTCGTTTCCCCCATATAACCCTATTCTTCTCCTTCTTCCTTCTCCCCCCCCCCCTCTCTACCGTCACCAACTCGCCGTCACCACCCCCACGGTTCACCGCCACTCCAAAGCCGCGCCGACCACTCCGCCATCCCAACCTCCATCGCCTCCAGACCCTCAATCACAGCAGAGCCACATTCTGTTCACTCCGCCTACTTCAATAAGCCGCTGCTAGCCATCCTCCAGCACCCAGCCCGCCATCGCCAACCTTGCCGCTGCCTATTTTTTTTCCAATAATCGTTGTAGGGCCTTGACCCCTCTCGCTGCAGCCCTCCTGGAAATCGGTTTGTCTTAATCTCAGAGTTGTTCTGTTTTTTTTGGGTTTCGTTTTGTTTTCCAGTCCCGTTAGAAGTGCTGCTACAGATTCTCTCAGAAATAAAGTGTCCTTTGTTTTCTATTAGTCTTTTTTTTCCAGCATACAGGGCGTAGAAATTGGTGTGTCTTGTTTTGCTCTATTAACTTGGTTCTGCTTTCGAGTGATATTCCAGACTTCAGCCATTCATGAAATAAGTTCAAGTTAATTCTTGTTTTTCCTGTGAGATTATAGCAATTGTTCTTAAGATAAGATCAGTTAATACCCTGTTTGGCCTATGTAAGGATGGTGATTTATTAACAGTGCTTGAAGTTGCATTTCCATAGTTTTCTTAGATTGTTACCATCCCACGGGATAACTTTGAATTTGCATATATAGTTGGGTCAGTCCGTGAGTGCACGATTGCATCAAGTGGTATCAGAGCGAAAGATCCGAGTTTCCGTCATTGCCTTGCATTTCACAAAAAAAAACAAAAAAAATCACATTGCATTTGTTTAGTCTCTAGACCCGTGAGAACCGAACTTCTATGGCTCACCACCCTGATCCACATCCCATGGCACGATTGGAAGCATTGATAGCAAGCTTGGGTGAGGAAATCCGACGCACTAACACTCGGATAGAAAACATGGAGAGGACAGTAGCCAATAACACCCAACAGTTGGAAGTCTTGAATTTTGACAGAATGGATAGGGAGTACAGAAGAGAACACGGTAGAAGGGACACTAGCCGCTCTTCAACTTCAAGTAGGCGGGATCATAACCCTCGTAATCCCCAACATCGTGGACATGACTCACTTGTCTTTGATCCTAATTCTGAAAGCGATGTTAGCGATGAACCATCCCTACATCTGGAGTCGCCGCCACCCTCAGGTGACGAGGAGGATGAGAATCGACAACCCCGTGGACGTCGACCTGAGGAACGTGATAGAAGGAGAGCACCTGAACTGCGAGGTCGACCACACAATCAAAATCAAGACCCTAATTGGGACCGGGGGATAAGGATTGACGTTGCCGACTTTGATGGACGACGCGACCCAGACATCTTTCTTGATTGGATGGATCAGTTGGAACATTTCTTTATTTGGAAGGAACTCCCAAGTGAGCGGAGAGTCCAGTTTACCACGTTAAAGCTGAAAGGATTTGCCTTACTTTGGTGGAAACATCTCCAGGAAGAACGTCACCGCCAAGGAAAAGAACGCATTCGTTCTTGGACAAGGATGCAACAGAAACTTCAGGACAAGTTTCTTCCAGAGGAGTATCGACAGAACTTGTACAATCGCCTTCAAAACCTTCATCAAGGAACACGCATTGTTAGGGAATATACTGAAGAGTTCCAAGTTCTGATAGCTCGGAATAACTTAAAGGAAAGCGATTCTCAACTGGTGGCTAGATACACACATGGATTACGAACCAACATCCAAGACGAATTGTACATGTGTGACTGCCGAACAGTAGACGCTGCCCATGATAGAGCTGAGAGGGCTGAAGCGAAGTTATCCAGGAACCTCACACGACGCACGACGATCGCAACTGCCCCTGCTGCTACCCCCTCTGCACCAAACATCTCTACCGGACAAACTAGGGTGGGCGCACAGTCAACCATCAAATCGGGGGGCCCTATACCTCGCACTATTACCGGAAGTACAAGTTCACATCCCCGACCAGCTCATGCTGGGTCAGGAATTCTCGGGGCTCGACCTGCAGTGGGACCCGATACTTGTTTCAGATGCCTTCAGAAAGGGCATCGCGCAGCAGAATGTCCCAACCCACGTGTGGCCAGTGCACACTTAGTGCATGACGAACCTGATAATGAGAAGACCCTTACCGAGGAGAATGAACCAGAAATGGTGACCTGCTACACCAATGTCAATGAGGATTACGAAGAAGTTGAGGTTGAAGCAGAGACCCATGGACCCTTCCTTTTGATTGAACATGATGACTCCATTCGAGAAGATGGTACACCTACCGAAAAGTTGGAGCCTCTTATGCTGGCCCCGAAAGTTGAGAGTGACGATGCTTGGTTAAGGAGAAGCATCTTCCGCACTACATGCGCATCCAACGGTCACCGGTGTTCTTTAATCATTGATGGAGGAAGCGTGGAAAACTTTGTAGCCCAAGCGATGGTGGATAAATTGGGAATGCAAACACAACCATTGGATCGACCATATCAAGTGGCGTGGTTTAAGGGTGGGACTCAAATGCCAATCCAACGTCAATGCCTTGTCAAATTTTCCATAGGACCCACATATAGAGACGAGATCTGGTGTCATGTTGCACCTATGGATGTGTGTCACATCTTAATGGGACGACCTTGGCAGTTTGATCGAGACACAGACCATAAGGGAAGGAAGAATACCTACACATTTTTGATGGACAAGATGCGAATTACCCTCAAACCTCAGCGAGATGCCCCTAGCCCTAGGCAAACGACCACCACTTCTTACAAAGGTACTTCAATTGATCGTCAAAAGTCTGTAATTGCCCAAACACCATCATACTCAAGTGAATCACTTGTGGTTCTCCAAGCATCTCCCTTCCAACGCCAACTCCAAGAGTCGCATGTTGTCTTTGCCCTTATTGGAAAGGAAATTGAGAGTGGCATTGTGAATTCAGATAAAGTAGACCCAGACGTCGCTCCGATCTTGGAAGAGTCTGCAGATATTATGCCAGACGACCTCCCCGATGGACTTCCACCGCTAAGGGACATACAACACCATATAGACCTAGTCCCTGGGGCTAGCCTGCCTAATCTGCCCCACTACCGAATGAGCCCAGGGGAACATGAAGAGATGCAACGACAAGTAGTGGAGCTATTGAGTAAAGGATATGTACGCGAAAGTATGAGTCATGTTGCTGTTCCTGCCCTCTTAACTCCAAAAAAGGACGGAACTTGGAGAATGTGCGTGGACAGTCGAGCCATCAACAAGATCACGGTAAAGTACCGCTTTCCGATATCTCGACTTGATGACATGCTGGATATGTTGACTGGGGCTTGCATATTCTCTAAAATGGACCTGCGGAGTGGTTACCACCAGATTCGAATTACACCTGGAGATGAGTGGAAGACGGCCTTTAAAACCCGTGAGGGCCTGTATGAGTGGTTAGTGATGCCCTTCGGCCTGACCAATGCTCCTAGCACCTTTATGCGTATAATGAACCATGTCTTGAGACCACTCATTGAGAAATTTGTGGTTGTTTATTTTGATGACATCCTAATCTACAGTGGCAACCGGAGAGAACACTTGAGCCATCTCTGTCAGATGCTTACCATCTTAAGAGAACATAAGCTCTTTGTTAACTTCAAAAAGTGTGCCTTCCTCACCGACTCAGTTAACTTCTTGGGTTACATTGTCTCTGCTGATGGTATCAAGGTTGACCCGATTAAGATTGAAGCCATTAGAAGTTGGCCAACCCCCAAGACCCTTACAGAGATACACAGTTTTTTAGGCTTGGCTTCCTTCTATCGACGCTTTGTGAAGAATTTCAGTAGCCAAGCTGGTGCAATGTCAGATTGTTTACGTGGAGGTAACTTTTCATGGACATTGGAAGCTGAAAAGAATTTCCAAAAGCTCAAAGAACATCTAACGCAGGCCCCTACATTGGTTTTACCTGATTTCAACAAGATGTCCGAAGTTGATTGTGATGCCTCACACGCTGGTATTGGCGATGTCCTTAGCCAGGAAGGACGACCAATTGCTTATTTTAGCGAGAAATTGAATGATGCGCGCTCACGCTATTCCACGTACGACGTGGAATTCTATGCCATTGTTCAAGCCCTTAAGCATTGGTGCCACTATCTCATCCAACGCGAATTCATCCTCAATTCTGACCATGAGGCTTTACGCTATCTACAATCCCACGAAAATCTCAACAAAAGGCATGCAAAATGGGCAAGTTTCTTGCAAGAATACACATTCCATTTGAAACACAAGGCTGGCATTAAGAATCGAGTGGCCGATGCTTTGAGTCGTCGAGCCCACCTGCTTGCAGCAGTCACTGTAGAGACTATAGGGTTTGAGCGTATCAAAGAGTTATATCAAGAGGATCATGACTTCAGCAAACCATACCATGATTGCCTGAATCATCTTACTGATCAGTATCTCCTCCAAGATAGTTATCTCTTCCGTGGGTCACAACTACGCATTCCAGCCACGTCATTACGGGAAAGCTTAATCTCGGAATTGCACGGAGGGGGTCTTGGTGGACATTTTGGGATTGACAAAACTTTACACCTCCTTCAAGAGAGATTTTATTGGCCACGAATGAGGAAGGATGTGATGCAGGCAATTCAACGTTGCCAGACTTGTCAACGTTTTAAGGGTCAAAAACAGAACACTGGCTTGTACACCCCACTACCCATTCCTGCACGCCCTTGGGAGGACATCACTATGGATTTTGTTATCGGGCTCCCTCAGACAGCTAGGAAAGTGGATTCCGTGTTTGTCGTAGTTGATCGGTTCTCTAAGATGGCACATTTTATCCTATGTAGAAAAACATCTGATGCATCTCATATAGCTGATCTTTTCTTTAAAGAAGTTGTCCGTCTGCATGGCATACCTCATTCATTTACGTATGATAGGGACACTAGGTTCTTAGGGCATTTTTGGAGGACATTATGGTCTAAGTTGGGCACTCGTCCACAATACAGCACTGCATATCACCCCCAAACTGATGGCCAAACAGAAGTAGTAAACAGATCTTTGGGAAACTTGCTTCGTTGTCTTGCAGGAGAACGACCCACTCAGTGGGACTTGGTCCTTCCTCATGCTGAGTTTGCGTACAATAGTTCGTCTTGTCGGTCTACCGGAAAATCTCCTTTTGAATGTGTCTTCGGTTACCCCATTCCTCACGTCCTTGATAGAGTTCCTCTGGATCGACCCGGACGGGTAAGTGCTACTGCGGATGAGTTGGCTGATCATATCCACCTACTCCACCAAGAAATCCATGCCAAACTTCAAGAAACTTCCACCAAGTACCAAACCCAAGCCAACACCCACAGGAGGGAAGTTGAGTTCAAAGAAGGAGATTTGGTAATGGCCCATTTTCAGAGAGAGCGTTTCCCTGAGAGTACCCACCACAAATTAAGCCCAAAGAAATTTGGTCCTTTCAAAATCATTAGAAAAATTGGTCTGAATGCCTATGTCTTGGATTTGCCGCCGGAATTCAGCACCTCACCAATATTTAACATATCTCATTTATGCCCATATTTTGAGGAAGACGCAGCTGGTCAAGAAATCCTACCTATGAGCTCATCATCGACAATCATTGCAACTGCACCATCTCCAGATGCCGTTGAAGATATCTTGGATGTTCGTGACTTTTTTTTTTTTTTGACACTCCAAAAGGGGGAGACACCCGTAGGTGTTCGCCCCAATTTATTGAAAGAAAGAAGGGGTAGAGTACTTACAGATGGGGAGGGGAGGGAGTACGAGGGGCAGAATGGTCACAACCTGAAACCATTCGCCCCGCAGTTACACATAGATTACCTTATTGACCAATCCGCACACAGGCGGTTCGCGTCGATACAAATGTTTTCTACATAAAATCTCTGTCCTGCAAACAAGAGCTTGTTCCTGGCCAGCCATATGCACCAGATTCTCGCTACCGTTGCCAGCCTCTCCGCCCGCGAACGACCTTCCGAAACAGCAAGGCACTCCCAAAACGATATCATCGACGCACGATTCAGCCATGTAGAGTCCTCCCAAAGCGGCCGCACGATATCGCAGTGGAGGAAAAGATGATCCACGGACTCAACCGCGGAGGAGCATAGCCCACACAAGGTGGGCATGTTCGGGAAGATCTGTAGAAGTCGATCGCGAGTAGGAAGACGGCCCCGCCTCAAGATCCATAAAAAAATGCCAATCCTCTCCGGAAGTTTGAGTGCCCAAATCAGCTTGCAGTGATTGAGGAACAGCTCATCCGGAGAAGCGCCTCTAGGAAGGAGAGCAGCATAAGCCTTCCTCGAGGAGAAGGAACCGTCATTCCAGGAGAAGTGATCATGCCCCTCCGATGGAGTAGGGGCCTCCCCGAGCAAGGACATCATGGCGGAGAATTCCATCAACCGCTGAGAGGAGAGAGCGTCCACCAGGATGGGGCACCAAGCGCCGTTGGACCAATAAGCCCCCACCGATGCATCTTTGTCTCTGGCCAGCGCAAAAAGTCTTGGGAACAAGTTCATGAAAGTTCCCTTACCAGACCAGTCCATGGTCCAGAATCTGAAAGAGGAGCCGTTGCCAAGGGATGGACGGAATAGGGATCGATTGCGGTTGAAAACCGAGAAGGCCTCGCGCCAAAATAAGGGAGATTGGTTATGCGATCGACCGCCAAATACGGAGAGATATGCGTTACCCGCCGCCCTGCGGAGGCATTGAATCAGGAATCCATTCTCGCTCCCTACCAGTCTCGACACCCATTTGAGGAGGAAAGCGTCCCTCATGACATCAATGCGCCGAACTCCCAGTCCACCATCGTGCTTAGGCCGAGTAACGTCCATCCAAGCCACCAAATGCATCCCCCTATCGGTCGAGCCGTTCTTGCCCCAAAAGAAACCCCTTAAGCGTTTGTCCAAGCGCATCCGAATCCCTTTAGGTAAGCCGCAGGATGCTAGAAAATATACAGGATGTTCGTGACTTGACAACACGCCACGGCATTACTCGACGCTTCCTAGTACGATGGACGGGCCGCCGCTTGGAGGATAGTTCGTGGATTGAAGAGCGTGAATTAAAAGAGCTTCGTCCTGATCTTCTGCAAAATTACTACAACGCAATCTTGCCGGAGCAAGATTCTCTCCAAACAGGGGGGAATTGATGCAATTTATGCCCAGTTCGAGGAGCTAAACAGAATGTTACCTTGAAAGAAAGAATCTCAGGAGACTTCTTGCAATTTGTTTTTTTTTATTTATGTAATTTTCTATTTTTTTTTGAGTCCATAAGTCTAGGGTTTTGTTCCTATTGCTATAAAAGGACCCATATGGGGAAAAGCACGGCAGCTTTTGGCATATGCAAACAAAAAAACCCTACGGGCCCTGTGAACCCCTCAGGATCCGGGTACCCGTTTACGACAAAATTCGCAATAATTCATTCACATTGATCGCAGAAGTTGAAGAAAAGTAGGGAAAATTTTTCGCGCGGCTAATTATCCACATGACATTCACATCCACAACACAACCACAAAGTAAGAAGAGACAGTGGCACCAAAATTTTCTTTTCATTAATATTCATATCAAGTTACAACATGTACAAGGATCTTCCATTACAACATATATCCCAAGTGTAATACAAAAGAGATAGCATTTACATCATCATCTGAACAAAAAGTGAGACAAGTAATTCATACCGTCTAGTATAAACTCTGTCTCCAGGAAGCATGTATATACTGAGCGGCTACTGAACTGCAGGCTGTTTGCCTGCCAAACATATTTAGGAAAGAAGAGGCGTCAGCCATTGCTGGTACCTCCTAAAAACTTATAAAAATATATGAACATTTAATAAGTACAAAAGCAAGCAAGTAGAAAGGTGGTATAAGTAAAATCTGCATCTACTTGCGTAAGTAAAAAGGGTTTGTTTGTAATGCGTTTCTAATGATTTCCCCAGAACCCGACATTTCCCATATGTAACATATTTATATAGCAGTTGCGTAATCATGAGTGTATGAGTGTGAATGCATATATCAATTTCTTTAGAGATCATGTTGGTGAGTGAAAAATGGAAAAGTTGAGATTGTAGAGATCTATTAATTTATTTAAATTCTTGGGTAGAGAGAATGGTCTTTTGATCATAACTTCTCAAATTCTCAACTTCAATGTTTCAGATATAGCTCCAGATGTTGTAGATGTAGATATGGATGATCTAGATATAGAATCGCCAAGTCTGTTTGGCGAAGTAACTCAAGCGGTGAAGAAGCCTGCAAATGGCTCTTCCGTCTCGCCCTCTAATTGGAAGCGCGGTCCAATAGAGGGATAGGTCTACTCCCCAACTACGCCACTGAGACAGGTGAGAGAGACTCCCTAGAAAAGTCGCTCTAGAAACCTGCCTGACTAGTACAGGCGAACGAGCTCGTACGTAAAACTGAAAACCAAGGATCCCCCGCCTGGGTATCCTAAAAGACAGGGTCAGCGGAATGGTCTAAAGTCAGGATCCCAACGAGGCGTAAAAACACTGCGAGCTCGCGTAAAAACCGTGTAGAAGACTGGGATCCTAGACCCGCGCACTTGACGGTCGCTGCCCAAACTGGACTTCCTAATCTCCCGTCCAGTTGAGGGTCACCGCGCCCTCGCGTAGTCAGGTGTAAAAGTCACCATGACTAGCAAAATTAATTGTCATCACTGATTCATCATTATGAAGATGCACTCACTACCTTGCAATTGAACCGATATCTTTGTGAAGATACAAAGAGCAAATCTTAGATCTATAATTCGATCTGATTAATATTCCTTAAAGGTCACAATAATCATAGGAATTCTCAGTGAAATGGCATGATCGTGAGACTGATAAGCTCAGCAATTTGGTATATATTCCGATTCTTAATATTTTCACTTAATCAGTGAAAATATGATCACAAGAATACATATGACCTTAACTAGAGGTTTCATCTACGTTGAAATTTCTATACAAAGAGATCTGTGGAAAAAAACCCATCACTCTTAAATTTGTGACTAATTCATATCCTGATATTAAACATATTAAATGGTTTAAGAAAATAATAACATTTATTAGAATATTACTACCTTCAAAATAGTCTTTTGATTTTGCAATCTATCCCTCCACCTTCCCTTCCTAACGTCAAAATCTAATCTTGATTATATATATATATATATATATATTTGCAAAGTGCCCTGATATTGAGTTAAAATTTATTGTAATCAATAGGTTCCCAATTCAGTCATTCTGGGTCAAACTAAAAGCAACGGATATCATTGTTTAATGGATGTAAAAATTTTGTGGACCATAATATTCAGCATGGCTTGTTATTTAAAGGATTTATTATGTAAGATTTTTTTTTTAATAAGGTGTGTATTGCCCATGATTGCAGTTCTTACTAATATCTAAATGCATAAAAACACCACACCAATCTTATGAGTATATAATAGAATAATAAGAAAACACACCGAATATGCTCATGGACTGTAACATAAGTCTTAATATGTAATCTGACATGAAATGACAACAAGTTTAAAGCAATTGTGTGAAACCTTATACCTAATCAAACACCTTCTTAACAAGAAGAACAATATTTAAGTCAATGTTTATTAGGGAACATCATTATTCAGGTGTGACAAGCAATTGAATTTCAATAAAACAAATAGCTCAGATCGATGTTTTGAAGATACATGTAACCCCAATATTTAATAGAATTCAGAATGCAAGCTGGAAAGTCATGATAGATTTTTAATTGATTATTCAGTGCTGCAAACAAACATTATTCATAATATTTAGAAATGATATAGTATGTTATATAAAAATATGAATGACTAAACATATCAGATTAATATGATTGAAATTTGAGATAAACACTAGCTTTGTTCAGTCCAAAACCCCAGATAAATTTTAAGGTGAGATTTATGGAGTATCAATTGTATCCAGGATATGCACCCAATTGCCAAAATATCCATGGTGGCATAGATGTACTAAATTGAAGATGGACCCATGAAGGCAGCAAAACAAAGGCAAAATTTGCCCTCTGTAGCATTCGAAAGTAAACATTTTCTCCAGAACTAAGATCATAGATAACAATAGAAATGGTTTAACCGAACATGCATGGCAGCAATCAGGAGGAGAGGGATGTACACATGTTTGGCAGCAAATAGGAGGGAAGGGATGGTACCTAATTGGATCAAAATGGCATGCAATAGCTCTGATTTGTAGAAGAACAACAGCTTGATGAAGAAGAAGGCTTCAAACCCAGTTCTGGCTGCAGTCCATAGAGGAAGAACAGTGGTTTTGGTTCCTCACGGCTGGAGAAATTGAAGTTTTTTTTTTTGAAGAAGAAGAGGCTACAGCTGGGAGTCTTTTAAATAAGAAAAGGATTGTGATTAAGAGAGGGGAGAAGTGTCGTTGGGGTTGGGATACAAGAGGGAGAGGGCTGTGTTTTTATATAGCAAGGGTTGGTCTTTGTTATTGGACAAGTGTAATTAAGAATTATCCAAGTGGAAGGAGAAAGAAAAGCCAAGTGGCTATTCCAGACAGCAGTCTGTTCTGTGCTGACTGTACTAAAAAAAATAAATTTTAGTTATTTTTTTTTTCATTTGAGATTTTTAAAATATCCGTATGCGCACATCGAGATTTCGATTTCGACGTGCAATATCTTGAATTGATCGTATCGAGACGACGATCAATTTGAGTATAATGTTGACATACTTTCGATCGGGTTTTGAATACCCGAAATTTTCGGATACGGATTTTGTTTAAGGTTAAATTTTATAATTTAAAAATATCAAATGACCTCCGATTGACGAACGGTCAATTCCGTTGGTTTTGTATCGTCGAATCGGATCTCATGAAGGTCTCGGTTCGTTTCGCGGTTTTCGAATTTGCGTTGCGGCTTTTCGCGGCACGCATTACGAAACGACCGATTTTTGATCGATTTTACCCGAACAACTTTTGATTCACTACCAATTAGTCGTTTTAGGTTGGTTAGTATTGACCGACAGTGTTTTTGGGTTCATTAGACCCAAATTCGGACGAGTTCGGGTTTACGCAAATTCCCGGATGTTACAGGCCCTACCTTTTCTTCTCTCCTCTTCCTTCCCTCTCTCCCGAAACCCTTCCTCTTCTCCTGTCGTTTCCCCCATATAACCCTATTCTTCTCCTTCTTCCTTCTCCTCCCCCCCCCCTCTCTACCGTCACCAACTCGTCGTCACCACCCCCACGACTCACCGCCACTCCAAAGCCGCGCCTTCCACTCCGCCATCCCAACCTCCATCGCCTCCAGACCCTCAATCACAGCAGAGCCACATTCTGTTCACTCCGCCTACTTCAATAAGCCACTGCCAGCCATCCTCCAGCACCCAGCCCGCCATCGCCAACCTTGTCGCTGCCTATTTTTTTTCCAATAATCGTTGTAGGGCCTTGACCCCTCTCGTTGCAGCCCTCCTGGAAATCGGTTTGTCTTAATCTCAGAGTTGTTCTGTTTTCTTTTGGGTTTCGTTTTGTTTTCCAGTCCCGTTAGAAGTGCTGCTACAGATTCTCTCAGAAATAAAGTGTCCTTTGTTTTCTATTAGTCTTTTTTTTCCAGCATACAGGGCGTGGAAATTGGTGTGTCTTGTTTTGCTCTATTAACTTGGTTCTGCTTTCGAGTGATATTCCAGACTTCAGCCATTCATGAAGTAAGTTCAAGTTAATTCTTGTTTTTCCTGTGAGATTATAGCAATTGTTCTTAAGATAAGATCAGTTAATACCCTGTTTGGCCTATGTAAGGATGGTGATTTATTAACAGTGCTTGAAGTTGCATTTCCATAGTTTTCTTAGATTGTTACCATCCCACGGGATAACTTTGAATTTGCATATATAGTTGGGTCAGTCCGTGAGTGCACGATTGCATCACATTCTTTGAACAAACCAATTTTTTTACTCAGGTTGTGACAGACATACCATTAGAGCTTCCTCCTCCAACAATTGTGTATAAAAGAAAATGTCTACTCATGTTCCTGTTCCTTTATCGCAGGATAGCATGTCGTCTTCAAGTGCTCCCACAAAGACTGCCTCGGATGACCCTCAGGAGCTTCCCATCGCTCTGCACAGAACTAAGAGGCAATGTACCCTTCATCCTATGTCTTATTTCACATCCACTGATGGCTTTTCATGTTCTGATAAAAGATATACAGATGCTCTAATGACATTTTTCTGTTCCAAGGGATCATCATAGTGCATTACAGGATTTTGGATGGCGACACGCAATGAATGAGGAAATGAATGCTCTCAATTTTAGAGGAACACGGGATCTAGTACAGTGTCCCTAAGGAGTCAAGCATGTTGCCTGTAGATGGGTCTTCACTAAAAAGCAGTCTCCAGATGGCTCTATTGATAGGTTGAAAGCAAGGCTTGTGGCGAAAGGTTTTACACAGACTTATGGAGTTGATTACTTTGAGACTTTTTCTCCTGTTGCAAGGATGGGATCCATACGAACTATTCTTTATGTAGCCGTGAACAGGGACTGGCCTATCTTCCAATTAGATGTCAAGAATGCATTTCTATGTGGCGATCTCGAGGAAGAAGTGTACATGATGCAATCTCCATGTTACGAAGTCGAGAGGGAGTATGTTTGCCGGCTTCGCAAAGCAATCTATGGTTTGAAACAGAACCTGAGGACATGGTTTGACAGACTAAGTACAGAGATCGGCGCTCTGGGTTTTCAAAGAACTACATATGACTACTCCGTTTTCGTCAGAAAACGATCAACCGGTACTGTTATACTTGTTGTATATGTGGATGATATGGTTGTTACAGGTGACAGTGATAAAGGGTGCTAGAGACCAAGGCTTTTCTACAAAAGGTTTTTGTTACCAAGGATCTGGGGCAACTTCGCTATTTCCTAGGCATAGAAGTTTTACGCACCAAGAAGGGACTCCATATGTCACAAAGAAAGTACTGCCTAGATATAGTGACTAAGGCAAGGCTACTTGGGTGCAAACCTTCTGGCATTCCTGCATAACTGAGGAAACATTCTACATCCAATGATCCTGCTTTTGAAGACACGACACGATACAGAAGCCTGGTTGGCAAACTTCTGTATCTTACTGTCACTAGGCCAGGCATATCCTATGTTGTGAGCAGAGCTTGTCAATACATGGAGAAACCATGCTAAAGCCATTGGCAAGATGTTCTTTAGATCATTCGCTACCTGAAGGAATCACCTGGACATGGATTATTCATGGAGCGAATGGGTACACTAATATTGTTGCTTATGCTGATGCTGATTATGCAAGCTCGCCTGAGGACCGTCGCTCTACTATGGGCTATGCTATGATGGTAGGAGGAAACCTTGTCAGTTGGAGGAGCAAGAAGCAGACAATAGTCTCCCAATCCAGTGCATAGGCAGAATATAGGGCCATGGCCCACGCTACATGCAAAAATACTTGGCTACTGACTCTTCTACAAGAACTCAATTTTACTGTCACCACTCTTGTTCCTCTATACTGTGATAACAAATCTGCCACTTACATTGCTACAAATCATGTTTTTCATGAGAGAACCAAACACATTGAGATTGACTGCCATTTTGTTCGTGATGTTGTACGAGAAGGGAAGATTGCCGCACCACACATCTCAACAGATCTTCAGCTTGCAGACATTTTCACGAAGGCTTTATCAAAGAAGCGCCTTTCATAGATAACTTCCAAGTTGGGTATGATCGATGGATATGCTCCAACTTGAGGGGGAGTGTTGGGAGTATATATGTTAAGAGAATATTCTATATAGCATGAGTATATGTTAAGAGAATATTCTGTGGTAGGAGTACATGTTAAGAGAATATTCTATGTGGCAGGAATATTCTATGTGGTATTCATGTATTTTCTCCTTTGAGCTCTCTAGGGTTTCGTTCTATAAGGACCCCTAGACCTCTAGAATAAAACATGCATTTCTATTATTTCATTCTTTTTCAACAATATGAATGTGTTGGTACTAATTTTCAGAAGGGTTTTTATGTTATGAATGTGTAGTGCTAAATCCCAGGAATACATTTATATCTCGAGAAGAGAGGCATTATGGTGAGAATGATTATATATGTTTATTTTTAGTTAATTCTTGGTTAAACATGGATTTTTTTGGGTGAAATCATCAAGGGCAAACACCCTTCACTTTCGATAAAAATGAAAGAAAGTCGGGGATTGTGATAAGCTAGAGATTGTGATATATGATACTTGAATGTTGGATCGATGGATGCTGGAATTATTTAGCCCTAAATACTGGAATGATGGGACCCTTCACTTATTGCAGCATTTAACCCTAAATATGAATTATTTGGCCAAATAATTCAGATCTTTGAATTATTTATGTTGACACAATTTTTCTAGTTTTGTAGACTTGCAGCAAAACTAAATATTGAAATCCGATGATTATATCCAAATAATTCATATCCAATATTTATAATATGGAATACTGGAAAGTCTGGAATATTGGAATCCAATGTTCGTATCAAATGTTCATATTGCTTACATCCAATGTTTATCCAACGTTTATTGCTTATATCCAATTTACTGTTATTTTTTAATTATTATTGTTCATATCCAATGTTCATATTGAACCTTTGTTTGAGCTAACGTTATTAAATATTTTGTTATGAATATCACATTGCATAAAAATTCTTCACTTCATTTTTCTTCTACGTTATATTTTCTGAAACAAAAATATCTAATATTTGAATTTATTATTATATTTTTAATTATTTTTATATTAAAATAATAGAAACAGCATAATCTGCATATACTTCTGCATATACTTCCGTCCATGGTTTTAAAAGGCGGCGCCTCGAGGCGCAAAGGCGTACGCCTCAAGGCGAGGCGGGCCTAAAACGCCCCGAGGCGCACGCCTCAGGTACAGACTTAGGGGCGTACGCCTCAGCCTCGCCTGAGGCGCTCGAGGCGTGAGGCGCTCGAGGCGAGACGGAGGCGTAAGCCTCGAGTCATAAGGCTTTTTTTACTTTTTTGTTACATATAACCCTATTTTTTATTAGCATTATATTTTTTATTTTTGTATTTTTGTTTCCATGTTAAACCTTGCATATTTCTATATATATAGCTCCATGCAAAGAGAAGAGATAGCTTGAAACAAGCGAAGTTACTTGATCTTGTATGCATCATATTCAATTTATCATACATCTACACATACTAGTTCTATTACACATATTTTTGTTTGAATTGTAATATAATTTTATATTAGTTGCAAGTTTGCAACTTGATGTTGTTGTTTGGTTGTATAAGTTGTGAACTTAGAATAGTTATCACATATATGATATATGAAGTAATGTTGAAAAATAAACACGTGAAGACTGAAGTAAAATAATTATTACATTTTATTGTGAGTAGCTGAATACAAATAATATTATTAGTAAAAAAAATCGCCGGGGGCGCTGCCCCCACACCCCCGCAGGGGGGAGCGCACCTGCTCCCCCCTAGACCCCCCCACAGGCTCGCTGACCGAGCAGCGAGACCCCCATCTAGTTGGGGTAAGATATGGCAGGAGGGGATGCATATGACAGTTCTCCAACTACGTCCAACAAGACAATTGATTGAGATTCAAGGCATATTAATATTTTTTTATTCGCACTAAAGATTATGGTTTCTATTGTACTTTAGTATTAAGTATAGACTTTAGTTTAATACTCATATAGAGTCATTGAAGTTGGAATTGGAACTTGATATTCTGTATATTAGTGGCTTAGTATTAGTTTTTTTGAACTTCAATGCCTTCATCGCTTATGTATTGTATTTTTTACTGGTTTTAAATTATTTCTGAATGTGTTTTTACCAAAATGTAACAATATTATATACTTTTTAAATGTATTTTGCTTTAATTTTAAATTTTTTCCAAAAAAATTGAGGCTTACGCCTCGACCGCCTCGAGGCTTACGCCTCGCCTCAATTTCAGAGAAAACGCCTCGGACCGCCTCGCGCTTTTTCAAACCTTGCTTCCGTCTGACCAAACAAATAACACATACTGACTTTCTGAACCTTAGCCACCACTTTCGCAATTCGACAGCACCACCGCCAACACAATGTTGCAGCATTCGATGCCACCAACGTGGCACCTCGATCTTGACCTATCCAACCACTAGCCGCAGCCTACTCAGATGATTTCGGCACCACTAGATTCCTTTTGTTGACTTTGTTGTTCATTGATCATCTATCAGAATTTTGTTTGTATTGTTAAGTTGTTTATTGTTATTCACGTATTGTGTATTTGTGTGTACATACATTGCATGTGGATTTGGAGTGCACTGGTGACTCATTCAAGCAAATGTAATGTCAAGAGTAAACAGGTTAGTTTTGATCCAACATTAACAGCAATCAGAGAGAAATCTGTCACTTTTATTTCCAAATAAGATTCTTGCTTGAGTGCTAGTTAAAAATTTCATACACAACATATTCTTTAACATTTATGTAAGAGGCATATAGGATACAGTAAAAGAAAAAACTAGAGCTACAAGTTGAAAACAGGCTGGATTACTCACAAAAGAGTACATGCAAGGCAGCAGGAAAAGATATTCTTCCTTCTCAGCCACACTGTTGCTTGCTCCAGTCCTGGATTCTGAATAATCATCTGTGAGTGAGAAGTGCATCCGCAAACTCCTCACAGCTAAACGAAGCTTCATTTAGATTTGAATCGTTTGATATTCAATAGGAAATCATCCATTTGTTCAGCATATATGAGCCATGAATAAAGACGACCAATATATGTCCATAAATTTCTTCAGCTAAGTTCTAAGCAATCCCACCGGAAACTACAATCATTGCCTGCATGACTTTTCATAGCATTCTAATTTCATTGGGTATATGCCAAAAAGGCCGACTTCATCCCGGAGATCTCCCCCTTCTCCAGGAAAACCTCAATTTGGAACCAAAACTCAGGTTCTTCCACCCTAAATCTGCCATATAGAAGAATCTCACCTAAAAATAAATTCAAGAAGAGAAGCTTGTAATGATTTTGCATCGAAACCAGAAACTCGAATTCCCTTCTCGTGAGTCCTAACCATGGTCTAGCTTCCCCGGTAAAAATGCAAGAAACTCTTCATTCAAAGTACTCGGACTCGACACCTGAACTGGAGCCCACATCCTCTACATCATCCCTTTCTTCACCACCAATGAATTCCCTCATTTCACTTCTCACACTCCCTCCCTCCCAACCCCTCCCAAGACTCGTAAGAGCACGCTCCAAATTCACGGTCTTCGGGCTCAAAAGCAGCAATTCTGCAAGTTTACGCCGTGCAATGTACAGTGGATTAGGCTCCACCAGTTCCCCCTTTCTGTACGCCTCCCTCAGGAACACGGTGTGCAACTTCCCCTGATTCCCCCTGGTCGATATATAAAAGATCCCTTGTTGCTGCAACAGGAACTCCTTAAGCTTCTTAGGCAGATCCATAGCCTGCCGGAAATGGGCGATCCTTTCCAACGTCGTCCTCTTCTCTACCATCAGTGATAGCAGCTCATGGATCATTGCCACCCCACGCTTCTCCATCCGCTTCTGTGCCTCGATCGACCTCATATCATAACCAGAAACATCCTCGTAAGGAGACCAGTATGGCACGCGCTGCCACTTCCACATCGCCACCCGGAAGTACTTGCCGATTTTGAACCCCGGTGGAAAGTTGATAAGAAACGCAAACCTCGCATCCTCCGCATCACGCCCGCGCTCCCGGTACTCCTGCTCCCGCGCCTGCTCGATCGCGCAAACTGCGAGGTCAGGTGAGTCATGACAGTGAACGATCTCAACGTATTTCGATCGTGGCTCGTCGTCGTCAGGATTGCTAGTTACAAGACGGAAGTACTGGGGATGTGCGAGGATGATGGAGTGCTCGAAGTCGTCGGGGAGGCCGAGGTCGCGGCGGGCAACGCGGATGTGCTCGAGGCGGAGGCGGCCTGAGTTGGAGAGCATGATGAGCTTGCGGAGGCGGAGGACGGAGTCGGGGAGGAGGGAGCGGAGGGCGAGGGATTCGTCGTGGATTTGGCGGAGGGCGCGGGGGGTGAGGCGGCACCAGAGGACGCGCTGGACCGGATGGTCGTAGACGTGGAAGACGTGGGGGTGCTTGAGGAGGAAGGAGCCGGCCTCGTGCTGCGGGAGCGAGAGGTAGCGGCGGGCGAGGGAGTCGAGGCGGGAGACCGGGAGGGTGCCGGAGGGCTCGGAGAGTATCAACTCCTGGAGCCTCAAGGTGCGGCGGACCTTCTTCTCCACCTCCATGTAGTCGTCGAAGGAATGGTCGCGCACGCGGTTCTGCTTGCGAGGGATGGAGGTCGATTTCGAAGAGAACCCACGGGGCAGGAAAGGGATCCTCCTGCGTCTGAGGACATGGAGCAGCGGGAGTGGCGGCATTGAGAAGGAGGGCAATGACCGACCGCTGCCAGTAGCGCAGAGAGCGAAAGGGGGGATGGCCGCCGGGATGGGTGTAGGTCCAGGCTACGGTCGTGGGGAGTAGGTTCGGACACCGGTTCAGTGGACGGGAGTTATGGTCGATGGTAACCTGCTTTACTGCATTTTGATCCTAAATTTACGTGATCCATTTGAAAATAATGCATCTCATTTTAAAAAAATTATTTGAATTAACAGGTACTTATGAGTATCCTACTAAGAACTTCTACTACCTAATTGATTCAAAAAGATGTAAATAATTAGGTACAAATACTGATATGTAAACATTATTTTTATCTCTTTTAAAATGTGAAGATCTTTATGTATTCGAATACATGTATCGATAAATCTGGAAAATGTATTATCAAATCATTAAAAAGAATACGGATATGAAACTAGATGCAAATCATATACAAAAAATATAGAAATTACTAGGTTTTTATCAGTTGTACCCCTTCGAGATATTCCAATATCAGTTTTGCTCCTCTCTTTTTTGGAATATCAGTTATGCCCCTGACTTCTTGTTATTCTATCACATGTGCCCCTCTGTTACTTTAACCGTCAATAAGTTGAACTTAACCATGGTTTTTCCAAATCATGGTGAGGTTAAGAGGGGCATATCAGTCCAAACAGTCCCCCCACATATCCTCTTCCTCTGTCCCATCCTCCTTCGTCGTACACAACCTCCGGCCTTCTCCTTCATAGGCTCAATTCCGTCCAAGCATAAGCAAGAGGTCGACTTAACGAAGCAGCCGCAGAAGCTGAACGGCCCACAGGAGCTGTTGACTTTGGTGGATCACTGATAACTAGAAATCAACATCAGAGATCCTTTAACAGATCTGAACACCCGCATAAGCTAAACGCCCAAGCTTCGAGCAGATCTCAGTGACATCAGCCGAGCAGCCCACAGAATTTGAACGCTGCTCCGAGCAGATCTCTAGGAGATTGGCATCTGATCACTGGAGCATAACCTTACTGACATCAGAGATCCTCTAATAGCAGAACCGGGCGAGCTTTTCCACCGGAACTCACTCGCGATTGGGTTCCAATCTTTTTGCAGATGATCGCATGAGGGTCCAATAGTTGTAACTTCAATCTGCACTCTCGGGCTAAAATCGAGCATGTGTCGTCCACTGAAGCCAACAGCCTGCACCAAAGGAGAAAGAGGAGGTTTCGCCCTCCCATTCAAATCCTCTCGTTGTTACATCTACCTCACGCATCCCGCTCTTGAGCTTCAAGCTCTGGCTGGGGAAGCAAGGTGCGGCACAGGGGGGGTCGAGCTGGAGATGGAGGAGGAGGGGGCGGAGGTGGGCAAGCAGGGGGCTGTGGGGCGAGGTCGGGCTGGGGATGGAGGAGGTGGGCCGAAGGTGGGGAAGCAGGGGGCGGCAGGAGAAGGTCGGGCTGGGATGGAGGAGGAGGGGCTGGAGATGAGGAAGTAGAGGACGGCATGGGGAGGTCGGGCTGGGGATGGAGGAGGAGGGGCCAGAGATGGTGGTGGAGGTGGGGAAGCTGGGGCAGTTGGGGGAGGTCGGGTTGGGTATGGACTTTTTTAACCTTTTTTTAATTAATTCCTCTTATATCCCTAATGTTAACGTCTGTTTACGTTGAGTATGGGTGACATCTAACCCGATGGGGATAAATGATCATTGTGAAAGAAGTTGGGGGGCATAACTGATATTCCTAAAAAGGGAGGGGCATAACTGATATTGCAATATCTCAGAGGGGCACAACTGATAGAAATCTAAAATAATATGTTGTAAATTAGATTAAATTTACATCTATTTGATGGCTCACATACGACGTATCCATATATGTATCCATTTTGCATTGGCCATAAATATGGATGCTAAATTTTGAAATAACACTTGTGATAATGAACCAAATATTCAATTGAGATGATAATAAATGCAATACATAGCATATGAATAGGGTTGATCTTTGATGAATCTACGTTTCATCATCTTCATTCTATCATTTTAGCCTTAAAAACTCTAGTAAATGCGTGTAAATAATGTTAATTTAGGCATTTTAGCATGCATGCATTATTGTACAAAATGTGTATAAAATACAGTTTTTAATGCTAAAATTATAGAATAAACAAAATAAAAAAATAAGAATAAAATATTATAAATATTTTATGACCCGAAACCCCGAGACCTAGGCATCTCGATGACTAGGTCGACACGGAATAAAGTAGGGGGAGATGAGGGCCAGAATACAATAAAAATACCTTTTATTTTATTCATTCCTTATTCATTTTGGGACCCATTTTTAGTTCCACTTTTTATACCTCAACTAAAAAAACCTTGTACATGAAAGTTGTAGATAATTAAATAAAGAAAAATACAAAATTGATTTCACATAATGTACAGATAAAAAGTTACGATCTGAATAAGATTCTAGAATCCCAACTTCCCAGACCTGTATCTCCCTAACAAAAGCTTAAAATGCATCAAACTCGCCTTTAATTGTATATAATTTAAAAAATATATTTAATGAAAGTGGTTTAGCATTTGGCGGAGCTACGATTTGAAAGTTGAGTTTGGACCCCTATTGTATACTTGCACAAATTAAAATATTCATTTTATTTATTATTCATTTTTTTACAATTTTATATTTTTATAATTTTGTAAATATTATTTATAATATATTTGTACATTAAAACAATAATAAAAATATAAAGAAATCATAAAAATAAAATACTTGAACAAAGCACATAGATGAATTACCAATGTCTATACCTATGTAAATTATATATCTATTTATTTACTTGTACAAAATACATCATAAAAATAAAATAAAAATATATTTAAGTATATAAAAATACTTTATAAATTTATAAAATAACAAAAAAATAAACTAAATATACAAAATAAAAATAAAATATTAATAATATATAGTAGAATATACCTATATAGGCTATAAAAGGTAACTTGTAAATTAATACCTCGAAAAAATAAATAAAAATCAGAATAAAATAATTCATAAAATAATAAACATTTTTTATTTAATAAGCAAACATTAATAAATTTGTTTTCTATTTTTAAATGATTTTTCAAATCTTTTTCAGGAGGTTTTTCCTGGTTGGTCCACGTGGACCAACCAGGTGGTCTGGACCGTTGACGAAGGTCAATTGTCAGACCCCCTCCTGTGACCTGTGTCAGACGAGGTTTTTCTTGGTTTTCGCCCAATTTTGGAGGCCACGTCTTGCATATTTTTCATGATGATGTCTTCTGCACTTTTGCTCCTTGAAGATTGGGCATACTCGCCCAATGATTTTTTCGGGGATTGGATCAATGCTCCTCCCGTTGCGTCTCGATCTTTGAGTCGCTCGACCACTCTTTCAAAAACCTCAGCCATACTTCCATCCACCTTTGAACCTTTCCTTGGCCGAGCTTAGACATCCAGGGACCTTCTGGATGTACTTTGGTGACATGGGAGTCCCCTACACCCCCGTTGAGGTACGGCGTTGCCTTGAGGACTGGTCTCCAACCATCTCCGGCCAAGCTTGGACATGAGGTCCATCTCGCCCTTGAGGATTGCATTTTTGTTTGTTTTTCTTGCTTTTATTTACTCGCCTTAGTCTTAGGAATCGACCCGTCTAGTCCTTTCCTCCTTTCGCCCGATTCACCACCTTCGTTATCTCCGGCGAGTCCCCATTTTCGCCATCACCGCCTCATCCCGCAGCCTGGAGGGCGAAGCACTTTGCCCTCGCCCTCCTTAACGGTTTTTTGCAGGTATTCGAGCCTTCACACACGACTGGGGGCATTTTGTCGTTCGTCGGTGATACCTGGAGGCCCCCCGCTCCTCCGACCTCGCTGGTGAACGCCGGAGGTCCTCCGACCTTTTTGAGACTCCCAGTCGAATCATGGATCTTCCAGGAATTGCCCCGGCCAGTTTGGAGATCGAAGGAGTGCCAAAGGAGGAAGAAGGAGGTCGGGGAAGCTCGCCTAGCCGCGGGTTCTTCCCCGTTCTTCGTCGTCACCTTCTGGCCGTCGGATCTGGCCAGTTCTTGGAGAGGAGCAGCGACCGTTGGATCACGCGCAACCTCAGCCGTTGATGCCCATCAGAAGATCTAATCTGAGCTGTTCGCGCGAAGGGGTACAGGCTCACGGATCGTCGACACGTGGCGTTAAGTGATAACATCCCCACCGTCTGATCGAGCTAGCTGGGTATTTTGCATTCTCTACCCCAACGTTTTTGTATTTAATATTAGGACTTAAACTTCCAATTGCCATTCAAACTTTTGTGATATTTGCAATCAAGCCCCCAGAGTTTGTGATAATTATAGTTAGGTCCCCGCCAGGCACGTGCGTGTCACATGCAGGCCTGGGCATTTTGCAGAAATAACCTCACAACTTTGGATATTTCGATTTAGTCCGGGAACATTTTGCAGTGTTGTATTATATTTGGAAAAATTGCAAATTTTCCCCTCAAGTTTTTGATATTTACAAACAGGTCCTTGCGAGTCACGTGCCTTGCGCACATGACTTTGGAAATTTTGCGCATGTACCCTTGAATGTTTAGCTATTTGTGATTGGTCTGGAACTTATTTAATTAGTTGAAAACTTCTGGAAAAATTGCAACTAGGCCCTTGACTCTCTGAATATTTACATATATGCCCCTGCCAGTATTGATTTTTCTTTTTGTTGTCTTTATTTATTTCATGCATCTATGAAATTCCAAAAATTACCAAAAAAATATCATAAGTTCATGTTGCATTGCTATATCACGTTATATTTTTGTTTTGCATTTTTATTGCATTTTCATATTTATAAAAATTCAAAAACATGCATCTTATTCACTGTTTGCATTAGAAAATACATAAAAATTATAAAAACTTCGCGAAAAATTCCTAAAAAAATACATTTTGCGTCTTTTAGTGTTTTTTAACTTTTATCCAAAAATCATAAAAAAATACAAAAGAAAACCCCTAAAAATTATAAAACTCCAAAAATCATCATAACAATACTAAAAATCCATAAAAAATCCTAAAAATATAAACTCTTTTTCTAAATTTTCTTTATTTTATTATCTTTAATTTAAAATTAATTTGGGGTATTATTGTCATTGTTTACTATTTTTCATCCCCATTTTTGTTTCAGCCCTTTAATTTATCCACTGTTTTCAGTATTTTGACTTTCAAAATACCAAAAAAATAGGAAAATCTAGAAAAATAACAAAAACATTAGAAAAAGATAAAAAGCCCAAAAATATTCTATTCCCTGAATTTTCCTTATTGTTACCTATTTTTATAAATGCTTTATCCCTCTCTTTCTTACTTTGTATATATATTCTATTTAAAAAAAGAAAATATAAAAAATATAAAATGCAAAAAGAAAATAGAAAATTAGAAAATTAAAAATCAAAATATAAAAATTAAAAAGAAAAAAAATTAAAAATTAAAAAACCCACAAAAAATTGTATCTATAGGCAAATCATCACAGTCACACATTTTGTGCATTATTTCCCCGTTCTACTTGTCTGCTCCATGTGTTCGACCTCTACACATACTTGCATCTATACACATCTTGTTGTAGAGTTATAATAAAATTAACTCTGTGCCACTTTTCATTGTTTGATTTCTGTTGTGGGTTAATTGTTGATTAATTGAGGTTTCGTGAGCGGTCGCTCAGCGACACTGTAGTCTCGCCTTGTGTGGACTATTTTGACCCTCGCCAAATCTTGATTATCAATCTTGTGAGAGCCAAAAATTGTGAGAGCATGAGAGCAGTGAATATGTACTACTAGATTATGCTCTTCCCTCTTCTCCTGCAATCAATCAGGAGAAACATGACAGGATCTAGTAGCCCAGAATCATTGCTCTCATTCTCTCGCAGTTTTTGGCTCTCACAGGATCAATCATATATATATATATATATATATATATATATATATATATATAGGGAAAACTTGAATTAAGGTGGCACCTCACCACAATCACGTGCGCTCTGATGAACTTATATCGGCTCAATCGCCTCCGATCTTCATCCGATCTTACGAGTAAAGGTCCCTGAAGATGCCCGAAGTCCTCCCGCATCGAGTGGTTATGGAGATGAGGTCTGGGCCCCATTAATCAGGGATCTGGAGCTTCAGCTTCGAGATACGTACAAGGAGACCTCCAAGTATAGATCCCGGCTCCTAAATGGAACTCCTCCTGCTGTAATCATATCTTTGCTCAGAGATGAAGCTCTGGCCACCTTTACTAAGATAAAAATAGGATAAGTGGGGTGGATGGTCGACCTCCGGCAATGATGGACGGAATGAGGTCGATCAGATCCATGTCGGATCTGGGGGTCAAATCATGTGGAGAATGTGCGAAGAATGTCGAGGGTGATATAGTGATGATATGGGTGAAATCAAACACAAAAGAAGAACTCCAATCAAGCAGATCAGAGTTGCGGGTATAGATCAGAAAATCGAATAGATCGAAATGAAATTGAGCTAAACGATACTTGTAATTACCTCTAAAGAACAATGATGAAATGCTGATGAAATTGGGGGTGATTGCCTTGATTCGACGGTGTCAGGCTGAAGAGGCTACTTGCATCAAAGGAGTTTTGGCCACGACCGTATCGCGTCAACTCGATGCAATCTAGATCTTTTGATCGGTGATTCAACTCCCTGTCACGAAGCTAAAGCTCTAGAAATGAATCATGGTGGGATCTAAGGGTCGAAGACGGATCAAGAGTGAAAGCATGCCTGGAGCTCTTATTTATAGAGGTGAATTTTGGCGAAATTCAAAAATGGTAGCGCGCGAAATGAGCCAGATCAGGGCAAAAAGACAATCGGGCAAGGGAGTCCGATTAATCAAGTTTATTTGGGTGAAGAAATGGTGAGAAAAG
This sequence comes from Ottelia alismoides, assembly GCA_037367405.1. NCBI lineage: Eukaryota > Viridiplantae > Streptophyta > Magnoliopsida > Alismatales > Hydrocharitaceae > Ottelia > Ottelia alismoides. Next base: position 156,920 of record JAZKJV010010268.1, on the reverse strand, counting down.
TGGTGAAGATCGGGTTGGGAAAAATCAAAGAAGAAGGGTAATCTACGAGTTATTCGAGCAAAATGGTCAATAGGGGGAGTTGATCCGGGTCAACAGACCTGGGTCCAGCCAATGGGATGCCTGGATCCGAATAACGACAAACACTAAAAGATAAAACATTAAATAAACAAAAGGAAAATAAAAAATAAATAGAAAACAGATTTTAAATTAAAAGATTTCAAAATAAATAATGTTTGTAAATAAATAAACTCATTTTTTGTGATCTTTAATAAATTAAATAAGTTAATTAAATAGGTAAAAATAAAAAATACCCTTTATTCATAGGTAAAAATATCGATGTATACAACAAATCAAATTTTAATAAACTTTTTTACAAATAATTACATAATTTGATATATTATTAAATTACATAATAATTTAAGGATTTTAAATATATTTTTTTGATTTTTGGGAGTCCATTTAATAAGTTAAATAAATAAGGGTTATATAAAATATATGTGTGCGATACCTATAATATAATACATTTATTTTATTTCTGTTCATTTTTTGTAATATTTATTTGTATTTTATTTAAATAATATTCAATACATACAAAATACTAAAAATACAATATACACAAAATACAAAGAAACAGATAAAAGAATAACAATATTATGTACACTATAGACAAATAGTACAATCACACTCCAAAAAGCTAATTTTCACATCTTAATTCAGATTTTTATTAAACCACTTTCATTTTAAAACTTATTTAATTTTGAACACAATGAAAGTGAGTTTGGTTTATTTTGAACTTTTTATGGAGTAGATATTGATCTATCAATTTTTTACTTTGCGGTTTTTCAGAGTGTTGTGCCTTTTATTCTGTACATGGTCTCTTCTTATAATTATTTTTTTTCTTTACAACAATTTTTTTATGTACGAGTTCTAAGAAGAAAATAATTTTATTTGGATTTGTGTTTGATGATAAATAAAATAGTACAAGACATGCACAAACTAAATAATGAAGAATATGTACAATGTATTTTCGATTTTCTGGATTTTATAGGTTATGGGCCCTATCTCCCCCTACTTTATTCCTTATCGACCATCCCAAGGCTTGGTCTGGTCTCAGGGATAGGGTCAGTATGTATTTATTTCATATATACATACTTTTGTTTCTTTTCTTTTTTATTCTTTTATTTGGTGTATATAAGTGATAAATATACAATATTAACAGATGGTGTGATATTGTTAAAATATGAGAATTGTTATTTTTTACAGGTGTTTTGCCCATGATTTTAAGCTAAAATAAAAGAATAAAGATGTTGAATTATGGTTTCATCAGGCGCTTAACCTTCTTGGTCACCAAGGAGAGCTAGCCAGTGATCATCATAGGGGTTACAGTGGCCAAGAACGGATCAAATTTCAAAAGAAGGAGATGGGTTATTTATACACAGGGTGATGAGTTGTATTGGATCAGAGATTGCGTGAAGGGAAGAAGGAGTTGGTGGGAGCTATGGAGGTAGCGAGATGGATGGTGGTCTGGGGAAGAGGAATGGTGAAGGGCTCGAGGGCTGAGAGTGTAAGGGGAAGGCATGAAAAATTGGAGAGGAAGGGGGTTTCTCATGTTCTGAAAGAAGTCGGACTAGGTGTGGGTGCAATTGACCCAGAGTCAACAAAAGGAGAGATGATTGGTTTACGTAGGACCACTAAGGACAAAATAGAAATTAAAATTAGTATTAATTATTAAAAAAAATAAATAAGTTTACTAAATAAAACTTAAAACATGAACATTTTTTATACTTTTATAAACTATTTTTTGTGATTTTTATTTATTTTTACAATATTATTTGTTAGGTGTTAATTTTTACATGTACATTTACAGGTATATATACCTATATTTTACATATTTAATTTTTATTTTGTATTTTTAGTGATTCTTATCACATTTATATATTTTATATTTGTAAAATATAATTAAATACATATATACATAATTTTTATGATTTTATTTACATATATATATAAATACATGTATATATATTATAGGTATAGTATACCTATATATTATAATGCAATATTTATTTTAATGTCTTTTTACATGTTTTTATTTAGGTTTAGATTTAAATACATTTTATATAATATATGCAATTATTTTAAAATATAAGAAGAATAAAAATTTAAAGAATAAAATATATTAATTTTATATACAAATACTCAGTACAATAGCACCCCAGAAAGTCGACTTTTGTATCTTAGCTCTGTTTTTTATGAAACTACTTTAATTAAAAAGATAGTTTAATTTGGAATACAATGGAGGTGAATTTGGATCAATTTGAATTCATTTGGAGTAGATATTGATATATGAAGGTCTATTTGCAACTTTTTCATATGTGTGTACAAAGTGCACTGTGCATTATTTTTATTGATTATTATTTTTGTAATTTTCTATATATTAATATGTACATGTTTCATATTATATGTTGTTTTTGAGGTGTGTGTAATGAATAATAAAATTGTGTAAAAATGGTTATTTACAATAGAAAGAATTAGGGTTTCTCTGTATGTATCTGACCTTATCTCCCCATACTTTATTCATTATCAATCTAGTCAATATTGACTTGATCTCAGGGTTCAGGGTCATTCAGTATCTTTGATACTTCATTTAATTTTATTTTCTTTTCGTTATTATTTAATTTTGGTTTTAAATACATGTATTAATACACTAGTTACATATGAATGATGAATGTTAATTTGTACAAGTTAGCAGTATTTACAAGTGCTTTGAGAAGGGAATAAATAAAGAATGAAGAATAAATATAGATGATTGGACATTCATCAAGGGAATCTAGAATTACAACAGAGAAAGGACACATGGATTCGTAGAGGAAGATAACGAGAGAGGTAGGAAGAAGGAGAAGAATAAGAAACTAAACTAAGATATACATGGGGTTGAAATGAGTTGGGCATGACCAGTGATGAGGCACCTACTTCAAAAAGTTGTTAGTAGTGATGCGCATTGGGCCATACTGGCTCGGCCTAGCCTGAAGCCTGGGCCAAAAAACCTCGACCAGCCCAAGCCCAAAAGAATAATGGGTCGGGCCTGGGCCTAAAAATTCGTCCGAAGTTTTCTTTGAGCTGAACTCGAGCTTGACTCAACCCAACCCGACTCGAGGGCTCGACCCGTTCGTGGGCCCGACTTAGGCTCGTAAAGAGGCTTGAAACTTCGTCCGAATTTAGGCTCGAGTCTTAGACAGAGTGATTTGCGAGTTAAAGTTGCCCCCTCCCACTTTTCATTTCCCAATCACACCCTCGTCCTCTTTTCGTTTCCCAATCGCACCACACTCCCTCCCAGTTTCCCTCCTGCATGCCCCCCTTTCGATCCTCTTCCAGCCCTAAGGCCCTAGACGTTGCGCAGCTTGGTCGGTGGCCTCCCTATAGTAGGCCCTCTATTGTCCTCCTCTGCTAGGAGTCTAGGACCCTCTCCATGGCCTCCTCCTTGAGCCCCAACGTTCTTCTAGCCCCACTGCCCTCCTCGACTCCTTCGCACAAGAATGTGAGTCCTTGACCATGCAACATCCACTGCTCCTCTAATGCGACCATGTGTCACCTCCTCCTGGATGTGCCTTCCCCTGCCCCATTGCTCTCCAAGATTCCTTTTAACTCAATCTCTTCCTATAACATATACAAGTCAGTTTCTTATGTATTTTTATATATCATCAATATATTCCTGCAAAGTGGAATGTGTCAGTCTAAGTAACTATTCTAATAACATGCACGCATACTTAACAAAAAAATAAAGGTGAATTAAGGTTCAAATCCTCTTTCACTCTTTCACTTTTCAGTAATAGATAATTGACTAGATTTGAATTATTTCAGTAACATCTAGTCTAGACAAGAAAAATTAGAAGCAATCCCCTTATGTAGAGTTTTTGTATAAGCTGCCAGTTTAGACAGGAAACAGGGACACTTTCAGTTTGTGTGCATAGTTTTTATCTTAAATTGTTTACTCATTCAATAATTTTATTCTCCATTTAACTAGTGAAAAATGTGCAAACCATTATGTGTATAGAAATTCCACCAAAACCTCCCACCGATGAGGGTCTTCGCATATGGTACGTCGAAGGATACCGCAAAATGTGGCTAGGCTTGGGTCGGGCCTGGGCTTGGGCCAAACCACACCAAGATATGCAACACAAGGCTCAAAATATTTAGATGGGCTTGGGCCCTTTAGGGCCCATCCCATCTCGGCCCATGCCCATCCCTAACTATCGCTCTAACTTCAAACTTCCGACGATGAGAGGAGAACTTGAGCAGAACTTGAAAGATTCTGCAACAACGAGTGATGTCCTTAGATCACACCAAGTTTGTGTTGGCTTACTATCCAATGCGGACACTGGATGATGGTGTGGGTGGATCGAACTAAAAGTCCTAGATCACTGCAATCACAATATTCTAAAACAAGCATAACGTTACGTATCACTTCCAATCACAAGATAAGAAATCAACACAAGTACACATGTATTTAATGTGGAAATCCTCCTAGATAAAAACCACGACCTGAGTCTCCCAACCCAAGCTTTCAACCTCGTGGATCTTCAACTAACATGAGTTGCTTATGCAAGAAACCCAACTGTATTACAACGCGAGTTGATTACGCGATCAACTCAACCGTATACAAGTTAACCATCCTAATAACCTCAATATTAAAGTATAAGCAATGTAATATGCAACAAAAACTAAAATGATCTTACAAAATGATGAGTGTGCTTGTAAGAATTGAATGCAGAGAACCAGAGTTGTTGGAATATGAAGAATGCAACAGAAATAATTATTGGATCTTTCTCTCAGAGTATAGAGTGGAAAGCAGAGAAATGAGAGCGTATTGCTCTTTGATGTGTTTAGAATGAGGTATGGGGTCCTATTTGTAGGGCTCTATGAAATATGACCATTTGAAACAAAATAGGAATAAAATCAGCTTTAGAAATCTTCTTGAAATGAAATATGATTGATTAATATAATAATATGATTGATCTGAATCAAATGATCGATCATGTGGATTTATGTGATCTATCATAATTAAAAGGCAATCGATCATAGATCAAAATTGATCGATAGAAAATATAGCCTTTATAATTCAAATAATGATCGATCAAGAAATCAAGGGTGATCGATTAGATGAGATTGATCAAGAAGTCAGAATCGTTGATCGATCAGCTTGACACTTTGACCAGAAAATCAAATGGTTGAAATGCAACATGCATGACTCTCGAGGTCTTTTACATTCTAAGACAATTACAGAATGCATGAATAAATAAAAGAAAAGACTTCGTAAGAAGTAAGAAATACTTGTTATTGATTTTTCAAATACATCGAATTACAATAAGAAGTAAGAAATAAACACGAAGATACTAGACATGCATTGACATCTTGCAACACGTGTATGTAACCAACATGCGCTCGAAAGAAGATGTATCTACTCCCATGCATAAAAAGACATTTTTGCCCCCGCATGTTTTTTATACTCTATCCGGTGACGGGATACACTTCGCCGCCATGCTACTGCTCCGATAATTGCCATATTCATGCATATAACTTGAATGCGGTTTTCAAAATCAGTTCAGTGTTGACATCATAATAACATATCATTCTTCTATATATTTCCATAAACCCACACTTTTCCATTAGCTAACAATTTCTTGTTGAGTTTAAGTAAGCTTTTTCTAGAAATCTACCCGATCATGCAATCCTAATGTAAAAAGGGGATTCATCCGCTCCAGTACAAGTAGATGATTTTGTCCCCTCATAGTTGTTTATACTCTATCCAATAATGGATGCACTTCGTCGGCTTGTTTCTTCCCTGATGATAACCATACTCGTGCCATACACTTTTCAAACCATTTACCAAAATCGATTAAGTCATATTATCGAATCAACATGTATACTGTGCTATATATTTCCATAAGCCCGCGCGCTTTCCTCCGCTGTCAAAATCGTGTTTCGCTTAAGTAAGCTTCTTCTAGAAATGTACTTAATCTAAAAAAAACCCTAACCCTAGGGCAGATGTTCACCATGTTCCATTCTATACCCTCAATCCCATTCCCTCTCAGCGAAGTGCATTACTTAATGGCATTCCCCAAGGGATAGAAAGAAGTCTACGTGCAGTATCTTGGCAAGTCAAAAGGCGGAAACAGAAAACCACCATCCAGCACACAAGGCAAAGGAAGCAAACCCAACAGCACCCCCTCTGTTTATCAATTCCTGCATGTGCGGCTGTGTGGAGAGGGAGAGCGAGAAAGGAAGGTATATGGGGACAGTTGGTCTCAAGTGTACAGATCAGCGCGCAACCCGGAATTTACGCACAGGCATGGACCGAGAAGGTCAGCGGCGAGACCACCAGCATTAACTGAGAGGAGAACGGTGGCGGTGGCGGTGGCGGTGGAGTACGTGACGCCACCCGTGGGCTTCCAGCTCCGCTGCCTATTTCTACCTCATACGTTTCTTACGCTCCCGCCCCCGAAGCCCGTCCCCATTCACTGGCCCCTCCCCGCCACGTAAACTACCGTCGTACCTCGTATGGAAACCCACAGCGGGTCCATCGGAAATTACATCTCATCGTGCTTCCCGACACCTTCCCGGTGTTCTTACCGTCACTGCTTCGATGAAACGGAGGGACACGATGGTCATTTCGGATACCCTCGTGCTCACTCTAAAAACCCCAGCCCCCACCTCACCATCCCCATCTCTCCTCCCCCACCTCGTCCCCACTTCCTGTTGACAGTGAATAAAAAATAGTATAAGGTGAGAGAGAGAGGACACTTGTGAGGCACTGTTCATGGCTACAACCCCACCCCCTCCTGTTTTAACGCCCTTGGGTCAAATGATGATGAACTACTTGTATTTCTCGGTGAGGTTCTCCTCCTCCCTTTCTACTGTAGTTTTCGTCTTTTCCTTGTAATTTTTTTGGAAGATCTGAAAAGAGGTTATTATTTTATTGGTTAAAGTCAAATATGTTAAAATATCGTCTACTGGATTTGGTTTGGACTTGTGGAGGAGTTTTAAGACGAGGCGATTACGTACTTTTTTTTGTGCAACACTGACCCAGTTGTAATTTTCCGCCTGTCATTATTTGTCGGGGACAGGTATTGGTCAACTTGGAGTGATGTCTGCGTTTCGATGGGGAGATAGATTTCTTGGGTGGGTTTTTGTTCAGATCCGGTTATTTTCTTCGGTTTTACATTATGATTATTATATATCTTCGTAGTCAAAAATTCTTTGGTGATGCTACTTGCTCCCATCCTCATACTGTTTTGCGAGAAAGGGATAGGGGACGAGGGGAGAAGAATAGCGTAAATTTCAACTCCTATGTCTTGTTACCCACCACTGTTTCCCCGTCCTCGTAAGTCGTAAGAGGGGGAGGGCTTTCTACTGAGAACCCCCCTTTTCCCTCCATCTCCCTCCTTTGCAGGAAGATAGAGAGGGAGTTGGAGTCATCTGTGTTGTACGTTCTTGCCGCCACTGCTTCCTAACTCTCTCATATCACCAACCTTCGTCTAGGAAAAGCTTTTTATAACTGCTGCCTCTACTCAAATTTTGTTGGTCGTGGCGATCATTAAAGATCTGTTGGCGGTGGAGAATATTAGAGAATTTTGATGAGTATTGGGAGGTTTGGCAATAACGGAGGCGGCGGTGCGAGGGTGGTGGTGGATATACCATACAACCCTGCTCCTGTACCCGCCGGTGTCCTCTCGCATCCGCGTCTCCCGTCCTCTACTTCGCTACCCAAATACATGTTCTCCTCCCCGGGTCTTTCTCTCGGCCTTGTAAGATGCCCCCCCTCCCTCTCTATTCCTTAATCCCTTTTGGGTGTCTACACTTTCTGGGTTTTGCGTCGGCATGTAGTACCTAGTGCTCGATCTGGAAGTGATCGAGTTTGCCTTGTTTGATGTGCGCAGGCAAACCTAGACGGGCAAGGAGAGATGATGAACAGGCCGGGACCCATCGATTTTGACTCTCCTGGTCGGAACCGGGAGGATGAATATGAGAGTAGATCCGGGAGTGACAACTTGGAGGGGGGTTCCGGCGACGACCTCGACCTTGAGAATCAGCCTTCCCATAAGAGGAAGAGATACCACCGGCACACTCCCCAGCAGATCCAAGAGCTAGAGGCGTATGGGATCTTGCTTTCCTTCTCATGCTCCCTCTATTTAAAAAATCTGCTTGTTTGATTGAAACCCAGTTTTTTCCTGGTGTTAAATTTCTTCAAGGGTTGTCTTTTACTATTTTTCTTTGAGAAAAACGACGTCTTTGATCTAGAATCCAATTGTTTCTCTCGGTGCCAGTTTGTTTAAGGAGTGCCCTCATCCCGATGAGAAGCAAAGGCTGGAACTAAGCAAGAGGCTCAACTTGGAGAGCAGGCAGGTCAAGTTCTGGTTCCAGAACAGGCGCACCCAGATGAAGGTAAAACGCACATGCTGCTTCTTTCTGATCTAGTACTCCAGACCTCATCTCAATCTGTTTTGTATGCGACAGACCCAATTGGAGCGCCACGAGAACGCTCTCCTGAGGCAAGAGAACGACAGGCTGAAGGCGGAGAACCTCTCCATGAGGGAAGCAATGCGGAATCCAATCTGCACCAACTGTGGAGGCCCCGCCATGCTCAGCGAGGCCACAGCGGAGGATCAGCACCTGCGAATGGAGAATGCTCGTTTGAGGGACGAGCTCGAGCGCGTCTGCACCCTCGCGGCGAAGTTCCTCGGGCGTCCTATCCCGGCGATGGGGATGCCCAACTCCTCGCTGGAACTGGCAGTGGGCGGGAATGGGCTCAACCCCACAGCCGTTGCTGCTAACAACACCAACTCCACCCCACTGCCCCCCGCGTCTAACCCCGTGAACGGTATAGCCGCTCAGATGGGCAGCATCGACAGGTCTTTGGAACGATCCATGTACTTGGAGCTCGCGCTTGCTGCCATGGACGAGCTCGTGAGGATGGTGCAAATAGGGGAGCCTCTCTGGCTCCCTGGAGCCGACGGCGGGAAGGACGTCCTGAACGACGAGGAGTATACGAGGCTGTTCTCCCGTGCGAGACCGGTCGGGTTGGTCTCGGAGGCAACGAGGGAGACGAGGACTGTGATCATCAATAGCGTGGCGCTGGTGGAGACCCTCATGGACGCGGTATTGCTCGGCATCCTCTCTCCTCTATTGCTTTCACCTGTGTGAGCGATTTGACTCTCTTTGTTTTAGAACCAATGGGCGGACATGTTCCCATGTATCGTGACAAAAGCTTCGACCACCGACGTGATCTCCAGCGGCGTGGGCGCTACCCGCAGTGGTGCACTACAACTCGTAAGCGATGGGTTCTTCTGTGCACGCTTCGCTGCTCGTTGGTAATGGTGTTGGGGGTGTTTGCTGCAGATGCACGCCGAGCTACAGGTCCTCTCGCCGTTGGTGCCAATAAGGGAGACCAACTTCCTCAGATTCTGCAAGCAGCACGCGGAGGGGGTGTGGGCTGTGGTGGACGTCTCCATCGACGGGATACGCGACGGCAGTCCGGCGACTCCGCCGGGATACATGAGCTGCAGGAGGCTCCCTTCTGGCTGTGTGGTGCAAGACGTGCCCAATGGAGGTTCCAAGGTGCTCTTCTTTTATCACCATTCTGGCGCTTGTGATTAATGCTTTGCTTTTCACTTCGTTTCCGTCGATGTCCTCACTCGATTAGGATTTGCACGAGCTACTGTGGCAGTGAATGCTGCGGGTTTATTGTTCACGGTAATATTATTGGAATTTAATGGAATGAGCTGAACTCACTTAAATTTTCGAGTTCAAACGTCACCGGTATAACTTTTCCTGATTAAAAGCGTTTGTCTCTGTATTTATTGAACCCAGCATGTTATGGCAATTAAGAGGGAAGTGATGAGATATTTCCAAAGGGTGTGTGTGGGAATAAGCATGAATAATGATGAAGATAAGGAGAATAAAGGTCTATTCTTTGTTCGGTTGGAGGATATGAATAAGGAGAATAAGGTGAAATAAAGATATGTAAGGTGTGATAAGATAAGAATAAGAGTGAAATAAGATAGAATAATGAGGAATAGTCGTACCACTGGGAACCGTATGAGGAGGAGAATTGGCCCTTTAGTACAGGGTCTATTCTCCAACCAAACATGGTCTAAATTTATTCATATAATTTCGGACCTTTTTTGTGTGGGTAAATACTAATGAGATCTGACAGTAATTAGGAAATTTCGCAGATGCGTCACTTTCTGGTTTTTGTTGTAGCACTGGGAAATTTACGAACCTGGAACTTGCTAGTTTATTGAACCATAAGTTATATAATTGATGAATGTATGTTTATTTTCATCTTTCATTTTTTAAATGGATCTTTTTAGGGTTAATGATTAACCACAGTTAATACTTAGAAATGGATAGTTCAAATTTGATCAAACAGATCCTAAACAGTTTTCTATGACCCTTAATTGCACAGACTGCGTAATATTGCATGTTTATACTTTTTTCTAAATTAATAAGGGGGCTTTTGGTTAGGGAATAACTATGAATAAATAAGAAGAATAATGGTATATTATCTGTTCTGGTGGAAAGATAGAAAATAAGAATAATAAGGTGAAATAAGGGTAAGTAAGACGGAATAGAGATAAGAATAATGGTTGAATAAGGTGAAATAATGTGATACGGATGGAAATAGTCGTACTTTTGCGAACCGCATCCGGCATGGAACTCTTTATTTCAGTTCTTATTCTTCAAACAAATAAGTGTGTTCATCTCCTATTTTTATCTGGTATTGTGAGTGTTAGTACTAAACAATATGAAATAATGGTTGATGTCACCACTTTTATCTGAGTTTTTTTTTGGGAAATAGAAAAAATCTTTTAGTCCGGATTATACCCTAGTCCACTGTCTAAGGCAGGAATCCTCATTTTAAAGTTTTCCTTTGATAATAATGCTAATATTGTGGTCACATGTGTTTACCTTCATATTCTTGTTTGTCTATGCACTTTTCAATTGATTCCAGGCAGCCTAAATTTATATAGTCTTTTCATCCATTTTTTATGGACAGGAGAACCATATCCAACTAATAACTTCCTGTTGAACCCTAGCAATCAATGTGCTGTTTAAGTGACAGACCTTGTCATTGAATCTACAGTCTCCCATTCTATTAATTACGAACATAGTTAGTATGCCTTTGTCTTTGTTTTTCTTAAAGCTTGTTACATTAATGCATACATTAATGTATACATTATTAAACTCCCATCCACACGAAGGCAGTATAGATATTATTTATAGGACAGTCCTCACTGTTGCCATGTTACCCGTTGTTGCCTTAACTCCATTTTTAATCCTACATATCGATGTGGTGCATTAGTGCAGAAAGCCTAGAGAGAGTCATACTCATTCGTCCTTATCTAATTTATAATTAACTTGTCAGCTTCGATTTCTATTCTTTGTCTCTACCAGATTTGATTTCGTTTATTTTATGGAAATGCACGATGTTTTGTCGACAGAAGCTGCGTGCCCTAAACCTGATTTGCATAGTTTTCTATTTGTTAGATGCTTCTATTGATACGGTTGATTATAATCGAGGGTATAGAGAGAGACCTGGGCATTCAAAATCTCGACAACATATATAGACTGCATATTATAATCGACACAGGTCGTCGTGCGTTGCTTATTTTAATACTGTGGATCATGTCATGGATCGTCCTCAGGTCACGTGGGTGGAGCACGCTGAGTACGACGAGACGCCGGTGCACCAGCTCTACCGTGCGGTGCTGCGTTCGGGAATGGGGTTCGGTGCGTCCCGATGGGTCTCCACCCTCAACCGGCAGAGCCAGTGCCTCGCCATCCTCATGTCCTCGTCCATGCCCACTCGGGTCCATGCTGGTACTAACACGTGATTCTAACACGTCACCGTCATGATTTGACTGGAGAATTAAAAGGTTACGTGACCTGTGGTCATGCTTCGCAGCCATAACGCCGGCGGGGCGCAGGAGCATGCTGAAGCTCGCGCATAGGATGACGGACAACTTCTGCGCCGGCGTTTGCCCCTCCACGGCGCTCAATTGGAACAGGCTGACGGTTGGCACCATAGACAAGGATGTGAGGGTGATGACGAGGAAGAGCGTGGACGATCCTGGGGAGCCCCCCGGTATCGTGCTGAGCGCCGCGACATCCGTGCGGCTGCCGGTGTCGCCGCTGCGCCTGTTTGACTTCCTGAGGGATGAGCACCTGAGGAGCGAGTGGGACATATTGTCCAACGGCGGGCCCATGCAGGAGATGGCTCATATTGCCAAGGGCCAGGATCCCGGCAACTGCGTCTCTCTCCTTCGTGCAAGTGTAAGTAATTCAAACTTCTCATTGTTTTGTGCGTGTTCTTTGTATTGCTTGTACAAATTATTGCTGAGTTCTAGTTATCATTCCAAGTTCTCCAAATAATGCATGTTTTTAGAACATGCTTTGATCTGTTCAAGTAAAAATGATCTGCCTTCGATTGCAGACACCTGGGGTAAACCAGAGCAGCATGCTGATAGTTCAGGAGACGTGCACGGATGCGTCGGGATCTCTTGTGGTTTATGCACCGGTAGACATACCTGCCATGCACGTCGTGATGAGCGGTGGTGACTCGGGCTGCGTGGCTCTACTTCCTTCTGGTTTTGCCATCATGCCTGATATAGCTCCTCAGAAGGAGAATGGCAACTCCCAGGACGAGGGGCGAGGCAGCGCTTCTCCGTCGCCGAGAGAAAGCGGTTCCCTGCTGACTGTGGCGTTCCAGATACTGGTTAACAGCCTCCCGACCGCAAAGCTGACTGTGGAGTCCGTGGAGACAGTGAGCAACCTCATAACATGCACCGTCCACAAGATCAAAGCTTCTCTTCACTGCGAAGATGGCTGATGGAGCAGATATCAATAAAATGGAACGAAATGGAAGAAATGGGTTGGAAGAATCGGAGGAGTCAAGAACGAACCTCGCGGGAGAGCCATTGCTATGTGGTAAGGTTCCGGTTGTTGTGTCTTGGGCGGATCTTTAACACCCAGCAATGGTGGTGGTTCGGGTATTGACTCTGAAACTTACCAGTGATTTAGTATAGTTTTCCCAGAAAAGTGAGAAGAAAGGGACAAAGCATAAACTGCCCTTGACTTTGGACCGATGCTTTACTTTTTCCAACATTTTGCTGCTAAAAAAATGTCTATCAGGACAGCTATTTTAAAGTTTTTTTCGGCAAGTCTATCATATTACCTTTATCAAATAAAGGAGACATGATAAGAAATATAGTTTATCTCAAAATTTTTATCTCTTTGGGAATTTTGCTCGCTATTGAATCTCCTGCTGGGTTCCTACCAGGGTGTTGTGACCACGTGATTTTTCGATGTGATTGGGTTTAGAGTGATTTAAAGGAAATGTAGATGAGAGAGATGTGCAACAATCTGGAACTGTCTGCTCATTATTAGACAGCCGTTTGCTCACAGTAATATCCATGACATAATGCACAAAAATATCTATTCCAAAATTAAGGAAAACTCGATAATTTGAAGGAAAGCCCTATTTCCAAAAGAACGTGCCAGAAGGTTTATTGTCTTGGCTTCAAGAGATTGATGGTTTGCAGCTTGTCATTTCTCTGGTCATCTTTGCGAGCGAGGCTGTTTATAATATCTTTGTTCACTTCCGTTTTTTTATATTTACTGTTGTTTCAAAAGCAAAATTTATAGTGTTAAATCATCTAATCTCTATTTCTTGGCTGTTGCCGGTGGAGAGATGAAAGTCTTCTTATCTCGAAATAATGGAACATCCTGGTTATAATCCAGCGTCTATGACTATGATGTTTCTATATACAGTATTTATTCTCTATTCTTCTTTCTCAGACAACGCTATCAATAATGGTGGATAAATTTCACATTTTCATCCGAACAGGACTTGAGGGGTAAAATTCAGTAGATCGTATGGATGTTTTGAGATCAATATATTGTTTAACATCCTCCGGAGAGATGAGATCATACAAGTACATTCAGTAAATAATCGTTCTTCAGGCCCAAGCTTTTTATAAGTGAAACTGTAAATACGAACAAGCGAATCTTGGTAGTATACAGTGCATGTAGAAATAAAAGGAGAGAGATTAATATATATCACTGCAAAATATAACCTAGGAAACGCTTGTGCAGAAGTCTAAAAGCATTAAATGCCGTCTGCCAAATCCAGCGAGGCGGCATTTAATGCAAGAGTTGGCTTTTCCATTCCCAACCCGACACCTTGTGAGCACCTTCTGCACCTATTGGCTCACCAGTTCAGGCGATACCGGGAACGACGCCATCCCCGTCTCTTCTCCCGTCTGTTTAACTCCCCCTCGGTGTCACGTGATCTGCACGCGTTCTTTGGTGCATTATTCTTCGTAGATTGCCTTTTGTAGTATTAACCGGCCTTCGGGTGTTGAGGTTGACGTGGGGGATCGTTCCCATACCCATGCACGAGGCTCCGGAAGGAAGCCATTCCTTGTGGGTCAGGGAGTTGAAATGGAGTGGCGCGGTGAGAGATGGAGGCCAAACTACGAACAGCGTCCGCTTGTGCTCAGAGCGCGGTGGTCCCGTCAAAGGGCCCCGGCGTTGACGAGGGTGGTGGGAATCGATTTCGACGAGGGCTGCTGAACAGAGGACAGTGAGCTGGATCCGCTTCTAGGCTTTATTCTGTGTTCGTGAATAGGTGATGAGGACTCGAGGACAACTGGTCCCTCACCGGTTCGCGTTGAAAATCAGAAAAAGACGATCGGCTGGTTTTTATTTTGGGAATAATAGCTAAACAACCTAATCCTCACTCGACCCAGTAAACTTGCCAACTCTTACCTCATGAACCCTCCGGGTAATATGTTTTAAGCCCGTGGAGGTTTTTGGGGTAATTTACAAGGTCAATGGGGTAATTATGTTGTACAAAAGGTCGTAGAGGCATTTTAAAACGTTTATAGGGTATGCTGAGTAAAAATCCCTTTTATTTTTCTCTTTTTTTATTGGAAACGGTATGCAAAAGTTTTTCCTTATTCGGGTAACTGGATATTTATTCGGATAGTATCTGGATTCTTAATTACATTTCATTATTAAATAGTGCTGATGCTGCGTTGTTGTTATAGAGGTAAAATTAATGATGAACGAATCAAAATTATTGTTGTTTTACTATTTACTATTTTATTGTTATTGAATGTATTGTTATTATAGAGGTAAAGTTACTCATGATGTGTTGTTATTTAGTACTGAGCGAATCAAACTTACAAACCCCTTCTTTATTATTGTAACTGTCCGGGTAACGGGTAAAAAATACGAGAGACGTTGATGTTGTTTTAATATTTATTAATGAACAAATCAAAATTATAATTCCTTTTTTATTATTACAACAGTCTGCATAAAAAATACATGCATTAAAAATCACAGAAGTTATTGATGCTACATTATTGTTTACTACTAAGAGAATACAAAATACATCTCTTTTCTTTACAATTACAACTTTTTGCATAAAAACAAGTGAATGAATCGAAATCTCTTCCTTCAAAGATACCATCTTTCAACGACCTCCATCCACACATCTGCAGTATCTTTCCTTTCCTGTCGTGGACTATAGTGAGAGGTTCTTCCGATCCGACGTTCCTCACATGTCTTCTCCATCTTCATGCATGGTGGTGTGTTGCCTCTTTACAAAGATCAAAATCTTTGCGAGATCATGGTGAAGACCTCCTCCTCGAGTCCGCTCTCGACTCCATCGACTATCCGTCAGAATGTTACAATCTCTCTAATTCCCAAATCGCTGCCACCATATTCGTGGGAATGAAGAGGATTGGTTGTGTTCAAAAGGAAAATTGGCTCACTTACTTATTTTAATGGTGAGAGAATACCGAAAAAATAACTACCATAATCATTTTCTTAATCTAAAAAAATCCTAAAGACACATTAAGTGTTATAAGTGATTTTGATCTCCTTCATCTGATGTGATCATGTGCTCATGGTCAACGCGATCCATATTTCTTCTCTTAATGCAATTCAACACATCATCCAATTTGTTCATAATCAAGTGATGAACAACACCACTCCAATTGTAATATTTAATATCATCCAAATATGCTAGATAGGCAATGGCGTGCCTTGAGAAATTGTAGGACACGGTGCACAGAAGAAATGATCAACATATCGGTAAAATCCACAAAGAACAAAATAGTTCGATGTCATCGTCGTTATCCGACTCTACGAAGTCCTTCATTCTCTCCGCCAAAAATCCCTAAACATGTCTACACCTCCCTCCGAGCCGAATAGTCTCTTTTCTAACCATTTAATATTCCTAATTTTACCGATCAACTTAATGTAATAACCATTGAATGGTAGACCAAGACATGCAGCAAACTCGAAACTTGTAAACTCTACTGGAACCCCTCCTATATCAAATTTGTTGTCCTCAAATATCTACCCAAAAGTTCATCGAGTAGATAGACATTCACATCAACTTCGGAGATGTTCAGTAGTATACAAAAAGGTGTAGGCCTCATACATCGTAGATAAATGTCATTTGGAGAAATTTCTTGATGGAAGACAAGTACCACCGAATTGAATATATTGTCTTTACAACATTCCACATGCTAGCAACATATGCTTTAGTGAAATGGTGAAGTTATAGTAAAGTTTAATCTTTTACCTCAATATATATAATATATCTTATATGTTGCTCCATCATCGATGATAGATGACAAACGCATCTGATCCTTGTCAACCGAGATCTTCTTGCAACGAGTACTGCTTGTGGAGGCCGCCATTTTGCATACTCAAATAAAAATTTTCATCAAAATAATGCAAATAACTTATAAAAAATTAGCGATTTTTTAAATATTGTATGGTTAGATTTTCATGCGTTACCAACTTCTTTGGTTATAGCTAACTATAATAAAAATAAGACTCCATGATAGATTTTTTCAGCAAATATTTTATATTGATTGTTGATTCCATCC
Organism: Ottelia alismoides; assembly: GCA_037367405.1. Classification (NCBI taxonomy): domain Eukaryota; kingdom Viridiplantae; phylum Streptophyta; class Magnoliopsida; order Alismatales; family Hydrocharitaceae; genus Ottelia; species Ottelia alismoides. Next base: position 139,953 of record JAZKJV010010268.1, on the reverse strand, counting down.
ATCCCCATGTTGAAATAGTGTATAAAATTGCTTGGCTCTTAGAGACCTCCTCCAGTTCTCATAAAGGAATTTTTAATATATAGACCATGAGAGAGCTATAAATTACAATGGCATAAATTGCATCCACAACATATAATTCCAAAACCTTCGCACATTCTTGAAGATTGGAAATTTGCATGTGGTAAATGGCGCAAGGTTAGCCAAAAACTAAGTCGAGATCACGTTACATATATCACATATAATTCATGATGAGCTCGATAGCATATAGTGTTCTTACTACCCTCAAAAAATAGAACTTTGAGCCCTAAACAATAGCATAAGATGAAGATTTAACAAAATTAAGCGAAAAATAATGTGATACTCATAATACTTTGGAATTATAACACGTAACAATCACATTATATGAAGATGTAGCAGGATCACCGACACTTTTTTCAGATAATTTGGCATTCAAAAAGTATAAAATATATTATAACAAATAAATAAAAGCATTTTTCGTATAAACTCATGATCAACAAAGAATAAAACATCACTAAAAATGTCAGTTCGAGAAATTAGGTTACAATTCAAGAAGGGATTTAGTTGCTAAACGTGAGTCTGGGACCACTCCGACAATCAAAGCACACTGCATTCATCTCCAAAGAGAGCGAGAGGAGGGTCGTCTAACTGGGGAGGAGCTAATCTCTACTATAGCCATGGACTTGAAAGAAGGTGGGAGCGATGAGAATGCGCACGTGCCGTGGAGGTGGGATGGTTAACGAGGTGTGAATCGGGGGAGGAGCGAGACATCGGCTATAAAGCAAGTGGGCCAATGAAGTGTTGTCGGAGGACTACGCGTTGGAGGAGAGACAAAATTGGAGGACGGTGCGTCTGATGAGAGGCGTCGATAGCTCGCGAGCTAGGGCTACTCGGAGCGTCAGCGTTGAGGGGTCGAGTGAGCAGGAAGGTGGCGCCGACGTGGGGGGAGGAGGAGGAAGATGGCATCGTCGTTGGGGGGGAGGGAGGAGTCGGGTGGAAGAGTGATGAATCTCGAATTCATCATGGTAAAATTCATTAATTAAACTCCTGTCTTAACTAATCCAATAAAAATCACTATTAATTCTTTATTTTTATCTGGTAATATATTGTGTATAATTAACCCTTAATTAATTATCTTTAATTACCATTATTTTCTTTGTAATTATTTTCTCATCAAAAATCCCTAAAAATTAGGAAGAGTAATTGTCCATAACATCACTAACCTTTAAAAAGATTAAAATATAAAAACAACTCCAAACCAAAAAGTCGGTGTTTTTATCCCCCTTAAAAATACCCCCCAAAAATACTTTTTGTACAAATGACCTCTTTTGACTTTTCATCCAACATGAAACTTGTAGATCTCATTGAGACGAACAACTTTTATTTTTTGACTTTTTCCTAATTTTGCCTCTAACTATTTCTTTTGAATTTTTATTTGTATTTACATTTTCTATTTTTCTGGGGCAGCCACGTGGCGCCCTCTGGGCAGCCCACGTGGTTACTTATCCTTCTGCCACTCAGCTCCATCCTAGGCCGTTGGATCTCTCATTCCCGCCTCCATCTTCACCGTCGATTTCCGCTTCATCCCTCAGCCGTCCGATCATCCTCTAGATGCAATCTCATCTGCTCCTTCACGCCTAAACCTCAGCCATCCGATCAACTGCTCATCCAATGTTTAGCATCTCTCCACGTTACCCATTCTCCCTAGGCCGTTGGATATCCTCCAGATTGCATCCTATCCATCCATCAGTGCCTCGATCTCCGTAGTTTGATCAGATCCTAAGCATCTGATCTGAGCCCTCCAGCCACGTCTCTATCCAAGCCGTTGGATCGTGAGATCCAACGGCTCCCACTCATCGTCCTCCTCCAGCTGCCTCTCTCCCCAGTCGTTACCCTATGCCCCTTTCCTATTTTGGAGAGCGTGTCAGCCTCCTTCTTCCTCACGTAATGCCTCCCCTCGATTGACCGTTCACCCACCTTCCTCGCACAACCCCAACGTAATGTCGCCTTCACTCCACCTTCACTCTTCCAGCCATTCAAACACACCGCCGCCTCATAACGGCCGGCCATCGCCTCCTATAAAATTCGCACCTCCGCCACCGGTGACTGTCGTCCACCAATCATTGGGTAGCCCCTAGCTTCACCCTCCACCGGTGACAGCGGAGGAGGTGTTCGATCAACGATAATGGGCCTCCTACCCAAGTGTCGACCCATGACCGCCATGGCCGTGCTCAGGCGCCGCTCCACCCCGCTCGATCTCCGTGCCCTAGGCTGAGCACGTCGGGAGATGACCCGAGCTTCGAATGAAGCTCAGCCCAAGCCTCTTCCTCCGCCGATTGCCTGGCTTCGTCCAGGTACCTTTTATTTGTTTCCTTCCTTATTTCTCCTATTTTTTTTGACTTCCTCACTTGCCGCCACCCTCATCTGACTACCTCACGACCTCCGCCCAACATCCAGCATCCACGCCACCACTCCGCTTAGCTTTCCCAATTCTCCGCAATCTCCTCCGCCCCGACCCACCTTCTCCTCCACCTTGCCGGAGAAGAAGCCTCACGGTCACCGCTCCCTTCGCCTCCACGACCTCCGTTCACCCCATTTCACTCACCTCACTCATGCAAAAAGGCACGCTTCGACTTTACTAACGTCTGCAGGTCTAACTACTTCAATGATCGAAGCCTGCGCCTCCATGCCAATCTCAAGCACCCACTCCGGTGATCTTGCTCCGCCTTGCTGCTCCAGACATGGTCAAAGCTTTATTGCATCTCCAGGATCTCCGCCAGCACTCCAGCGAGCTCCCCGGACCTCCTTCTCGCACGAAAGGGCACGACGGAGCTATTAGCGTGTCACCAGAGTTCCGCCTCCTCCGGTGACCCGTGTCGGAGGACGAAGAGCAGGTACAATCCGATTCAGATGGATCGGACGGCTATAATGAAGCCACGTCGACCATTCGAGCCTCCATGCTGAACCTACAGGCTCGGGTGGCCCAAGCCAAGATCCGAGCATTCAACAAATGCCACGTCAGCCCGAGCCTGCGACCGTCCCGAGCCTAGGCCCTCACGTGCTGTGCACGTGAGGACTTGGATAATTTGTACAAAAGACCCAAGAACTTAGGCTATTTGCATATTGGTCCGCAGACACGTGCCTCACGCGCGTGCCTGGGTAATCTATAGGGATGCCCTCGCATCTTTTCAGAATTACAAAAATACCCCGCGCATATGGAGAAAGTACATCAGGGCCCATGCGGTTTTTGGTATTTACATTTAGGTCCTTCAGGGACCTAAATGTAATATTTATCTTTTTATTTTCTTGTATTTTTATTACAATTATGCCCCTGCATTGTTTTCTTCATAACTTGAGCATCGTAAATCCAAATGGCATGAATTTTAGTGTTGTTTTGATCCGTGTTTCTTCCTCTATCGCATGACATGTTTACTTTTCTCATTTGCCACCATTTTGAATGGACTGATTTTTTTATGTTAGATGAGATTTTGTGCTCCTTATATGTGTGCCCTGAATAGATGATTGCTCTTATTCTTATGTTCAATGCGATTCTAATTTCAACCCGTATTCTGTTCTCTTTTATGAATCTATCTTAGGCATAATTGTTTGCATTCTCATAGAATATATTTAACCTTGCATTCATCATCCTATAATTGCATAAAAATCAACTAAAAATTGCATGTATCATTTTATTTCATTGTAATTAGTATAATGCAACAGCATTCTGCATGGAGGCCTGCAATTGAGAAATAATTCATACATGTTCTGAACTGATCAAAATTAGATAAATAAATAGAGTAGCTCGTGTCCCTGTGTTCGACCTTGGTAGACTTGCCAAGTATAAATACTCCACAACATTTAAACGATTGTGGTTTTTGCTGAACCGAATTTGCCTCATATACTACGATAATTATCTATTCTTAAAGAGGAGAATTTCGCGTTCATCAAAGAGGCGATAGGGTTGGCTTCGACTGGCGTTTCTATGCCGCTGGAACTCACCCCAAACACGTGGCACACATCTAGACATTGCAACAAAGTCTGCTGTAAAATCCCTACAACAGACTGTCCTTTCTCCAAGTCTTCAAGTTACGTGGTTTCTTTGTTCAATCATGCGGATGAAAATGGACTGAGCATATTCAATCCAACGACCTTAGATCCTCATGACATCAACAGTTGTGATGGATTAGCTTCAACAGTTGTGAAGGGGGTGGATAGGCATGCCTTTGACAATCAGATGGAGTTGAGGACTCAATGGAACGGTGGCTCGGGTGTTCCTTCCTCCATTGCAGATGTTTGATCGAGTGAAGTACAAGGGTGTTTAGGTGAAGACACCGATGGCCAGGGTTGACTTCAGGTAATAGAGCCATGGCGGAGGTGCTGGAGTTCCAATGCCCTTATGATGAGTAGAAGCCCTGATAAATGGGGAAGAGGTCTATGCGTTGATGAGCTCTGATGAGAGATGGGCAAAGGCTTGGGTTCGATCTCTCGAGCTCACACCGGTGGTTGAGCCGAGGTTCTACAGCAGGAGTAACCTTGTCTACTCTGCAGCTTTGCGTTTGGTGTTTATACAGAAGACGATGTTGCTCGAGTCTCGTGCTCGGTTAACCGATTAGATTGAGGGGAAGATGAGAGGAGAGTCTTGCGTCAAACGATGATGGATGGAGATTAAATGTTCCATCCATTATTTGTGGCTAGAGGCGATGAGATGCAGAGAAACTAGAAAGAAATGACGGGGATGAGAGGGTGAGGTGTTTAGTCGGAGAAGAGTTCAAAACAAATCCAATAAAAATGAAATGGGGGGAGAAATTACAGAGAAGATGAAGAAAGAAACAAAGATGAAGAAGGGAAATAGAACGGGTTAGGTATATCACATAATGGGTCGTCGGAGGAGGTGTTAAAGCTTCTGCATCAAAGATCGTGGAATATAGGCCCTCGATGATTAGGACCAAAGCTCGACAAGCATGAGAGATCTCATGTTGAGATTTATCATGTGAAGACTGATTAGTTGAATACAAGTAAAGAGCATAAACATTTATCTTGTGAAGACTGATTAGTTGAATACAAGTAAAGAGCATTGCTGATGTGTCTGATCTCCCTCCTGCCTTCTGATTGGCTGAGAGCTCTTTTGCTGGTTTGCTGAGGTGTCTGATCCGCCTCCTGCATTCTGATTGGCTGAGAGGTGTTGGGTTGGATTGCTGAGATGCTTAATCCACATCCTGCATCCTGATTGGCTGAGAGCTGATGGTGGGGATTGCTGAATACTTGGTATTCTTTTGTTGTAGTATAAAAGGAGCCATGTGTCACCACATATTGCATCCCAACTTCATTCAAGCAATAGTAGAGAGTCTGGTGTGAGCAAGTGGAAGAGGCAAATTACCGAACAACTATAAATCCTTGTCTTGTGTGATTGTACGTGCTTTCTTCTTCGATTATGGTTCTAGTCATGTGGTGCTTGATCGGATCCTTCCCCAACAACTGATATCGGATCAAGGTTCAGAGATCAACCTCTACACAGATGGTGGAAGAATCGACGGTCAAGATTGAGAAGTTCAATGGATCGAACTTCGCGTTCTGGAAGATGCGATGTTCTATATCAGAATGATCTCTATCTTCCAATTGAAGGGAAGAAGTCCGAAGCCATGAAAGGTGACGAGTAGAAGGTCCTAGACTGAAAGGCTCTAGTAACGGTAAAGCTCAGCCTTGCTCCATCGGTGGCTTCAAATATCGCAAAGGAGACGAAGACGGTGTATCTTTTTAAATCTCTTGAAAAGATGTACGAGAAGCCATCTGCATCAAATAAGGTGTATTTGATGAAGAAGCTTTTCAATTTAAAGATGAGTGAGAACTCCGTAGTGACCGCACACTTGAATGATTTGAACAGTATCATCAACCAATTGGACTCTATGAAGATCGTGTTTGATGATGAGGTAAAAGCTCTTCTACTTCTTTCTAGTTTACCTGATAGTTGGAATACTTTAGTTGTAGCGGTTAGCAACTCCTCTGGTTTTGCAAAGTTGAAGTTGGAGGATGTTGCTGGTCTTTTTCTTGGAGAAGAGGCACGACGGAAGACGTTTGGGAAAGAACACTCGTCAGGTTCTTCCTTGAATACAGAAGGAAGAATCAAGAATATTTACATGAACCAAAAGCATTCTAGGAGAAAGTCGGTAAAGGAAAATCCAAATCCAGAGATCCGAAGTCTGTGGTCTGCTGGAACTACAATCAAAAGGGGTATTACAAGACAGAATGTAAGGTTCCAAGAAAGGAAAAGGTTAAAATGACAAAGGTAAGAACACTATAAATCTTACTGATGATGAGGATAGCGATTCTTTAATATGTGTTGCAGATGCTCGATGTGAGTCCTGGATTGTGGACTCGGGTGGTTCATTCCATACCACTCCAAGAAAGGATATCCTCCAAAATTATGTGAAAGGTGATTTTGGAAAGGTATATCTGGGAGATGTTGAATGTTGCAGCATAATTGAAAAGGGAGACATTGACATATCCCAACTCAATGGTGGCTTCTTGAGATTGAAGAATGTTAGACATGTACCTAGTCTAACAAGAAATCTCATATCTGTTGGTCAGCTATCAGAAAGTGACGTGGTGACATCATTCGAGTCAGATTCGTGGAAGATGTCAAAGGATCATTGATCCTTGCTCGAGGTAAGAAAGAAGGAACCCTGTATATTGCATCAGGCTCATATGACAGGATAAATGTTGCATCATCTAGGTGTGATGCTAACGCCGGGCATAGACGACTTGGTCACATGAGTGAAAAGGGAATGAAGATCATGCAGAAGAAGAGAAAGTTGATAGGATTGCAGACCGTTGATCTAGACTTCTGTGAAGATTGTATCTTGGGAAAAATATAAGAAAGTCAGTTTCACAAAAGCTGCAAGAGTACAAAAGTCTGAACATCTGGAGCTGGTTCATACATATGTATGGGGTCCATCTCAGGTACCTTTCCTTGGTGAATCTCATTATTTTATTACTTTCATTGATGATGCAACTAGAAAACTGTGGGTTTATTTTATCAAACATAAATCCAATGTGTTCAGCTTCTATTGGTCTTCAAGAATAGAAGACAAAGGAAAGCTCACACCAAGACTATTGAAGACGTGGTGTGTACCATAAATCAGTCTTCAAGTGAGAGATTGTTGAGATTTATCCTGTGAAGACTGATTAGTTGAATACAAGTGAAGAGCATTGCTGATGTGACTGATCTCTCTCCTGCCTTTTGATTGGCTGAGAGCTCTTGTGCTGGATTGTTGATGTGTCTGATCCGCCTCATGCATTCTGATTGGATGAGAAGTGTTGGGTTGGATTGCTGAGATGCTTAATCCACATCTTGCATCTTGATTGGTTGAGAGCTGATGGTGTGGATTGTTGAATGCTTGGTGTTCTTTTGTTGTATTATAAAAGGAGCCCTGCGACACCACATATTGCATCCCAACTTCATTCAAGCAATAGTAGAGAGAGTCTGGTGTGAGCAAGTGGAGTAGGCACATTGCCGAACCACTATAAATCCTTGTCTTGTGTGATTGTGCGTGCTTTCTTCTTCGATTGTGGTTCTAGTCGTGTGGTGCTTGATTAGATCTGTCCCCAACACTCATAACAACAATCTGCACTCATTGGATCATGCCACATCGGAGATAGCTCGATGTTGCCGTCGAAGCTTAATTCCTCGCTGTTACCAAGGTATATTGAAGCTGGAGTTTCGATCGTGTGTGGTGGATGGCTGGAGAAATGACCACAATAGATTTTATAGGGGGAGAGTTAGTTTTTGGTTTATGCCAATGGTTATTTTAAAGATGATATGCATATATCGCAAGATTGTTTGTATACTTGTGCATATTATTTCCGCAAAGAAGCTACTTAGAAACGAACTTCTGTTGGCAGATGTAAAACTTCAAAGTTCAATTTATTAAATCAAAGTTGTAATGTTGCATTTTAAATTGTGTAAATATGAAATATCAAAGTGAAATAATAAGAACACGATGGTAAGCATATGAAGAATACTGGATTTTTACGTGGAACCCTACTCTGTGAGGAGCGGGATAAAATCGCAGGAGAACATCTCAAAGGGCAGATTCTTGTATTTCATTCTCTCAACGAGTACTGGAGTGTGGGGTCTTTATATAGCCCTACTCCAAAATCTCATCACTAATAGATGTGGACTATATCTAGATCATTCTCCAACACTCCACCTTAAACTGGAGCATGCAATGCTCAACTTGGATAAAAAGAAAAAGACATGAACTCATTCAATGAATACATGACACTACGCACCATAACGACTCAACGCATACTCTATCCATTGCTATTGAGGATGGTGCTTCGCATCTTGTCCTAGTGAGGATGAATTTGAGGTCTGGCCTCCTGTGAAGAGTCTCTTCTGTTGTCAAAAAAACACATGTGGGGGATAGGTCATTACCCATGGGGTGATATGTTGTCGAATGTATTTTTCTTCAAGCCGTGGGAATATGCATACGAAGATCGGGCCTCTCTCTTGAGACCTCGAAGTAGGTCCGCTCTATTGGGAACCTCAAAAAGATCTTGTACCGGAGTTCATGATCACTGGAGTCTGCTTTTGCTTGCATAGAGTTGGTATATGAATAGAATCTCTAAAAATAATGGATGAACGTCTCATATACTCTTTCACTCCCCCATTTCTCTCATACTTGTCAGAATTTAGAGTGGTACTCAACTTTGTTGGGAGAATAAATGAAGGGAGTTTGAAAAACACATCATGAATTTTTATTTTATTATTTTTCCGCTCTCTTTTTTTGCACAAATCATCCTTCTTTTTCCATAGATATCTTTTTTTGTTTGGCTATTCTTTTTTAGCCGCATTCTCTTCTTTTTTAAGTCGTTCTCCCTTTTTTTGACTTTCTTCCCTTTTCTTTGGATAGATGCAGCTTAATTGAGGCCCAATATTCCCACCTCTTCTCTCTTTTTGTACACAAAGTAGCCCAACATGGTCCATAATCCCTTTTGCTACTTTTTTTAAAGTGGATCACAGTCGAAATTGGAGCACAATTCCTCCTCTTGTTATAAAACTCTCTCTCTCTCTCTCTCAACTTTCTCGTTTATTTTTTGGATTTTATCGGTTGTGCCTTTTCGAGATATTGCAATATCAGTTATACCTCTCTTTTTTTGGGAATATCAGTTGTGCCCCCGACTTCTAGTCGTTCTATCATTTGTACCCCTCTGTTACTTTGATCGTCAATAAGTTGGATTTAATCATGATTTAATCAAATCCTGGTGTAGTTAATAGGGCTAATCTGGAAGAAAAACCCTGCCTCCTCCTCTAACCCATCCTCTTCCTCCTGATCAACCATTGAAGAAGCGGTTGCAGAAGATGCTCTTTGTCGATGGGGTCGTTGTTGGGAGGGGCCTCTTTGTCGTCAGTGGCTACAAAGCAGAGGGTCTGAAGTGGAGGGCATCAGGGCAGAGCAACTGCCATGGCTTCAGCTGAGTATCAGGTATATTCTATATATCCATCATCACGTCGTTGAAATCCTCAAGGAACAGTAGGAGAGAGTTCACCGACTTGAGCCGATCGGTGAGCTTGATCAACCCATCACACCACAAATCATGGACCTCTTCTGCATCGACTTGATCAGCTCGCAATCAAGTTCAACATGTCACTGTACATCTTGTACACAAGTGATGCCACCATGTTTGGCTTCTTATTGCATTTCTCCACGCTTGACCCACTTCTGCCAAATGATATCATGGACATAAGAGGGAAGAGCCGCTCCGATATTCACTTCGAAAATCCTGCCTGATGATTTTCCAGATACAACAGTTATGGGAAAGAACACGATGTATCGATGGTTCCTTCACCCGAGCCAGTGAATGGATGGGGTCAAAGGGATCCTTCTGAACTCATACATCATCCTAGAGCCCATTTCCATCAAGTTGCTGTAGGAGGATCTCTTTTTTAGAGATGTCCCTATTGGGGATATAAGGAGATGCGGAACAATCAACAACCCATGATCTGTATCCCCTGAAACTGTCCTGCAGCAAAGATGTCACAACACAATATATGTTCCCCACACGGGAACTCAAATGCAACAATGACAAGCAACCACAAGCAAGCAAGCAAGCAACCACACGAGACACGGATTTTTACGTGGAAACCCTTGCTCAATGTGAGCTAGGGAAAAACCACGGGGCAAGACCGGCAACGATTCTACTACGGTCAAATGGAGTCAAATGTTCTTCCCGGTTTTGTTGCCCACAAAACCGAGGTACACGCCACACACAATGGATAGTTGTTTAACAAGTATCTAACTATCCCTAGGTATCCAAAATACCAAATATTGTGCTTAAATCCAAAAGGATAAAGTGACTCCCCTTGTGGGCTCCCGGATGGAGACCCAAACACGAAGCTCGGCTTCTTGAGGTCGTTCCCAACGACCTCCCGCTGCTCCCTAGACACGCCCAAACTGTAGCCCTCAATCCTTTGCCCTAGCTGCTCTTCTCGAGCCCAAGCTGCCGGTGCGCTCTCTCTCCCGCTCGGCCTCTCTCGCATGCGTGGAGGAAGGAGAGCAGGGTCCGAAACCCTCTCTCGAACTGCTGCTGGACACAGCTGAAAATGGGAGGAATGGGGCACACGGAAGGCGTGTTTCTGCACTCTGGAGTGTCTCGGACAGTAACCCCCGATGGGGGGCCGACTGGGGTTCTCAAATGGCTGGGCAAATATCAAATATGCCCATCCCCCCAAGTTGGGGCTGGAACATATTGCAAGTATACCCAACAACCTCCCCCTCCAGCCCCAACGGGGAGGTGTGGTCCTGTGATGGAGATCAACAAGAGGTGACATCGCTCAGCTCTCTACAGAGCTGAAGCTTGTCACGAGTGACTGCCTTTGTCAACATGTCTGAGGGGTTCTCATCGGTGTGAATCTTCTTCAACACGAGTTGCTTCTGTTCTATTGCATCCCTCAGCCAATGGTATCTCACATCAATGTGTTTTGTGCGAGCATGGTGCATGGTACTCTTGCTCAAGTCTATAGCGCTCTGGCTATCACAAAACACAACTGGCTCACTGTCTTCAAATCCAAACTCACCAAGGAAGCGTTGTAGCCACAACACTTCTTTCCCAGCCTCTGCTGCTGCAATGTATTCTGCCTCAGTAGTTGAGAGAGCAACACATTTCTGTAGTTTGGATTGCCACGATATGGCTCCCCCTGTAAAAGTGAAAATGTAGCCTGAGGTGGACTTTCTCTGGTTCATATCTCCTGCCATATCGGAATCAGTGAAACCACAAAGTTTGGGATCTGACCTCCCAAAAGCAAGACACATACTTGAGGTCCCTCTCAAGTATCTCAAGATCCACTTCACTGCCTCCCAATGGTCCTTCCCTGGATTGGACATGAACCTGCTCACCACGCCCACTGCATGGGCTATGTCGGGTCTAGTGCAAACCATTGCATACATGAGGCTCCCAACTGCGGATTGGTACGGGATCTTGGACATCTCTGCTTTCTCCTCAGAAGTAGAAGGACATGACTCTTTGTTCAGCTTGAAATGAGAGGCTAAGGGCGTACTGACAGGCTTGGCAATCTTCATGTTGAACCGCTCCAACAAGCGCTCAACATAGCTCTCCTGTGACAACCACAGCATGTGCTTCTTCCTGTCCCTTGTAATCTGCATCCCAAGGATGTGACTGGCCTTGCCCAAATCTTTCATCTCAAACTCCTTGGAGAGTTCCCTCTTGAGCTTTGCAATCAGGTTGGAATCATGACCTACAATCAACATGTCATCCACATATATCAAAAGAATGACGAACCTGTCATTGGGAAGACGACGAACATATATGCATGGGTCGGTTGTAATCCTCTTGAAGCCTTGCTTTCCCATGAAAGCATCAAACTTCAAGTACCACTGTCTTGGGGCTTGCTTCAAGCCATAGAGACTCTTCCTCAACCTGCATACCATATGCTCTTTCCCTCTCTCTTGAAAACCATGTGGCTGCTCCATGTAGATCTCTTCCTTTAAATCACCGTGAAGAAACACCATCTTCACATCCATCTGCTCCAGCTCAAAATCCATGCTAGCAACAAGTCCTAGCACCATTCTCACTGAGTTCATCTTCACCACTGGGGAGAAGATCATCATAGTCCACTCCTTCCTTCTGGTTGAACCCTTTCACTACCAATCTGGCCTTGTACTTCACATGCTTGTCGCTGTCATCTGACTTCAGCTTGTACACCCACTTGTTCTTCAAGTCTCTCTTCCCTTTAGGAAGCTCAACAAGGTCAAAAGTGTGGTTCTTTCTGAGAGATAGCATCTCTTCATTCATTGCATTCTGCCAATGACCCTTGTCCTTATGCACCTGTGCCTCCTAAAAGGTGTATGGCTCACATGCGTCTGTGAGCATCACATACCTGGAAGTGGGGTAACGGGATGATGGCTGGCGTGTCCTCTCAGATCGCTTGACCTGAGGCTCTGCTGTGTCTGCAACTGGATGAGGCTGCTCCCCCTGCCCTAGGTCCCCTGGACCTGCATCAACGGGGTCTGCATCCGGCTCATGATGTTCTAGCTGCCCATCCTCTCCACCTGTACCCTGTACTGGAGAGGGCTCTGTGTCCTCATCACTGTCATCATCCATGGAGATCTCATCTCCATCACCACTCTCAGTGGTGTCCTCAGCCAATGCCTGATTCTCATAGAAAATCGCATCCCTATGCCTGGTAACTGTCTTCTTTCTTGGATCCCAAAGACGGTATCCAAACTCCTGATCTCCATAGCCAAGAAAAATACAAGGCATCGCCTTGTCATCCAACTTCTTCCGCTGCTCCTTGGGTACCAATGCATACGCCTTGCATCCAAATACCCTCAAATGAGCATATGAGGGGTCTTTCCCTGTCCAAACACGCTCTGGAATCTGAAAACCCAAAGGAACTGATGGAGATCGGTTAACCAAGTAACAAGCGGTGCGAACCGCCTCAGCCCAAAAGGTTTTGGGCAACTTCGTTGTCTTCAGCATACATCGGACTCTCTCAACAATGGTCATGTTCATCCTCTCAGCTAGACCATTGTGTTGGGGTATGCCTGGCTCTGTCCTCTCATGCCTGATGCCGTGCTCTGCACAATAGCCCTGAAAGCTATGGGAGGTGTACTCTCCCCCATTGTCTGTGCGTAGACACTTCAACAATTTTCCTGTCTCACGCTCAACCATGGCATGGAACTTCTTGAAGCAATCAAACACTTGATCCTTCGATCTCAGCACATACACCCACACCTTCCTAGATGCATCATCAATGAAGGTGACAAAATACATGTTGCCTCCCAAAGAGACTGTGTCCATAGGACCACAAACATCCGAGTGAACCAACTGTAGAAGGTCTCCCTTCACCTTGGATCTCGCTCTGTATGGCGCACTCCTGCTCTTCCCAACCTCACATGCATCACAAGGAGACAAAGTGATGTCATTGTGGTAGGGGATCAACTCTCTCTTGCTCAGAAGCTGCAAGCCCTTCTGGCTCATGTGGCCAAGCTGACGGTGCCACAAATCTGAGTTATCTGCTTCACTAGCATGCAGACTACCGTCCATGACCTTCACTCTAGTCATATAGAGTGTGTGACACAAGCTGCCCCTGGCCATGATGAGAGAACCCTTGCTAATCTTGCATCTGCTATCGCCGAACTTCAGATGGTAGCCTTCACTATCTAGCTGTGAGCTAGATATAAGGCTAAGCCGCACATCAGGAACATGCCTCACATTCTGGAGTGTCATTGAGCACCCAACATCCGTCTGGATCGAGATGGTGCCCATGCCAATGATCTTAGAGTAACTTTCTTTACCCATCAAGACTCTCCCATAATCACCCCTAGTGTAGGTGGTGAAGAACTCCCTGTGTAGAGTCACATGATAGGAGGCGGCCGTGTCAACTACCCACTCCAAATCGCTCCCTGCATGTAAGCACTGGTCCTGGATGGTGAGAATCACCTCTTCTGCACTTTCATCTGCCACAACTGCAGCTAAATTCCCATCTTCCTTTTTCTGATCTTTCTTGGCTTCAGCTTGTTCTCTCTTCCAAACCCTGCAGTCTCTCTTCCAGTGATCGGGCTTCTGGCAATGGTGACACTTTCCTCTGCCCTTGGACTTGTCCCTGAATTTCTACCTCTCCTGTGACGCTCCTCTGCTGCTGGATCTTCCTCTCCTCTCAACTGCATACACATGTGAAGAGGAGGATGCCTCTCCCGAAGAGCGATGTCTAATCTCCTCATTGAGGAGAATGCCCTTGACCATAGCCATGGTCAGCTTGCTATCCTTCGCAGAGTTGCTCACGGTGACTACTGGAGTCTCCCAACTGTCTGGCAGTGAACCCAACAAGAGAAGTGCATGCAACTCGTCATCAAGTACCAAACCCATGGAAGTCAACTGGTTGATGATGCTTTGGAAGTCATTCAGATGCTTTGCCACCTTGCATCCATCCTTGTATTTCAAATTCACAAGCTTTCTAATCAAGAAAGCCTTGTTGGTAGCAGTCTTCTGGTCATAGAGCTCGGACAGCTTGTCCCACAGCTCCTTCGCATTCGTCTCCTCGGCAACGTGATGGAAAACCGACATGTCAAGCCACTTCTGAATGGTATCAATGGCCTTTCGGTTCAATTTTGTCCACTCGCCCGCGGACATATTCTCCGGCTTGGCGCTCTCACCCTCCACAGGATCGTGGAGGTCCTTGCAATACAAAATGTCTTCCATCTTCGCCTTCCAAATCTGCCAGTTGCTACTTGTGAGCTTAATCATAGTGCCTTCATCATCTTTGCCCATTGCTCAACCTGAGCTCTGATACCACTTGTTGGGGATATAAGGAGAATGCGGAATAATCAACCCAGGATCTATCCCCCTAAACTATCCTGCAGCAAAGATGGAACACACAAATATGTTCCCCACACGGGAACTCAATAGCAACAATGACAAGCACAATCACAAGCAAGCAAGCAACCACACGAGACAACGGATTTTTACGTGGAAACCCTTGCTCAATGTGAGCAAGGGAAAAACCACGGGGCAAGACCGGCAACCAATCACTACGGTCAAATGGAGCCAAATGTTCTTCCCGGTTTTGTTGCCCACAAAACCGAGGTACAAGCCACACACAATGGATAGTTCTTCTACAAGTATCTAACTATCCCTAGGTATCCAAGATACCTAATGTTGTGCTTAAATCCAAGAAGGATAAAGTGACTCCCCTTGTGGGCTCCCGGATGGAGACCCAAACACGAAGCTCGGCTTCTTGAGGTCGTTCCCAACGACCTCTCGCTGCTCCCTCTCGAACTCGCCCAAACGGTGCTCCCACGCCCAACTCCAAGCCCTAGCCGCTGTGCCAAAGCTCGAGCTGCTGCTGCCCTCGAGCACGGCCTCTCTCGCACGCTCTCCCGCTCGCGTGGAGGAAGACGGAGAGGATGGGTTCCGAAACCCCTGCTGCTGGCGCTCCTGGAATCGGCGAATAGGGCTGGAATGGGGCCGATGCTCTTCTCTGGAATGGGTTTCTCCCAAAGAACGAATGGAGCTGCTGTGCGTGAAATCCCTTGGAATTGGGGCTGCCCAATTGATGGAAAAACTGCAGCAATGCCCCTGCCAAAGGGGCAAATAGCTACAGCCCAAGTTGGGGCTGGAACCATAAAAAACCCAACACACAGGTCTCTACATACTTTCCATGTTTCCTCTTTCTCCTCCCCTTTCTCTAACTTCTCCTCATTTCTCTTCTCTTATCCTCTCAAATTCATCTGTTCTTATTAGTTTAATCTTCAAATATATCAAACTTTTTTTATTTTACCTATCGACCTCCATCCTCGCCATCTCTATCCTGCCATTTCACCTTCTACCTTTCCATATCTACCCATCTTCGGCCACGCATGATGGCTGGAGCTTTGGTTCCTTCTTCCATTTTGTCGGAACCCCGCTCACTTTTCTACGGTGACTTTGGATCGAGGCACCAGTACTGCTTCGAGTCGATGAGATCAACATGCAGGTACAAGCATCGAGAGCTGCATCGAGTCAACGCTGACGGAAGTCTAAGGCGATTTCCTTCATCATCTGAGAAAAATGAAGCATGTGCGCCATATGGAGCTGAGTCGCGTAGACCTGAATCACATCATTTATTCTGATCGAGATCTCGACGCGAGAACCTAACATCAACCGCGAAACACCTGCATCAAAGATCAACCACCACCAGAGAACTAAGCGAACCATCGGTCAGAGATACGAACTGCACATCTGAGAATCGACCAAAGCATAGCAGAGCTCCGCCGCCTAATCGTTCTCCTGCAAGCTTCATCTAGGAATCGAAACATTGGAGCATTAACTTCGAATTTTTGGAAATCTAAAGCATCCATTCCCGAACATGAGGTTTAGCAGAAGGCGTCGCATTTGATGATTATAATGGGATAACAGAGCTGCAGTAACTTTGAGGCTTCATCGGAAGAATCCAATCACCTATAGGTAATCCCCTTCATCGATTCATTTGATTTCATCTGAATCTCATTTTTTTGTTGTAGGAGACTTTAACAGAAGGAGACTTTAACAAAAGAATGGAACATCACATGGAGATTGCTATTTAATTGAGATTTGCCGTGAGAATATGATCCTAAATGAAGATTGTTGCTCGGAAATTAGAACAGTGGTGTCGCTTGCAGTAGTAATAAAAAAACTTGTCATCCAGATTGCAGTAGAACCCTACGATTGAGAGTAAGATCGTGACTATCGTTGTGATACGCGTGGGCACCAGCGCTGAAGGATCATCAGCATCGTCCAATCTAATAGCTCTAGCCACAAACGATCGATCCGCATCCAACGCAACAGAACTGATTATGTGTCAGACGCAGGATAAGCCCCCCGCCCCATCGTTTTACCGCTTAAGCATCACAAGTGAGAAGTGCATGTGCAACTTGTTTTTTTGGGCATTTTGTAGATTATCCCGCGAAACTCTTGCATTTTGCGAGTAGGTCCCGCTCCAGATCAAATCACGTGCAGACCATGTACTTTCTGGGATATTTGCACGCTCAACACTTGTTCTTGATTTTATTGCAAGCAGGTCCCCGGCAACTCAAGCAATCACGTGATTTGTACGTGGTTCTTGGTCTATTTGCGTGCAAAACCTCCAATTATAGGCTAATTTGCACGTAACTCTATCTTTTCTATAATTACACTTATATCCCTTTAGAAGTATATTATACAATATGTATTATAATACCTATTAGACAAAATAAAAAATAATAAAAAATACATAAAAATAGTGTATTTTATACTAAATACAATATTAAATAAAGTTTTAAAAAATAAAAAGTTTTTTTATTTATAAATAAATCCTTTAAAATCCCATAAAAATATAATAAACTTTAAAAATAAAAAATCTTAAAACATCATTTAAACTCCTATAAAAAGTACTTGTGGTATATTTTACTATATTTATTATATTTTACATAATAAACCAAAAATAAAATAAAAATTGAATAAAAAATACAAAACTCATTAAAATTTTCCAAAAATCATAACTAAATAAATAAAAATCACATTAAAACGTACAATATATGTTTTAAAGATAATTTCACAAATTCTCAATAAAAATAAAATAAATTTTCACACTATTTTTAATTTTAAAAATAAAAAATACCTCATAGTTTTTAATAAAAAAATCAAGTTCCAACATTAAAAATATTTCAAAATCCATAAAAATTATAAACATCTTCTAAAAATCCATAAAACAGAAAAAAAACAAAATTACAACATAAAAATAACAAATAAAAATCAAATAAAAATTACAAAACATATTCTAATAATAACAAATACAAAATACTTAAAAATTATAAAATTAATATAAAATTTATAAAAATTAAATAAAAATCTAAAAAAATCCCTAAAAATATATAAAAATCTTGAAAGCTAATAAACCTTAGTTTCTACCATTTCACCCTAGTTTTCCAACAGTTTGCCTCCCTAAGTTCGACACTCATGTACTTTCACTATACATCAAAGTTTAGGAGTATAAATAAAACGAATAAAAAGATTAACTAAAAATTAATATTTTCTGCACAAATCCACCTGGTCAATACAACGAACATAGTTATCTCACTCACAAAAAATAAATAAAAATAAAGGCGGAAAGCTCAAATCACGGGAAACAAAATAAACAAAGGCGATAAAACATGAAAAATCTGGTACAAGGCCCCCTAGTGAACAGACACCCGGGCACTGAACCTTGTGGAGTGCAGAGAGTAGTGTCCAAATTAATTACAAAGTATTTGCAAAAATTAAATCTCTCTCTCAAACACATACCAAAAAATGTTATGCTTAATGTTGCTCTTCTCCTCTTTCCCTGCTCTTCTCTCCTTCTCTCTCCTAGTTAGCTCAAAAGAAGAAAGCCAACCTCCACTAGCTATGGGTGAACCCACCTCCTAAGAGGTAGTCCTCGTTAAGTGGTCCCTCGAAGAAAGATTAACAAGAAATTAAATTAGAACAGTCAAATAATTATCAAAGAATAAGTGATGAAAATGTAAATAAAAAGGACAGATATATATACAAAAAAGTGTGCTACAATCCGTTGCTCCCTGACAATGGCTCCATTTGAAAAGACCGGGATCCTGCGAGGGTCTGAAGTAGTCTACGTGTTGTTGATGCGACCGCTCATGAAATCTCAGTTTTTAAACAATCAACCCACAATTCAAAGATGAAGCAATAAAGGCAAAGTGGATCAAAATTTATTATAAACCCTACTATAAAATGCGTATAGTGGAAAATGGAGTAGGGTATTAAACATAGGGAACACATGATGTAGCAATATATATTATTTATAAATAAATAATATAAGTACATGTGTATATATAACTATGCATAATATTCACCAAATAAAGTGGATTTTTAATAATAGAATTTTGTATTTTATTTTTGATTTTATATTTTTATATTTTGATTTTAAATTTTTTGATTTTATATTTTTTTTGGATTTTTAGATTTTTAGATTTTATTTTTTCCTTTTAAAATAACCAATAGAGCTATATATAGAGTATGTATACAATATAGACTAGGATAGATATAAATAATAATGAAAATAGTCAAAATAAAGACAATGAAATAGTTTTTTATTTTTCATTATTTTCTACTATTTTTTGTGATTTTTTGCGGATTTTTGTTAATTTATATGTTTTTAAAGTCAAAAATACCCTTAAATGGGGATAAAATTAATACCCGAAATTCAAATGGAGATGAAAATAGCAAATAGAATAAAAAATTCTCCAAATTAATTTTAATATGTAGATAATAATATAAAGAAAATAGAAAATAGAAAATAGATTTTTTGGAATTTTATACATTTTTATAAAGGTTTTTAGGGTTTTTCAATTTTTAGGAGTTTTATTTTGTACTTTTTAGTGATTTTTGTGCTGAAGGTTAATAATACTTAAATAAGTAATACATATTTTTTGGGAATTTTTCAAGGTGATTTTACAATTTTTTGGCTTTTTTAAGACAAACAGGGGCTGAGCGTGCACTATTCAATTTTTAGAAAAGAGGAATGGAGCATAAATACAAAAATAAAATTACAACATGATCAAGCATCATCCAAGTACCTACCCCTATTTTTTGGTGATTTTTAAACATAGAATTATTTTTAATAAATAGAAAATAACACACAAAATTACTTGGCCCAGTAGGGGTATAATTGTAAATAAAATAATATGTGAGCATTGCAATGTAATTTCACCCAAAATTAAGACTAATAATCAAGTTCTATATATTGAAAAATAATTACATAAACATGTGAGGGCTTTAGGGCAAATTTGATAATATAAATGTACGCATGCACGTGACTCTAGCTGAGACCAAATTATAATAATTGAAAAGTTCAGGGTGTTACATGCAATTTATCCAATAATTTTTAAAGTAGATAAAATATTTTCAGGCCCTTTTGATAAATACAAAAAGCAAGAAGAGGGTTGTGTGATTTACCCACTTAAGCACCTAGATCCAAGCATTGAGGAGTCGCCACGTGTCCAATCGAGTTGCTCTGATCGTGTACCCCTTCGTGAGAAATCAACGGTCTAGATTATATCTGAACCGTAGTTCTTGATCGAGCGACGATGAGGGGACCTGGAAGAACCAGCAAGAACAAGATACCAGTGACTTTTGATTCGTCAATCCTCGCTCCTCCGACGGCCTTTGTCTTCTCCGATGGGCCCAGCAGGTAGCTGGGCCTCCTCTACGTGCAGCAGCAGGGTCTGATGAAGGCGAGCAAGCAAGGAATGATCTGGCAAGGGTGGACCATCTGGAGCAGCTCCAGGTGGGCGTTAAGGCTCCAGATGCGCCTCCAAACCTGCAAAAGGGCACCAAAAGAATCCCGGGCACGAGGGTTATCTCCTCGACTCGGGGTTTACACGAAATGCTGGGGGAACATAATGGAGGGGGAGCTCCAACGAGGTAGCGGTGAAGGGAGCTCGATCCCCAGATACACGATGGATCCGGGTTGGATGGAGGGGGTATCGATGGAGAACGCGGAGGGGATTGAAATGCGTGGAAATCAAGGTGGATCAACGGTCGAATGATTTTAAATCAGTCCTAGAGCTCGAGCTCCAAGTAATTGGGTGTTTTCGATTTAAGCGTTAATTACTCAATTAAAAGGCAAACTAAAGATGCTAAACTGAAATTAGAGTAAAGGACTACCTAAGAATGCAAGAAACAGGGGCTCAACCGGTCTGAGGTGGCCAGGAGCAAGACTGTCGGCGGTGCTCCGACGGTGGTTGGATACACCTCCTCCGATGGCTCTCCTCGCTGCAAATCACGACCTACTCCATGCTGTCACCATGGGGAAGATCACAGGGGTGATCTGAGTGGCTAAAGATGGAAGAAAATGGATCTAAACGTCAAAAAAGGTGAAGGGGCTTATTTATAGGCAATTTTTAGCGAGTTTCGAGAGGATATTGCATAAGATATAGCGAGGGTTGGTAGAGATTCTAGGATGGGCGTGGAGGAGGGACGAGGTAGGAGCACGATGGTGGTAGTCTCAAGGGTCATGAGTGCTGGAGGAAGTATGGAAAAATCGATGAAGAGGCGGCCTCGTGACTTCTGACAGGCGTCAGAAGGGAGACCGGACAATTGACCAAGGTCAACAAAGAAACGAGTCTGATTGGTCCACGTAGACCAACCAGGAAATTCCAAGGCAAAATGCCTTGGAAATTGGATAATAGATAGAATTCAATTTTATTATTTTTAGGATATAAAATAAAAAAATACTTCTAATTTTGTGTAGTTATACGTGTTTTTATTTATTTTTTAGAGGTGTTTATTTACAAGTTATTTTCTTA
This sequence comes from Ottelia alismoides, assembly GCA_037367405.1. Lineage (NCBI taxonomy): Eukaryota > Viridiplantae > Streptophyta > Magnoliopsida > Alismatales > Hydrocharitaceae > Ottelia > Ottelia alismoides. The sequence goes on along the minus strand of JAZKJV010010268.1, from coordinate 118,618 downwards.
AGGTACATATATAGGTGTATTTACCTATGTTTTAGGTATTTTTTGTATTTTGTATTTTATTATTTACATTCCTTAGTTTATATATTTATAACTTAATTTTAGGTATTTAAATATATTTTTATTATATTTTCTGATATATCATATACACTTACTTAAATACAAGTATTAATTGTATAGGTTTACTTATAGGTAATTTATCTATGTATTATATATATCTTTTATTTTAGTGTTTTCTCTATTATTTTATTCATGTTTTAATATGTACTATTTACAGAGTAATTTATCTATGTATCATATATATTTTTTATTTTAGTGTTTTCTATATTATTTTATTTATGTTTTAATATGTAATATTTACAGAATTATAGAAATATAAAATTACAAAAATAAGAATAATAAATAAAATAATTATTTTAATCAGGTATACTATACAATAGGGGTCCAAACCTAACTTTAACTCCTTAACTCCAGAAAATATGAAACCACCTTTATTAAATAGCTTATTAAAAGTTACATATAATTAAGTAATTTTGATATATTTTGAGTTTTTTTATTTGAGAGATATGGGTCTATGAAGTTTGACTTTTGGAATTTTATTTTGTGTATAACATGCACAATGTATATTGTTTTTATGTGAAATAAATTTTGTATTTTTCTATGTATTATTATATACAACTTTCATGTACAAAATTACATTATTTGAAGTGTAAAAAATAAAGAATAAAATAAGTCCCAAAAAGCAATTATTTGGCTATTTTAGTAGAGTGATTGCTATGCATTTTCTGTACATTTAGCCGCCCTATCTCCCCCTACTTTATTCCTTGTCGAGTAAGTCATCATGATGACTAAGTCTCGGTGGCTAAGGTCACTTCAGTGTCCTTGACACTTTGCTCTTTTTCTCTTTTCCCTTTATTCTTTTATTTTGGTGATAAATACAATAAATGTACAGTATTTTATATAGTATTTTGTGCAATTTAATGAGTGTTTATTTTAACAAATTAATGATATATACATACATTCATCTATGGTTTAAAGGCCAAAATGAAAGAATAAAGGTGATGAAATGGAGATTCGTCACCTATCCGAGGGGATTGCATCTCAAAGTATTTGATGATGTAGATGCTAAAGTTGCTTGCCCTTGTGCATCAGTTATGGGAAGTCTGGTGTATGTTGGATGTGTACAAAAACTAGATGTCTGCCATGTAGTGGGAGTAGTAAACGGTTACTAGTCCTACTATGGAGATAAAATACTTAATTGCAGTAATAACAATGACTTCAAAGATAACTAGACTTTTGAGATAGTGATCTCAAAGTCTTGTCTTTAAAAACCTTATGACTTTATAGATAGTGATCTAAAAGATCTTACCTACAGATGCCTTATAAGACTTGAGATTATGTCTTAGTCCATGGAGATAAAGATCTCCAGGCCTATGTGTGTTCTAATAAGGATAATAAAAACTTATTGTTGTTGTAATAATTATAATGATTATTGAGTTGTAGTGTCAAAGACTCTATAACTACTTTAACAAGATTGAGTATTGATTGTATAAGATGCAACATTCACATTGGATGCGAGCACTGTTACTAAGAGATATACAAGTACCGTAAAAGGACTTGACCTAGTCTCTCGGGAATAGAATGATTGATCAGCTTATCAAGCTATTTTTTTATATAGCTTATGATTAGCACATGAGTGTGGGTTTAAAGATTAGCCTATTAATGGCTCTTTGGGCTAGTGGGAGATTGTTGGACATGCGAAACCACAACGAGCCATCTTTCAATAAATGTTATTGCAAATCATTCCACAACCTAAAATAAAGAATAAATAATTTTCTTAATAGGTCCTTTGTACAATTAGGGCTATGTACAATGGCCATCTTAATGACATATAATTGTTGATTCAAATGTTGAATCATAGAAGTTGGTGCTTGGATGGCATCTAAAGAGTTAGATTGATGACTTACCAAGCACTGTCAAATGATTTTTTAAAAATGATTTCCAGCATGAGAAGAAGATGGCAATTCTTTTCTAAAGATTGATATCAAACTGACCTCTTATGTATGCCCTCTACATAGGAATAGAGATTCAGATGTTTTAAATAAGTTGGGTCAAAGAGTTGACTTAATGAGATTGAGATAACCAAGACCTATGGCGTATACTGTCATGATATATGCATGCATCCTCTGACCGGAGATAGATGTGTTATTATATGTCTGAGTATGTACATTTGACATACCGATATGTTGACCTAATCAAAGTCTATACACCGGTGAGTTGGTGAGCATACAAGGGCTTATGAGTAATACAATGTCTCAAAGGAGACATATAGGTTCATTACTGAACCGGAAGACACGAGTTCACTCATAAGATATTGTCAAATTTCATGCATGGTCGTCTCACTTTAGAAGCTTGACAGAATTTATAGGTATGTGATGAATCTCTAATTCATCTTGTTAACTTAGTAAAATTGAACAAAAATGGTTGCTAAGGGCTTGCATTTCTCTTCTTTTGGTGCATAAATCTCAGCTCATATGTATGCACCCATTACATTTATCGAACACAACGGAATGGAATAATATACCTATTGTATTATACATAAACCTATATTTACATCCAACATTTGCCATTATCATAATCACCATCATCATTATTAGAACATAAATCGCATATCTCCACAATTAAATTTTGAACAAAAGTATTCTTTTGCAATGACCTGAATCTAGCAAAAGATATCCAATTGATAAGTATACCAAAATTCAAGTTAAATTCGAATTGGATGCTCACCAATATACTTTATGCCTAAATCATTACCAACCATTAATTACTCTTAATATCTTTCCTTAGTTCGACATATTTCCCCAAATTTACACTGCCATCTAGTGGGAATTACTCGTACCAATTTTGGATACGTTTCTTTTAATTATAACTTCTATTATTTTATCTTCAAATTAATGTCTAAAATTCTCTCTTGACTCAGGTTTCTGCAACGTCTGTTTCGTCTCCATGAGTGCCATCTTATCCTCGGGCACGGCACCTCGAGAGAACGACAGCCTAGGGAACCTGCAAGCTTCTGCAAGCACACTACCGGCTCCCATGATATCTTCTTCAAAAACTCCTCCATCAACCTTGGGTGTACCCCGGACGCCTCGTCTTCGCGACACTATGGGCCTGTTTGATTGCCAGGGTATCCTAAGCTACCCTGTCATATCCTAGCTCCAACCCTTGGTTGGGAATACTTATATTGACCCTACAATTTATTTGGTATAATGGTTTTTACATTTTTCAAATGCACTTATTAACATAAAAAATATATTATAATCATTAAAAAAAATTAATATAACACATAATCAATGTCACATCACATCGCAATTATCATCCAATCATCTCTAACCCTCCAAACATCTACTATTGACATGATGATACCTCAACCCAGCCCAACCCTCGATCAATCTACGAGAAGAACTCATCAATGTCATCATCTAGTCGAAGAGGCATCAATATGGGGGAGGTCATTTCCTGCAACCTCAAGCGGCCAGAAAGGAAGCTCACCGCCATCCACCGTCATCTCTGGTGCGACCCCATGCTCCAGTCCGTTGCCCTGCGCACCCCCGCTGATCCCGCACCGCCACGATCCGATCATCGGCGTGCCGGTGCGCTGCTCGCTCGCTCTAGCCTCGCGCCCAGCTCCTCCCCAACTCGCACCACTGTGCGTCCAACGCCGTCGTGCACCCCTCCCGCGCCTACTCCTCTTTGCCCCGCTAGGGCGTCGAACTTAGAAGAGAAATCCCCCTCCTTTGACTTTTTATGTTAATTGGATTGGATCATTCTGCATATTTTCTGGACGTTTGGATTAGAAGTAAATTTTGTTTTCTCAAATATTTTGGTGCAATCGACACTCTACTGTTATTCTGTCTGTTTAAGAAAAACCGGCAAAGAAAACTTTGTGAGTTGTTATTTTGCATTGCAAGTAGGCCCTTAGATGTCTAGGTTTTTACAAATCGATCTTTGAAAATTGAATTGAGCTTTGGTATTACCATAAAAATTTCACAAAAAAAAATCTAAAATAGTAAATAGTATTCTAACAATCTTAGCATAGATATTTCATGTTTTGAAGTATTGAAACTCAATGTTAGACATAGGTGTTATTTGATCATTTCTAGTCAAAATCAAAGTGAAAGAAAATGTAGAAAATTTGCGCCGACTTAACTAGTCCATGTGGATTCGAACCTCTACTTGCATTATACACTTTACATATTTCTATTATGATGGTAGTTGTATCTTTATTTGTTTGATCTTGGCTACTCGTGGTTCACGACATTGCTTAAATTCACCAATTAAACCGCGAAAAACCTAGTCAACAGTATGATATGTGCTTTTGGAAAGTATATATATGATCAATACCTAATCAGAAACTTAATGATAAAACCATAAAGAAATGAGTTCAAATATGATCTAAAACTTCAGGTTTAATCTAGGTCTTCCAGTATGTATGATGTATGGGTATTAGGAATACTCAGGGGTGATTTGATCGTCAATGATTGAATAACCGTGACACTTCCATGGCGATGGAGTGATGAAACAGATTTGGATTTTAGTGACTTCTTCGGTAGATCAGTAAACAATCTTAGTCCAAACGTTGGACATTGATCTAAATATGATTCGGATGTGATAAGAAGATTAGATTTGCGTTTTGATTTAATCAAACATCTATGAGAGGATCCCGAGATTTGGATTCGAAATATGATCTTAATATCCGAGTCACTATACATGAAATGTGCAATCGTCATTTACTTATCTCCAAGGATCCGTAGACAAAGCACATTGTTCTTGAAATAGTTCAAGAATAATTCAGTTGTTGATAATATATCTGAGCAATGTGAAATGAGTAATTGAATATGATTTAATTATTATAAATGGTGTGAATATGATTCATATTATTCAGACACATTAGATTGATTGTCTAAGATAATCAAATATGCTTTAATTGTCATGAATAATATGAATATGATCCATAGTATTTTGGACACATGAGAATTGACATATAAGATAAATAAACATACTTTAGTTATCAAAGATGTGATTAATATGGATATTAATATTCATAATAATCATAAATATTATAAAATGTAATTTATAATATAATGGAGAGAGATAATTATAAATAGGAATTACGAATTAAATATTGATGTGAATTGGATTTACATTGTACAAGTAATTATAAATATATTTTACATTTTATTAGATGGTTGAACTTAATTAATAATTGTCAATGATTTTGTTTGCAATTGTCAAAATATTTTGCAATAATTATTTGATGATAGTTTTTGACAAAAGATTCCATGAATTAAGACATGATGTAATAAGATTACATTAGAATTGGAGGAAGATTCCACTCTTTAATCAAGGGTGGTCGTCCACCTTGATTAAAAAGGAAGGAGGTTTTCTCCTTTCTCTTTTAGTGGATGGTGGAGGCTTACTCATATTCCATTCATGAGAATCTTGATTTAATTAAAACTAAATATGTTAAGATTATTTACAATATATTTATTTTTTTTTAAATTAATTGTTGTTACAAATTTTTTGCAACAAAATCCCAACCATTGATTTGAACTAGGAGTGCATCTCCACTATCTAATATAGTATAAAAGAAAGGGTAGACCTAGCCTTTTCTTTTACACAACACAACATAAAATTGCAAGAGCAATAATCTCTCTCTCTCATACACGTCCAAGAGCCTACATCTCTCAAACCCTAGTGGCCATCCACTTTAGGGTCGTTGAGAGCATTGCCGTCGTCACAATGTTGTTGTGCTGTCGGATCAACTTCTCGTGGATCTCTGCCTTCTTCAATGCTTCTAGCTCGTGAAGAAGGATACATATTTTCTGAGATGAAATCATGAGATCCCAACCTCAGATCATCAACTCGAATTGTGGGAGCTTCATGTGTCATCTACGTGCATGCAAGTGCTTCTACATCGGATTGGACTTGAGCCAGGAGAATCTCTTACTTTAGAGATTAGTGATCGCAAACACACTCCAAGAGGAAATCCTAACTACTCGTTCCTGATCTTGACGAAAATATTTGAGAAGTGTTCTCGAATCATATGGTTTCATCTATTTAAAAATTTAAGATTTTGTTGCTTGTTGCAACTAGTATGACTAGTTGCCCTAGATCGTGCGATCTACACGCCTTTGTGATGCACTAAGGCCCAAACCCTAGCCTTAAAGGACATCTAGAGAGAGTGATAGAGAGGGCTTTGGATATTGCACTCCATTTCAAAGAGTTGAATATGTTACGGAGGTCAATTTTAAGGACAAGGGATTTTGTTTTGGTTTTGCTCCAGTGTGAGAGGATTTCAGATGTGATGGACAAGGCATCAGATGCGCCTCGACTTTTGAGGAATGTACATTGGGAGGGTGAGATTAGGTTGGATAGCTTAGATGCCCAGTGATAACTGGTTTACCACGAGGGTCGCACAATCTCACAATGCGAGACCGCAGTCGATGCATTGACTGCTCAAGAAACCCAAGTCAATCAACAATTAACCCACAATAAAATAATAACAATGAATATAAAAATGTGGAGTTAAAATTTATTATACTCTACAACACAAAATGTATAACATGTAAGCATGCAGAGGTCGAACCACAGAGAGCAAGTTAGGTAGCCTATGATTATTGCTAATCAATGTATATTATGGATATGTGTATATTTATTAATTACGTGGGTTTTTTGTTTTTTATTTATTTATTCATTTATATATATTTTTTAATGAACTTAATAATGAATATATAGGTATATTTAATAATAATAATAAAAAAAATCTATATATATTAGATTAATACATATATACATATATAGGTAAAGATAAACATATAAGTGCTACACATATATGCATTTCTATAGATATATATATAAGTATTAATAAAAAATCTTGTTTTATAATTTTTTTAATTTTTTCTTTTTTTAGTTAATTATATAATATAGGGCTATATAAGGCTATATATACAATATAGGGTTATATAAGAATAAATATGAATAAAAATAAATAAAATATATGAAATAAAATATTTTTAGATTTTATAAATTTTCCAATGTTTTTGTGATTTTTTTGTATTTTTTGCTTATGTGTATATGTTTTTAAAATTAAAGAATCGCAAATTGGGGATTAAATAAATAAACAGAATTGAATTGAAGATTAAAACTAGCAAATAAAATCCAAAAGTCTTCAAATCAATTGTAATAGATGAATATTAATATAAAGAAAAGTAAAGAGCAAAAATAAATATTATTAAGGGTTTTGGGAATTTTATACCTTTTTTATTGGACTTTGGAGCTTTTAATTTTTGTTTTTCTTTTTCTATTTTTAGGGATTTTGATCTTATTTATAAAATATAGTAATAAGCCATATATAGGGAATTTTTACGTCATTTTTCTAATTTTTTGGTATTTTTTGAGTTAAACATGGACAAATGTGCTCATTTTTATTTTTTATAAATATTTAAATGTCAAAAATGCTAAAATAAAAATAAGGTGTGAAAATACAAGTTGTCGGGCACCTAAACCTATTTTTGCATAATTTTAATAAATGAAATTCAAGCAAAAAAAAACATGAACTAGGAAGAGCATATTTACAATTAAAATAAAGATGGGGTGTATGTGCAATGTTCTCAGAAACATACAATGTATATTTAATTTTATGGACTAAATACAAATTCAAAAACCCACGAGGATGTACTTGCAATTTGCCCAGCTCACGTGGGATGACACGTGAGCTGAGCTAGACTAGACCTAATTGTAATATCCATAAACATTAAGGGCATCTATGCAAAATGTCCAGATTTATTCACGCTATCTATTTTATTTACAGAACTAATAAATACAAAAACTGTGGGGGTGAGATTTGTAATTTACCTCTAATAGGCGCTCCATCGTGCGACTGATATACGCCACATATCCATGTGTCGCACATTAGACGGCCGACGAAGGTTGGACTGTGGACGCTTGAGATGAGATCCAAGGTGAGGATCTGATGGTCGTGCGTGTGCTGATCCAACGACTGTTGGTGAGTCTGGGGTGCCTCCCCAGATTGGATGGTAGTTGCTGCTCACGAAGAACAGGGAAGAGCAAGGCCTCCCCCGACCTTAGATCTATGAATCCTCCTCCATCCGGTAGTCCTCTTTGATGTTCTTTGGCTCTACACCTCTGGGGAGGTCGTCCGCAGCGAGTGGTGCTCACAAGAGGGTCACGGGCCCAGTATGGGGGTCCTGGAGCTCGGACGAAGTCAGAGCACCTGGGGATCCTTATGCAGGTGTGATTGAGTCCCATGAGGAGTCCTTTGGCCTTGGCACCTGCACAAAAAGATCCAGTGGCTCGAGGTGAGTCGCCTCGACCTATAATGAAGCTGGAGTGTACAGTAGATGAGGTGGATGGCAAAGCTCCGATGTAAGGCGAAGAGTGAGCTTTGATTCACTGATCGGAGCGCGACCAGGTTGGTCTATATGATGTGTCAGATGAAGAACACGATGGGAAAGAGGATGGGATGAACACAGTAGTCGAAATAGTGATCACAAGTAGTGAAACAGCGGCCGGAGCTTGAGAGCTCCAACGAGGCGATTAAGCTAATCTAACCTAAATCATTAACTAAAACTTGAAAGAAAATGCAGAAAATGAAAGAGATGATTTAGATCTACCTAATGAAACTAAAAATGTAGCTCTTATAATTGCGATGAAGCAGGGAGCAGGACAGGTCGGAGCACCACTGTGGATCGCCGCCTCTTCCTTGCTTCGCCGCCTCCAAGCATGGGTAAGCTCTCAGCTGTCACCTGGACTTCAACACACATGTGAGAACACGGAGCAAAGCTTGAAGGGGGATCAAGAGGAGAAGGAGGAAAGGAGCTTCTTATTTATAGAAATATTGGGGACCCTTATTGACCGGTGATTTAGGAAGAATCGACGATATGTACAAAAGTCTGAGGGTATGTCGTGGATAAGGATGATCAAAGAGGAGTTTGGTGAAAGATCTACTTAGATCTGAGTGATTAGAGGCCCGGGAAAAATGGGAGAAGACAGTCGTCTTCTCATCTGACGGGGGTAGGTGACCTGGGTCGAATAGCTGACCCAGGTCAACTAGGGTTTGATTTTGGTTAGTCCACGTGGACCAACCAGAAAATTCTAGTACAGAAATTATTGGTAAAATCAATATTAAATAACTAATGAATTAAGTAATTTTAGAGTATAAAATAAAAATGTTTATTATTTTATGTAGTATTTAATTATGATTTTTATTTTTGGGGGGTTTATTTGTTACAAGTTAATTTTTAATAGGTATATCCATCTATATTTTGGGTGTTTTTTTTTTATTTTGTGTTTTTTATTTCATTTTTTTATTTTGTTATTTTATACATTCATAATTTATTTTTATGTACGCAAATATATTTTTATTGTATTTTTTCTGATCTATTATGTGCCCTTAAATAAATAAATGTATTAATTATATAGGTACAAGTATAGGTTGTTCATCCATGTGTTTGTTTACACTATTTTATTTTTGTGTTTTATTTGTTTTTTTATTCTATTCTAAATATGTACATATACTATAAATAACATTTACAAAATTATACAAATATAAAATTATAAAAATAATATAGAATAAATAACATGAATATTTTAATCAGGTATATGGTACAATGGGGTCCAAAACCTAACTTTTACATCTTAATTCCAAAAAATATGAAACCACCTTCATTAAATAGCTTATTAAAAGTTATATATAATTAAAGGTAATTTTGATACTTTCTGAGTTTTTTAGGAGATCTGGGTCTGGGAAGCTTGGGTTTTGACTTTTTTATTTTGAGCATAAAATATACACTGTATATTTTTTGTGTAAACTCAATTTTATATTTTTATTTCTATTTTTATCTACAACTTTCATGTACAATGTTTATTGATTTGAGGTACAAATAATAGAAAATTAAATGGGGCCCAAAAATGCATTATTGGTGAATTAAAGAATAAATATTTATTGGATTTGTTGGCCCTTATCTACCCCTACTTTATTCCTTGTCGACCTAGTCATCAAGGTGCCTAGGTCTCAGAGTTTAGGGTCATAAAATACCTTTGGCATTTTATTCTTTTTCTTTGCTTTCTTTTATTCTATAATTTTGGCATTACAGACTATATTTTATACACAATAAATGGAATAAATAATGAATGTTAATTTGTACAAAATAATATTGTATACATGCATTAGCTAAAGTTTTTAAGGCCAAAATGATAGAATAAAGGTGATGAAATGGATATTCATCACCCAGCGATTCTCAAGGGTTTTGGAGATGATCCTTAGAGGCATGTTGATAAGGCTAATGGGGTGATCATTACTTATATCGTTCAGGTCACCCTTCTTGTAGATCAAGGCAATGATGAGTTGTTGATGTTTTAAAGGTTTAAGGGTGAGAAGTCACTATCGAAGAGGCGGTTAACCATCTTCACGAAGTCGCATTTGATGATGGGCCAAAATCTTTTGAAAAACTCAAGGACGCATCCGTCAGGTGACACAGCCTCGACTACCCTTGTTAATTCAACCGAGTTATTGATCGAATTAGGTGTTAAGTTCGTTGCAGTCGGGTAATCGAGACTTCGTCAAAAATACCACTCAGACTTAATGGATAATCAAGTTCAAGCGGAAAATTTATTTTACTTGGGCAAGCCCAATGTCGAACTCAGGGAGGCAGCTATCTCCTTAGGTAAATTTTCAGTTAATTTAGAGATCAGATTTTCAGAAGAATATTTTTTTGTCTTTTTATACTTTTTATGCAATTAAAAGAAAGACATTGCACTTTCAAGCCAAATTTTAAGTTAAATTATAAATATGGTCAAATAAAGTCCAAAATTAACGAAACTTGGCCATATAATATGCAATAAAACTAAGCTACTATGTTTTTTTGGAATTTTTAGACTCTAAATGAATTAAAAATGAATAAAATATGAATGTAGGGTAGTTTTTGCAAAATTAATTATAATAAATAACAAAACACATTATTTTTAGATATAAAAATTATTCTATATAGGTCTAAGTGAGAGGAATCCAGGAAAATTAATAAATCTAAAAATCAATGTAAATTGGACCTATTAAAAATCAATTAGGCAAAATACTCTTTGATTTATTCAGGCCTCGTGATGCGTGCAAATGCAACGGTTTTTTGGCACAGTGTATAGCAACTTAACTTAAGTCTAATGTGATTTTATGGTGATTTTTGGATCAATAAATAATTTAATATTAAATAAAAGGCACACAATGGGTAAAATATGTCAGATTCCACCAAAATAATATTATTAAATTCAATGCAACTCACAAAAATATGACACAATTCACAAAAGATAGAGGACAAGTTATACTACAATATGCAATTTTTGGAATTTAAAAATGATGTGAAATTGACACCTAGATATGCGTGCTAACACAAGGGTATGAATGCAAAATAGAAAATGAAATTTCTTAAATAAAACGTCCATATAGGGACTAAAGTACTAATACTTATAATTTTGAGGGTATGGATGCAATTTTTCCACTGCGTGCTCCTTACGTGACGCTCTTGATAGGGACTAAAATGCAATTTCTGAAACTTACAGGGGCCTCGTTGCAAATTACCTAGCCCTCATGTGAGAGACACGTGAGGAGCTAGGTTCGGGTGGCTTTGGAGGCTCGGGCTAGCTTTGGATCAGCTTCGGTCACTCCGAGCCTAGGGTTAGGGAAGAGGCTCGGAGACTCCACGTGGCGAAGGCCGGGCTGCTAGATCAGGAGCGATCCAACGGCGACAGAAGCTGGATACGTGGCACGATCAAGAACCATCATATCAGATAAATCTAACGGTAGTGGGTACTGTTGTCGTGGCGTGATGCGAGCCGTCAGATCAAGATTGATCCGACGGTATCTTGAGCTGGAGACAATGGCGACGTGGCGGCGTAATGGTTGTTGGATCCTCCTGATCCGACGATGGCATGATTCGGTCGACGTGGCATGAAGAGGACCATTGGATCAAAGTGATCCAACGGTATTCGTATGTCATCTTCTCTAGTCCACCGCCTCCTACGGCGGACTTGGCGGGGCTCCGTCGGGTTGGCTCTGGCTCTGTCGCCTTCTCCTGTGCTCGTAGATGCTCGTCGATGGCTCCTGGATGGCCTAGATCGATCGTGGAAGTGTTAGGAGTTCGCCGGAGGCTCTGGGGGCTGTTGGAGTCGTCTGTAGACCGGTGGTGACGAAGCTCAAAGTAGCTCCGGTGATGGTTCCGGCCAATGAAGATTATGGTCCTGCAAGGTTAGCTCGTGCAAGAAATCGAGTGCATCGTGATCGTAGGGTGCGTGCTAGTTCGGTGAGGCCTGGGGTGTGAAGAGGATGAATGCCGGAGGTAATGTTCCATCGTGACTGGAGAAGCTGTGAGCGACGATGGGTCGAAGTGTCGTGGGGGTGATTTGATGATGACGCGAAGGTGAGAGCTCCAAGGCAGAGCTCGGTAGAGGGTCGAAGAGGTGTGAAGTTGATCGGAGACAATGGGAAAAATAAGAGAAAATCGGAGAGGGAGAAGATGAAGATTGGAGAAGAAGATGGAGGATACTACATGGGGTTAGAAGCTCGGGGAAGAGCTCTTGGTCGTCGCTCGAGGGTTGGCAGCGGACCCAAGCTCGTACAGCTCATCGAAGAAGCTGCGGCACGGCGTGCTACACCGTGGATCTTTCAAGAGAAGATAGCACCGTCATCGCTCACTCTCTTGCCTAATTGCTGCCACCAACAGGTAGAAGGGAGCTCTGGGAATCTCTCTACAAGGGCGGATAGGCTGGAAAGTGGCCGAAGGCAGAATATTTAAAGGGAGAAGGTGGAGGTGCTGGGGAGGTGATGTTCGTGGAGCGACGTGGGCGAGTGTCATGGAGATCATGGAGGCCGGCGAGGAAGGTGGAGGTCGGGGCTATGTCATGGAGGTAACAGGGGGCGGAGATGGTGGCTGGAGTGGAGTCAAAAATAGGAAGGGGGCGGAGCCGTCGTGAGATGGGGGCAACGTGGGCGAGGCTCTTTCGGTGGTGGGAGACGATGCCTCGACCATTGGATCTAGTGATCCAACAGCTCTGAGCAAGGCGCCAGCGGGCGGTGAGGATCAGATCAAGCAGGCTTGATCGAAGGGTGCTGGAGAGCGCAACGTGGCAAGTGGAGGTTAACAGCTATGATGAGATCTGGAAAGAGATTGAAGGGCTACGATCTATCGGGAATCGATGGCGGGGATGCGATCGATGAATGGAGGATCATGCGGCGCAGAGTGTGCCACGTGGAGCGCTAAGGATGAGGCGGAGACGTGTGGTCTGGATGAGATCAGGGGGAAAGATCGAGCGGCTGAGAAGAGTAGCTCAATGGAGGGCTGAGATCTGAAGGAGATGAAGATGATCTAACGGCCATGAGGCGAGGCGCGTGGCGGGCGGCTGAGTGGGCCGTGTGGTGCAACCAGAGGGCGACATGTGGCCCAATCTGGTTGGTTAGAGAAAAGAATGTGAGATAAGAGGGAGAAAATGGCCGAATTTGAAAAAGCTCAAAAGATGAAAGTTGTAGATCTCGATGAGATCTACAAGTTTCATATTGACCAAAAACGGAAATGACATCGAATAGAGTAATAAAATACAAGGGTAAAAATATGCGTACATATAGTATACAATGGGGTCCCAAAACCTAAGTTTTGCATACGAGCTTCGATTTAAATGAAATTGATCTCATTTTGAAGGTCTCTAAATTTGTATTAATTCAAAAGTGAGTAGACCTAAATCGGAGGCTGTATGAGAGAGATATGTGCATTCTAAGGTCCATGGACTCCAACTTGGTTTGGGGTTTTATTTGTCAAATTTACAGGTTAGCATTTTTTTGGTATTTTTCTTGTATTACTGTTAGTAATATGTACAGTATAAAGTGAATTTATGGGATTTATAGTTAGTGTAAAATATACACAGATGAGTGATTTTTACAAGTGAATTAGGCTTTTTATTTAATGCAGATGTGAATGCTAAAATGCAAATGTTATCAATGCATGCACGAATGCTAATTATGCAATTTTGGTGGAAATATGCTCCTAATTACTCGAGAACAAGGCTCTATGTTCAACTTTAAGAGTGATGAATAACAGATTCATCATCAAGCTCGGGGGCTTTAAGGGATTTTAGGTTTTAAATTATGGTGAATACTTCATCCTCTAAGATAGTATTTATTAGGTCTTCCGAGTTAGCCAAGTTCCTACCAATGAGGGGGCAGGTCGAAGGAGAGGAATGGGTTCTTTTGGGGGGAGGAGTATAGTTTCTCGTAGAATGATATTGCAAAATCTGTGATTTCATCATGTTTATGTGGAGGTTTACTAGTGATCCTCTCAACGCTAGAATGGTATTTTTGTTTCTTCTAGCTAAGGGCACGGAGTGAAGGAGTTATGTGTTGTGATCTCCCTCACAGAGACACTGAATCTTTGCTCGTTGGTTAAGATGAAGGAATTCGTCTTCATGGATATTCTAACTCTTTGTGGAGTAACGCAAGTCATTGGGTGGATGCATCCGGCCTAGGGTGTGCATCAAATTTATTATCCAGAGCATTAATTTCCACAAGGTTTTTCTCAGAGTTTTCGGCAAAGGGTGATATGTTGGTCTTTTTCCACTCAATGATAGCTCTTTTTAGGCACTTCATATTAAGGTGTCAGGTATGGAAGGGGTTCGAGGTGTCAACCGGCAAGTCCCATGAGTTTTCAATGATTGTTGGGAAGTTTGGGTTGGAGAACCGAAAGGCTTCCATTTTGAAGGACGGTTTGACAGTTTTGAGGAAGGAGAGGGTTGCAATAAGGGGTTTGTGGTCGGAGAAAGTTTTTGAGAGTGTTTCCAGTTTTGCTATGGGGGAACGTTCAAGGAGAGGTGAGGATACAAGGACTCGATCCTGAATGGCCCACCGGGCACAAGTTGTGTCGATCCATGTATAAGATGATCTTGGGTCTCTGAGATCCAATAGGTTGGAGGAGTTGATCCCATCTGAGATCGAGGTTTTGAGAGTGTGAGGGTAGGGGTCTATGAGAGGACTCACAAGGGAAGCGGAGATGTTAAAGTCTCTGACCAGAATGCAGAGTCCGTTAGAGTAACTCAAGGCCTTTAGTTGGTTAATGAATGTGTTCTTGTTTGTTATGTGTGGAGGGTCGTAGATGTTTACTATGTGAAGCTTGAGGTCACTCGAAATGTGGAGTAGCTCGAGTCAGGTGAATAAGTCATTGTCCTCCATGTTGAGGCAAATGAATATTAGGGGATCCAAACTTGAAAGGATTCCTCGTGATTGACAATAGGTATTTGCATGCCAGCAAAGGTAATCAAGTGAGGGGGATTTTCGATGCTGGAAGGGTTCACATGACCGTGTTTCCTGGATTGCAAAGAGGTTTGTTTTGAATTTATTCATTGTGTTTTAAGTCTCACAGCTTTCCAAGGCCCGTGAAATCCTCTGATGTTCCACGAAATCAGGTTTATATCCATGTGGAAGAGGAGTTCGCAAGTCTCAACAATCGATTGAATGTCACTCATATCGAGAGCGCTTTTGCCATCTTAGCTTAGTTCAAGAAGTATTTTTCATGTGTAGAGTTATCAAAGGATAGGAGGATGTTATGCATGGTACTTCAAGCTAAATCCAATGTTTTGGGCATAAATAAATGATGTACGACAGAAGAGGGTGAAAAAGATAAAGCATCAAGGCTATCACAATGGAATATTTGAATGAGTTTAGAAGTACTTGATGAGGTGATTGGTGGATCTGATGGATTGTTTCCTGCATGTGGTGAGCTAGGGGTTGGTAGCTTTAGAGGTTAAGTGGGCTTTGGAGGGGCTGCAGTTAGGAATGAGCAAATTATCGAGCCGACCCAACTCATCCCGGTGTCCGTTCTGACAAAGCAACAAGAGAAAGATGACTTGATCGAACTAGAAGGGTCGAACAAACGTTCACAACAATTTCAATCATGGGTTTGGAATCACTTGACCAAGTTAGGCACCGTGAATGGAAAGGAAATGAATAGTTGTAACCACTACAATAAACCACTATCATGCCAAATGAAAAGCAATACAAGTCATCTCATACGTTATCTAGAGAATAAATATCTCTACTACAAGAAGGATGGGAAATCTCAAACTATGTTAAATGTGCTTACCTCTGACCAAAGGAGCAAAATTTCTTCATGGAGTTTTGATCCAGAACATAGCCGAACATAATTTGTCAAATGGGCAAGCTCTGGAAAAATGTCATTTACGATTGTAGAAAATCCCAAGTTTTACAGTTTTGTTAGTAGTCTACAACCTAAATGCAAGGTCTTGCCTCATTTTACACTAAAAAGAGACTGCATGAAATTGTATGAGGCTGAGAAGATGAAATTATTAAGCATCCTCAACAAATCTATTGGGAGGATTTTCATAACAATTGACATGTGGTCTTCTGTTCAAAATTTGGGGTACATGGTCATTACAAACACATTTCATTGATGATCGTTGGAAGTTGCAAGAGAAAACTTTGAGTTTTGCAGCACTCGCTTTATGCCATATAGGTGATAACATATCAGATATGATGATTAGCAAGTTGAGTTCATGGAATGTTTCAAAATTGTGTATACTGGCAGCTAACAATGGGCAATGATGTTGTGACAAGGAATTTGGTTGACCATTATTCGTCAACAAACTCACTTTTGCTTAGTGCTAGTTTTTTTCGTGTCTGATGTTGGCCACATATTCTGAACCTAATCGTGCAGGATGGTTTGTCTGAGATTGGCAAAATTATTGAGAAAATCCGTAACATGGTGAAGTGCATTAAGTATTCTTCCCACCAGCATCAAAAGTTTCTTGAGTACGCCCACCATGAGCGCATTCAAGTGACAAAGTCGTTATGGTTGGATGTAAGCACACGATGAAACTCCACATTCCTAATGCTTGAATCTGCTTCATTGTATCAGAAAGTCTTCAATCAAATGAATACTGGTGATTTTCAGTTGATGGATGTCCCTTCACCCTACGAGTGGAAAAAGGTGGAGTTCATAAAGGGAATTTTGGAAAACTTCTACGATGCAACTAAATTCTTTTTTGATTAGAAATATGCAACTACAAAACTATTTTTCTATTTGATTTTTTAGATAGAGAATAAGTTGTTTTTCCTACAAAATAATGAAGATGTTTCAATCCGAAGCATGGCCACCAAAATGTACATTAAATTCGACAAGTACTGGACAAACAAGGATGCTATTTTGCCTCTTTCCATCACAACTATTCTAGATCCACGATACAAATTTGAGTTATTGTGTTTCTCTTATTCAGAAATGTACTCCTTGGATGAGGTGACTAAATATGTAGGACAAGTAAAGAGGGTTTTCCGATCATTGTATGATGAGTATAGCTTGATTTTTAAGAGAAAAGAAGACGCAGAAAACACAACGCAAAGGACTATTGAATGTTATCCATGTGAACCAAGAGTGAAGGAGGACACTAGGTTGAAGTTCTTAAAATAGAAGAAAGTCTTGAGTTCTTCATATTCAGGAAAATATGAGTTGCAATTATACTTAGAAGACAATTTTGCTAACAATGTTGAAAGATTCAATATTTGATAATTTCATGTGGTAGCAAATGAATGCAAGCAAAAATATCGTATTTTATCACACATGACATGAGATATTTTAGCAATTCCAGTCTCAAATGTTGCTTCAGAGAGTGCACTCAGTATCGGGGGGAGGGTCCTTGATGCCTACTGAAGCCGCCTTGATCCAAACACCGTCGAAGCTCTGATTTTACACACAAGACTGGATACATTAAGGTTGTGAGTCTGTGGGTGATGAAGAAGAGGATGCCGATGCCGAGTCTACTACCTATAAATCCACCTGGTTAGTATTCATTGAAGAATGGTATAAATCCTTGGTCATGTGACTTAGGCCTGTAATTTTTTTAAAAAAAACTATAAGCAAGTAGTGGTACTTTCTACTTATTTCTTTTGAGGAATTTTATGTCATTAGTAATTTAGTAGATTTCATAATATATGTGGAACAATAAAAGGTGTAATTATGTACAAGTAATGGTTCTTTCTACTTATTTCCTTCTGTTATGGCATTCGTTTCAGAAGTATGTCATTGTACACACTGTTTGATATTAAGAAGTTTAGCGTTTGCACATTCTGTTAGAAACTTGCCAGTGTTGTACTATCTAATTCCCTTAATAGTGAAAACGTGATGTCACTTGGAAGTTGGAACTGATATCATGTTCGTTGTCATTGTTTAAAACATGGTGCAGAACTTGTTAATGGATGTAGAACCGATTTCATTTGGATCATATTTATGTTTATTGTCAAATATTGATTTTATTTGTGAATAGTTTCTGTCTTAAAACCTATGTTACGGATCAATGTTATTTTCAAACTCTTCCATGTTCTAAAACGAATCACTTTATCTTCATTTTTCTAAAATTATCTCGATTAATTCTGAAATTTGCACAAACAATATTCTGTGTACCATTAAACCAGACAAACTTGTTGGATATAATAATATATTCACATGTTGTTACATTCTATCTATAACAATATTCTTAGTTGAATGATCTAATTCATATTAATAATAACCATCTTTATAATTCCTGAATTTAACAAATACTTTAGCTGCATGTTATTTTACCAATAATCATCTCAGTTTCAGTTTCTATGTCAAGTTGTTTGATTGTCAAGATTTTGTAACCGATCTGAACTTGTAAGATTAATAATAACTATGTGTAAATTTTTAAATATATCGGGTCGTCCCGACAGAGACTGACCCAAGTACTTGCAGGAGGGCTTGGGCCCCAGTTTCATAATTTGTGTGTGCTTGGGCCCTGTCTGAGAGTCAGATAATTGAAACTAGGTTTGGGCTGGGCTGTGTTGGGCCCGACCCGGTGATGAATTAATAATTCATCTATTCTATACGGAGGTTTTAGCAAAATTCTCTTAACAAGTCATTAATCAAATCCCCTAAAATAGTTAATTAACATTCACTGACAGTGTTGAAATTAGGTTTAAATTTTGTAATTAAATAACCTTTATTTTTAACCATATTTGAACCTATTATTTTATGTACTAATATTAGTTATTTTCATTTAATTCTTTTTATATTGGATTCTTAAATCATTAACTTACACGGCATAAATATACAAAACCCATAAAAACACAAAACTAAATGAAATCAAAAAGATTTAACATTGTATATTTTGTACATATTTTATCTTTATTGATTTTATTTTAGTTTTCTAACCTATAAAAAATCCTTAAAAATTAGATTAATGTTTTATATATTGTATATAAATTAATCCTCTAATTAAATCCTAATTTAAAATATAAGTCACAAAATATTAAAAATATAGGGGTTATTTAGCAATTAATGCCTATATTAAAAATGTATTTTGTACAGATGACTCCTTTTGCTTTTTAATTCTTCATGAAAGTTGTAGATCTCATCGAGACCGACCACTTTCATGTTGATCGCTTTTTTATTTTACAACTCCTTCCATTTATTTATTATTTTCTTTTATTTTTCTTTTGGTCAACGCTTCTGGTCAATGGACCAGAACATGTGGGCGCTCCCTATTCGCCCGCCTCATGCCTCGCTATAGTAACCGTCGTTGACCATGTTAGTGGGCCTTTGTCCTCTAGCACCCTCACATATCATTGGATCAAGATTCGATCAAACAGTCCCAGGCCTCACACGTGCTTCTCACGTGCACTCATCATGTGTACATCATGGCCCCTTCATCCATCCTTTGTTGTTGGATCAACCCTGATCCAAATGTCTACTTTTCACCACCTACCTCCAGCCTCTCCTCTCAGATCATCGCCACGGCCCGCTCCTCCGCCCCTTCTCCTCTCCGCATGTTCTCAATACCTTTCAGCTCCATCTCCGTTCATCTCTCCATCACTGACAACCGAAACCCTAAATCCTCCTCACCACGCCCATCTCCCTCTACCATTACTACCATCACCTCCTCAGATCCCCTGCATGTAACCTCCTCCTCCATTACAGCAGCCATGAAGACAATGCCTTCATTTACCCTCCATCCCTTCTCCTCTGGTCGTTACCACCTCTCCTCTATAAAATCTCGGCCTCCCCCTTCGTTCAGAGGGATCCACCATTCTTCAAAAGCATAAGAGAGAGCTCAGGAGTTCATCACTGGTGATAGCGGTGCAAACACTCCTTCGAGCAAAGATCCTCTTCATCCTTCGAGGTGAGATCCGGTGAGATCCACTCACCTTTTTGTGTGGTCCGTTCTAGTGACAGCATTTCTACTTTTATTATCACTTTCTGTACTGCTGGGGGCAATTACAATGTTATTAATCGATCGCAACTTTATTACAACCTTTTTTGATCTTGCAGGTTGTAACAGGCCAAATAAAGGCATGATGCTAAGCTCGGGTGCGCCACACCCTTGAGCAATGACCTGACCAAAGATCCTTGAGCTTCAACCACCTTCTTCGATGAAGAATCCACATCCCAGGTAGATCTTCTTTCGAACTCTTCCTCCTCCACTTTGATCTCCTCTCCGCCACACGTCACATCGCTCACTGCTCACCACCCTCAACGATCACCTCCACCGGATCCTTAGCTCCATTCCCTCGCCTTCACTCTCGCCTTGCCAGAGATCCATCATCTCCAGCCTCAGCTTCACCCTCCTCACCTCTCCTCTGTTCAACACTTCCTACACTCGACAACCCATCTCCTCTTTCCTCACAACCCCCACACCCCAATTCACCTCGACTCTCGCATCGAGTTCATCGGTCCTCCACCTTCTTCACTTCGATCAAATACCCTCACCACCTCCTCTTTCCGTCATACCACATCTTCCATCTTCCTTGAGCTTTGCACACGCTTGATACGAATAGGTCCATAACACCTCCTGCATCGTCGAGCCTCCATTCCGCTCACCATCGTCCTCGTCTAACATTGCAGGAACCCATCTTCGGAGCTCGGATCTTCATCGACCCACAGCTTCACAACAGGGGGCGCTTCCTATATCACCGCCTCACACCCCCGCTGCACGTCAGTCTGTCCAGTAGCTGATTGTATGTCAACTGTCTCTCTCTCTCATTCAACCTTGATCAGTGCCATCGCACTGCCATAATCGTCTACTCCTTTGCCCTCAACATCAGCAGCAGAGGAGCCCCCATCTTCACGCTCCTCCAAAGGAATAGTTGCTGCTTGATCTTGATCTAGAAGTAGCTGTAGAGCACCCAAGCCAGCTTCAAAGCCGCCGCTCAAAGCAGCACACACCTGACACGTGGAGGCTCTTATTCCCAAAGCTTGGCTCTGGGGCCGAGCCTCCAGATCCTATGCGTGATGCACGTGAGGGTGGGGGCAAATTGTAGCTAGGCCGTTGTGCTTCATGATAATTGCAAAGAAGACACCATGTCAACCAAGCTCATGTGCATCGCATGCCCGCCTGAGGGAAAATTACGCTAAATACTTATCGACTTTTGAGGATTATAGATAAGTCCCTTAATGGACCCTTTTGAGATAAAAACTATATGTTTTTTTTGCATTTTAGTCCCCGATATTTGTTTGTCGCATATATCTTCTCATTTTTATTCCAATTTCAATACATAATATATCATTTTGAAGCTTGTTTTTTGATCTTTCATATTATATATCTTGTGAACATATCAAGGTGTTTCAAGATTTATTATTATTTGAGGATTTATTAGATCTTGTACAGGCTCTATTTGACATATTTATACTGATTAATTTGATGAGAAAATTAATCTATTGTAGGGGCATGTTCGAGGATAAATAATTGATTTATTTCCTTGTTAATTCTGACCACTCTATGAGGATTAAATCAAATGAAAATTAGGGATCGTATCTCCTTGAAAATTATCATTGATCTCTTTATTTGCAGGGACATTTATTCATTGATTGATCTTCTACCCTCCAACCTGGAACTAAATTGATAAACATTTCTTGAACATAATATTTCTTTAGGTCTAAGATTGATTAATTGAGGATAAATTGATTATTTCAATAAGGATTGAAAACAATCATTGATCTTTATGCTCCTATAATTCATCTGCCTGCATTTTCATTCTTTTGCATTTCCCATTCCTTATTTCATTTTCTTATGTAGAGATTAATATTGCAATCCATTAGTTAGATATCCCAGCGCCAGAGTGATAATGCCAAGTTCCGCTCATTAATTAATGAGAAAAAAGGCGAAGAAGAACCCCGGTCATAATAGATCGAGGTCTTATGCTGGAGCAAGAAGACGCATTCGACCGGAAGGACGACGTACCATGAGACTTTCAAACTAATTTAAAATGGTAAAACTAAAAACCATTGTTTACTAGGTTCGACCTTGGTATACTTACCAAGATAAATTTTTCCACATATTCAAAAGTGTGGTTTTTGACGAATTGTATTCCACCTCCTATACTACGATAATATATTATTCTTAAAGAGATGGAATTCTGTTCATCACCTGGCCTGACCCGATGCTCATCCCTAGCTGCAGTCGAGGCATGCATCACTTTAGGAGTTCCTTGGGTAGTATCTAGGGCCACCTTCATTTGCTCCTTTCTTTTTTAAGTATGAGCCACATGGCCCTTTTTGCCATGTTTTCTTTGAGCCAAAGGATAGTGTTCTCTGCATAGTCGTATTCGAGGTCCTTGGTTAGATGGAAGCTAATGTCTAAAGAGAATCCATCGTATGAGGAGAATGGGAGCAGATCCATGGTTTCCTTGGTCCATGCCGCGACTGGGCACAGATCAAATAGCGGCGGGCTCAATTCAATGATCGGGGTTGGTGGGGACTCATGATTCCAAGTGTAAGGTGAGTGGGTGGTGGTATTATTGGGATTACTTTGAACATGATGAAACATGAGGTGGTGTTTTTGGAGGATGGGATGTCATAGTGTGTGAAAAGCACCTTGCAGAAATATTGAATGGGATAGAAGGTAGCTTTGAAGACTCCGCCGATGATGATGACTTCTCTACCTCGCGGGATGGCCTAAACGCGTGGAATGTCCACGAGTAGTCTGACAACAGTACCCTGATAAAGTTGCTGATTAGGTTGTTGAGAATGTAGGGATACCGATGGTGTCGTGGTAAGCCCAGGATGATGACCTATTATGGGTTAGTTTCTTCAATGCACTTTGCTCCAAATGAGTGGGATCAACTGTAAACGAGATGGTGGTGTCATCTTTACAACTAGTCATGCTCCCACTAGGTTCTTGTAGTACTTATCAATTAGGGTGCATTTGGTTGGGGGGTTACCCCCCACTTTGGGTGGGTTACTCCTCAAAACCCATATTCTCAACCCACTAGTGGGGTCCACTCTCTTTCAACCAAAAAAATATATATTATACCATCATATCATCTAAAAATCATAAACTACTCAACTTCTACTCACTATTCCAAACTTCAATACAATCACATCACAACAACCACTCACTTTTTCAAATTTCAATACAATCATACCATAATAACTACCAACTTTTTCAAATTTCAATACAATCACATCACACAAACCCTCTCAACTCTTAACCCACCAACCAAACACACAAATACAAAATCGGGTTATCCACTCCGGGATAACCCACGAACCAAACACACCCTTACGGATGGCGATATGCCACTTGCTGACCTTCTAGAATAATCAGAATGTGTCCTTCTCGATCTCGTCCTTAAGGGTTGTTTTGGCCCATTTCAAGGATGGGATGTCTTTAGAGAATCCTACAATGACAACATAGGACCTGACATTTCGCTGTAATGGATTCTACGCATACTTCCGCCTGCCAAAGAGGGGAAACGATGATGTATGTCCCCGAGTTAGGGTTATGCAGCATAGGCAGGGGAGGGCATTGACCAGAGTTGGAAGGCCTGGAGGTGCTTCCCTTTGGCACGTAAGCCTACTGCTGCATTACGGGGGAGGGGTTGTGTTTCTTTTTTGGGATGGTGGTTGTTGGTCGGTGGCTGATGGAGGTGCCATGTAACGGGGATATAGGCAAAGTTTGTTACGTGTTCTGCCATGTGGCAATGGAAATTGGCAGAAGCATTTCATATGCCCTTTAAAGGCATTTGAAGTAATCAAGGTGATATGGGGGTGGGGGTGGGGTTGGCGGTGGGAATTTCTTGAGGTTTGTTGGGTAATGTGATGGGGTGTATCTCTACATGAGATACGTGAAGGCCCTATGGTTCCGAAGCGTGTCTTGGCTCGTGTTTCAGGGACGACACGATTTGATTTTTTTGTCATGTTGTTGTGTTTACTGATGGCATCTCCCTACAAAGTCTAAGGAGGCAGGGTAGGAGGGCTAGGGATATGGATCGTCGCTGATTGAAGGTGCTACATGTTTTGATCAGGACGTGGGTAGGGGTCCCATAATGATTCATTCACATATTAGCACGTGGATGATGTAGCCTTCCACGGGTTTGGTGGGTTTTGCAGTGTGGAAGTCTGGACCATTGTTGGTCTTCCTCTGTATTGGGCAAGAGTTGGTTCAAGAATGGTCTGGGTTGGTTGACAGGGTATCTCGGGATACTCTGGCATACTCCTAGCTCCAACCATATATTTCAGAGTTGGAATTACTTGTATTGACCCTACAATATCTTTGGTATAATGATTTTTAACCTTGTTCAAATACACTTATTAACTTAAAAAACATATTATAATAATTAAAAAAGTTAATATAATACATAATCAATGTCACATCATAATTATCATTCAAGCCATCCCAATCCTCCAAATAGTTACTATTTACAGGAGGATACCCCAACCCAGCCCAACCCAATCCAACCCAGTAACCAAACATGCCCTAAGGGGTGTATTCCTCAAGGTTCTTAGGTGGTTTCAAGAGAGACGACACTAGGGTTTCGTTCTTCCTTGGGGTTGAAGGTAGCGAAGGGGGATGTGGATTGGCTTGGTGTGGTAGTTCAAATTTGGGTTCAGCATGGTTAACACAACGAGCTGACATTTTATGGGCGGTGAACTCATTATCGATATCTATTGTGTTTAAGGGATTATTAGGGTGTAGGATTGGATAAACTGTCAAGAAGGATGGGTCCAGGCCTCCAACCGATTTTGAGAGAATGGAAAATATCGCTTTGGGGGGTGATGTGAGCAGTTTTTGGGGAGCAGGATGTTTTTTGTGGATAGTGGAGAATGGCAATTTTTCTCTTTAATTTTGTGGTTTAGGTTCTTATTGGCCCATTTTATTTGCTTGGCCAAGAGAATCATATCTGGATTTTTGGTGCATAAGATAGGCTTATTGGTCACAAGGTACATCCAGGCCTCGGTTGGTTTAGCCATCGGTAGAATTGAATCGTTGGAGGTATTGGTTGTATTTTCAACCAAGCTTTTGCTTGAAGCCCTTGCAACCTACAGGATTTAATGGAAGCGGTTGGAGGGTAGGGTGATTGATGGGTACTTCGGTTGAGGAAATGGTGGGCTAGGGTGAGAGGGGTTGAGCAGATGGGTGAAGGATATGGAATAATCCTCAAGCGCATCACGAAAGCGTGAGCGTCGTATCGAACACGACGAAGAACGACTAGTCATACTAGTTGTTCTATGCAACGGGATTTAAAATTTGTCATGCGATGAAACCACATGATCCAAGAACGATTCTCGGATCGTTTCATCTATAACCACAACAAGTATAAAGGAATACCTCTTGAAGCGTGGTTGATCGAGTCTCTACGAAAAGAGACCTCCTGTCTCAAGTCCGATCATCGGAGAAGAAGCTTGCGAGCACGGGGATGAGTCGTGTGATCCTCGCCATCCAACGAGTTGATCCAAGCACGGAAAACTCCTGATCTCATCGTACGAGATCGAACGTCTTCTTCGTGAGCGTAGCACTCCAAGAAGATGGAGAACCGAAGAACGTCGAAGCGGCGGCACGGTGGCGAGGGCGTCGACGGCCTCCTCCTCTAGGATTTGGTGGACGACCACCAAGGAGAAAGGGAGAGAGAGTTGACGTGTGGGAGAGAGAGAGAGATGTGCTTCAAAAGCATAGCCTTAAAGAGCATGGTATGTCTCTCTATTTATAGGGTTTTAGGATCCATGGATCTCAATCCATGGGACATATAAAATCAATGGATGAGATTGATTTATGTCTAATCCAATGGTCAAGATTGTTGTTGGTAAAAACCAACAACTTATGATTTAATTTAGATCAAATATATTTGACAAATCAAATATACATCAATCCTAAAATTAAACCAATCAAATAAGGAGACAATCAACATGGAGATTACATCTCCCATGTTAACATGGTGGACGGCTGATAACTACGGAATTTCGAGGGTCCTACGGTTTCACAAGGCGAAACCGTGATCGGTGTATTGACCACTCAAAAATCCCTAATTAATCAACAATGAACCCACAATCAAATATCAAATAATGACAGACAAATGTGGAGTCGAATTTATTTTTAACTCTACATAAAAGATGTATATGTGCAAGTATGTAGAGAGTTTGAATACAGGGAGTAAGGCAGGATAGATCCAGCTAAGTGCAAAATGTGATGTGATTGTGATCAACGTCTACAATATGCGAATATTTTTGTGGATTTTTAATTTTTATTATTTTTATTATTTTTTATTATTTTTAATTTTAATTTTTGTATTTTTGTTTTTAATTTACTGATTTTTATAATTTCTTTTTATATTTTATATTTTTTTGTATTTTCTTTTTCAACAATAGAGTATATATACTATATAAGAAAAGAGGGTATAGGGTATTTATAAAAATAAGAAAAAATACCCAAAAATTAGGAAATAAAATGTTTTTGGTCTTTTTATTTTTTTCTACAGTTTTTATGATTTTTGGGGATTTTTCTGAATGTTGTTGGTATTTTTAAAAGTCAAAATAAAAGAAAATAGTGAATTAACTACTGGCCGAAATTAAATTGGGAATGAAAATTATCCAACAGTAACAAATTTTCACAAATTAACTTTAAAATAAAGACAATAAAATAGGTAACCTACAGAAACTGAGTTTATATTTTTATGAATTTTCTATGATTTTTAGATTTTTTTTGAAGTTTTTAGGTATTTTCTAATTTGTAAGGTTTTTGTTTTGCAATTTTTAGTGATTTTTGGACTGACACTAGAATATACTAAAATAGACCTTAGGTAATTTTTTTGGAAATTTTCAAGGTGTTTTGCTAATTTTTATGGATTTTCTAAGATAGATAGTACTAAAAATGCATGTTCTTTTAATAAATATAAAAATGTAATAAAAATGCAATGCAAAAATATGGCGTGAAAATATGATGCAACAGGAGCCTATGACATTTTTTGGGAATTTTTCAAGTTAAAAAGATGCATTAAATAAATACTAGAAGCATAAAGGAACTACAAGCCTGGTAGGGGCATTTCTGAAAATATGCAAAAGTACAGGGGCTTATGTGTAAAAATCCCAGAAATATATAACTGTGATTATAAATTTGTGGACCAAAACACAATACCAAGACCCACAGGGGTACTCCTGTAAATAACCCAAAGTCACACGCGCAAGCACGCGCGCCTGCCAAGGGTATGGATGTAGTTCTCAAAAACTTCGAGGGCCCAAGTGCAAATGTGCCAAAAAGTTAATAACTGCAATTGGAACTTTTTGGATTAAAACTAAATACGACAAAATCCCAGGGTACCCTTGCAAAATTGCCAAGTCACGTGCGCCACGCACGTGACCTGGCAGGTACCTAAGAGTAATATTACAAACTGCAGGGGGCTTACTCCAAATATTACAAAAATTAACAACGGCCAATGAAAGATTATGCACTAATATTTAAATACAAAACTTGGCGGGGTATGAAGCAAAATTACCCACGGCCTTTGGATCCGATGGTCGAAGATCAGTCACTTATGCCACGTGTCGGTTCCTCGTTGCCCGATACCCCTTCGCAACCGGCGGGTAGGATTAGATCTTGAAAAGTGGATCCGACGGCTGGGAAGTGAACGATCGGGCGGCGGAGGCTTCGCCTGGGGCTCCTCAAAGATCGAACGGCTTGGGGTGGGTCAGGACGAACAGCTCAAGAACTCGGAGGTTGCGAGTTTCAAACCGCTCGCCTGACCGAATCCGACCTTCTGAGAAGCTCGAAGAGGATGCCCAAAGCTCCTGTGGTGGTCCCTAAGGCTTTGGCGGCGACAAAATCGGCTGGAGACCACCGGAGCTGACCCGCGATGCCAAGGTTGAGACGAGCTCCAGGTGGTTCCGGCATGTCCCAAAATTCGCCTCCAGAGGTCCTGTTAGCTCGTGACACCTGCAAGAGTGGTTACAGAAGAACGAGGGCAAAATGCCTCGCTCCCCTAGCGGCAGAAGAAGGTGGAAAAGGGCGAGGAAGAAGCTCGCCGGAGCGAGCTCCGACGAGGTGGTTGATTGGGTGTTCAGATGGGTTTCAGGCGAAATGGAGGATGGGTTGATGATCCTACAACTACGGGGAAGCTAAAAATGCAACAAAAAGACATTAAAAACAATTCCTCAAGGGTGGTTAACCCGAGGTGAAACCTCACGGCGGCGGGGCATCGGAGGTAGCTAGAACACGGCCGTCGAACCTCGCTGCACCTCGACGGGGGTACGGGGAGCCTACAGGAGTCTCTACCCACACTCACCTGGAGGTTTGAAGCTCTCCAAACTGGTTCAAAGGGGAAGGGGGGTGACGGGTGTCATTTTGAATGGATGGTGTTCGAGGCTCAAAAATCGACATGAAACATCGATTCAACGACCCGAAAGTCGAAAAAAATCTATGGGCGTCTATGTTGGAAGATTGAGGACCAATGTTGCAGAAGGCACTATCATAAAAGGATGAAAGGCACGGCCTTGATAAATCCGAGAATCGGGGTCAAAAGCTAGTCTGACAAAGGCCACAGGGGGAAGGTCAGAATGTTGACCTTGGTCAACAGTCCAGACTACGTGGTTGGTCCACATGGACCAACCAGGAAAAACCTCCTGAAAATGCCTTAGAAATTAATTTAAAAATAGTACATATTTTATTTAATTTTTGGTTATTTAATAAAAAGAATTTACTATTTTATAAGGTATTTTATTATGATTTTTAATTATTTTTATGAGGTATAAAAAAACAAATTCCCTTTTATGCCCTTTGTAGGTACATGTACCTATATATTTTATTAATTTATTTTTATTTTGTGTTTTTAATTTATTTAATTGTGTTTATTATTTTATAAATGTGTAAAATATTTTTATACACTTAATTATATTTTTATTTTACTTTTCTGACGTGTTTTGTACATTTAATAAAATATAAGTATGTATTATACATGTATGGATATAGGTATTTTACCTATGTGTTATGTGTATACATGTATTTTATTTCTATGTTCCTTTTATATTTTTATTCTGATTTTAATACATATATTTATTATAAATAATAACGATAAAATTATAAAAACAATGAATAAATAATAAAATGAATATTTTAATCTATACAAGTATACAATAGGGGTCTCAAACTCAACTTTCAAACCGTAGCTCCGCCAAATGCGAAACCACTGCCATTATATAGCTTATTTTAAACTATATACAATTAAAGGTGAGTTTGATGCATTTGGAGTTTTCATTTGTGAGATACAGGTCTGAGAAGTTGGGATTCTGGATTTTTATTCAGACCATAACATTTTATCTGTACAGTATTTTTGAATGAAATCAATTTTGTATTTTTCTTTATTTAATTATCTACAACTTTCATGTGCAAAGTTTCTTTGTTTGAGGTGTAAAAAGTGGAACCAAAAATAGGTCCCAAAAATGAATAAAGAATGAATTAAAAAGAATAGGTATTTCTACTGTATTTTTACCCTTATCTCCTCCTACTTTATTCCTTGTCGGCCTATTCATCAAGATGTCTAGGTCTCGTGGTTTCGGATCATAAAATATTTACAATATTTTATTCTTTTTCTTTTCTTTTATTTATTCTATAATTTTAGCTTTAATTACAGTATTTTATACAATATTTACATGCACATGCATGAATGCTAAGATGCTGGAATTAATGGTATTTACATGCATTTACTAGGGTTTTTGAGGCCAAAATGATAGAATAAAGATGATGAAATGTGGATTCATCAACGCCCACCAATTCCATATAGGACTTGGTAGTCGTCCACATGTTTCCATGTGGAGGCAATCTCATGAGATTTCATGAGATTGCATATCTCCATGGAAATCTCCATTATTTAATCCAAAAACTTTTGTTGTGATTTATTCTCCAAAAATAATTCATAATTAATTTTGAGAATATTGCAATATTGCCAT
The DNA here is from genome assembly GCA_037367405.1 of Ottelia alismoides. Lineage (NCBI taxonomy): Eukaryota > Viridiplantae > Streptophyta > Magnoliopsida > Alismatales > Hydrocharitaceae > Ottelia > Ottelia alismoides. Next base: position 88,328 of record JAZKJV010010268.1, on the reverse strand, counting down.
TGGAAATTTGTGAATCACATTCACAACCCAAAACAAAATATAATTTACATTTTCAATTAATTACACAATGTGTATCCAATACACATTAATAATTAATTAACAAATATAAATTATAATTAGCTCTCTCTTTAATATATTATAAGTCACGTTTATAATATATTATGAATAATTGGATATTGCTATCCACATTATTCTTATCCACAATAATTAAATCACATTTAATTTTATTGGATAATTTCCACACACATTAAGATAATTAAATCACATTTAATTATCAATTTCTTAATGCTTAGATCTATGGAATTATTCTTGAACCCTTTCAAGAATAATGCGATGTCTCCGCAGATACTTGGAGATAAGGACAGGACGATTGTATTGTTCCACGTATAGTGACTTGGATATTGAGATCACATCTCAAGTCCATATCCCATGGACCTCCCATTAATGCTTGATTAAATCAAGGTCGTAAACCTAATCTTCTCATTACATCTGAATCTCATTCAAATCAATGTCCAATACGTGGACTAAGATTAGGTCACTTCTTTACTAGACCTGGCCAAAGTGCGGACCGGGCCGAACGGGCCGACGTTCTAAAACCCACTGTCCAAGGCCCGGCCCGGCCCTGTCCATGGGCCATACCTCAAGGCCCAAGCCCGGCCCAGGTCTGGGCCGGGCCGGGCCGGCCCATGGGCAGAATGTAAAGTTATTTTTTATTAGTTTTTAATCAAAATTACATAGATAATTAAGTTTTTTTAGCATCATCTAATCTTTCTAAATTGAAGTAACCATAATATGTGTTACTTTGCATGTAAATTATAAATTAAGATATAATATTGATAATGTAAAACAAAAACTTGAAGTATAATATATTAAATGTACCTAAAATATAATTTTTAAACATATATTTTTATATGTGCGGGCCGGGCCGGGACGGGCTTTATGGCACATGTCCACGGCCCGCCCAGTTGACGGGCGGGCCAACGAGCGGGCCGGGCCGGGCCGACCCATTTCTAAAAATCTTGGCCCAAGCCCGGCCCATGAGCGGGCTAGGCGGGCTGGGCGGGCGGGCCCCCTGCCCATTGGCCAGGTCTATTCTCTACTGAGAGGAGTCACTAAATTCCAGACCTGTTTTATCACTCCATCGGAATGGAAGCGTCGTGGTTATACAATCGTTTACGATCACATCACCCTTAGGCATTCCCAACACCTGTACATCCTGCATATTGGAAGATCTATGATCATTTTGAAGATATAGATCACTTTTACATTGTCATCTTCAGAGTTTGATCACTAAGTTTCTCAATCTTAGTCACTGGGACTTGGTACAGATCATATGCTTTCACAAAGCATATATCTTACCTTCAAATTCATGTCATGCTTCCAAAGCATGACGACCATGCATGGAATTTGATCAGTCCCAATACCTCATGAGTGAGCTCATTTCTCCCGGTTCACAAGTGAACATGTATGATCCCTTTGAGAGATCGTATTACTCATATGTCCTTACATGCACACCAGCTCGCCGGTGTATAGACCTTGGTTAGGTCATCAACCTATTGGTCTGCCAAATGTACACACTCAGACATATAGCAACACATCTGTCTCTGGTCAGAGGATGTGTGCCTATGCTGTGACAGTATTCAACATAGGTCTTTGGTTATCTCAATCTCGTTAAGTCAACCTCATTGATTTAACTAATCTGATACCTCCGAATCACTATTCTCATGCAGAGGACCTGCATCAAGAGGTCGATCAGATATCAACCTAATGAGAAAGGATTGACATCTCCTACTCAGGCTGGATATCATCACTTGACAATCATTTGATGATGCTTGATGAGTCCTCTATCTAACTCCTTAGATATTCATCAAGCATCAGCCTCTATGATTCAATGAATCAACAACTGTATGATTATCAATATTGGCCATGGCACATAACCCTTATTGTACAGAGGGACATTATAGTGCATTCATTCATTCAATCTCAGAAAGGGAGTGAAACATAATTAATAACTTTTATTGATAAATCATTTATTACAATAACATTTATTGTAGGAATGGTTTGCCTCGAGCTCACATTGCTAACAATGGGGGTAAGGGTATGTGTGTTTGTGGACAGGTGGGATGGGGGGAGGTGGTGGCAGTGGTAGAGCAGAGGTAAGAGAAGGAAGAGGTGGTAGGTAAAGGGTGTGGGGAAGATGTGAAGGAGGAGTGGGGATGTGGAGTGGGGGGGGGGAGAGGCCAGCAACTTACCTTGATTTATAGTCTCCCTCCTATCTTGACTTATTAAAGATTTATCACTTGTGCCCATCAAGTTAGTTGTTGTCCATCGATGTCCCAGACAGACATAACTTTTAGGGGCACAAGGACCATTAGATTGAATGGATAGGTTCACTGGGTTCACCTCCTCCACCCCTACCTCCTTCGACTCCGACCTCCTCCTCTATTGCAAGTTACTAAGGGGAGGTGGACACAACATAATAGTTAACCTCGGTCGGTACACAGCCACGATACTGAAGTACTGCTATGGCTCATTGGAGTGGTGGTTCTCCTTGGCTTGGATGATGGCGTTGCTACTCCGATCGACAGGGATTGGATGGTGGAACTTGGGTAGAGTTGCTATGTCAAGGAGGTTTGAAGGAACAAGTCTTTTGAGTTTGTTTTAATGGGTAAATGAAAACATATACGAATATATCCAAATATCCGCTTATCGTATTCAAAAAATTACCAGATACAGATATCTGTATCCGAATATTAATCGAATACGGATTGAATATGGATATGGATTGTAAAAAAATTTCGGATGCTGATACAGATATAGTAATGGTTTATATATCCAGATCCAGATATCCGAATACAATATTTAATATTATTTTATATATTTGTTAATATAATATAAGCCACAACCATATGTTATTATATTAGTATTATAAATTATAAAATACAATATATTAATGATATTAATAAACTTCCTTTTATTTGGAGATGAGCACGAACAAAAGTTACGAAACCCTATCTCTTTTTTGCCCTCCTTCAAGAACGTAGGTCACCTTAACGCTCCCTTTTGTCACGATGCAACTCATTTTTCATTACCATTTTTTAAAAATCATTATGAACTTTGATAAAAATTCAATCCGTATTCGTATGTAGTCTTTATTCGATCCGTATTCGGATTCTATGTTTATTGGATCCATATTTGGATTTCACTCTTTATTCTATTTATATTTAGATTAGCTCTTTATTCGATATGTATTCAGATTCGATAAATATCCGATTTGGATTTATATCTTAAGGATATGGTTTCCTTAATGCATATCCGAATCATATTGGTATCCGTATTCGTATTCAACATAGATGGAACAAATATAGATATGAAAATAGGCATCCGATCCATTTTCATCCTTAGTGGAAGATCTCAAAAATCTCCTGCATTGGATCCTTGAGGAAGATGTTGACGGATAGATAGCCCGTTGCCATGGAAGCTCCTCATGCATCCAAGAAGTATGGGAGGTAACCTCGATGAGGAAAAGGGCTAGATGTCATATTAAGAAAGCTCATCCACTCGTTCGCAATAGGACTGTTCAAAAAATCTGGGTCAAATGGGTACTCGACCCTACCCAATTTTTTAGACCCTAGTTTCACGGGTACCCGAGAAAAATATTCGGATCGAGTATCCATGGCAGTTGACTTGGTTGAATTTTGATGACCCGGTGGAAAATTTTATTGGAAATCTGGATACCTGGTTGGAAACTTTGGGTCCACCTTTGGCCACAATCAACCTGCCATCGGGCCACCTTCCCTCACCATTCTAATTCTGCACGAGTCACGACGGCTTCATCGGCTCCTCCCACTCGCTCCGTCGTTGCCATCCTCGAATAGGGAGCGATGATTTGACGGCAGACTTGGCGATCGCGGTAATTTTCTATGGAAAAGCAGAGATCTTCTGTAGAGGAGATCAGAATTGTGGGTTTTGGGTGTGCGTGGGACGTCTTGATGAGATGAGGGAATTGGAGTCATCGAGGGTGAGGTGGAAAGGTTCCATGTCTTATGGCTTGATGCCAACCTAAGGTGTTGTGTGGATAAGGATGCCATCTTTACCGTTGGATGCGTGGAGAGGGAGGAATGTGTGAAGGCTATATGGGTTCGCGGTAACGTTTTTTTTAATGTGGTGTGGAAATTAATGTTAACTAAAGTGGGATGGTTTGATAATATTTCAGGATTTTTATCAAAATGCCATATATCTTTTGATAACTATAATGATTTCTTGAGATTGTTTATTTTTGCATTAAACTTTTGTGATTTTTCCAATAATATGTGACTAATACACAAAATAAAAGATTTAAAAAATAAATAACATGCGACTAGTATGCTTGATATGAAAGTGCAAGGAAAGTACACGTGATAAAAAATGTAAAAGGTTGTTTATTTTTAATAAGCCTTCCATGTTTGTTGTGACCCGCAAGTACCCGTTACACATTGAAATAATTCGAGTACCCATTAGATTCAGGTACACATTGAAATGGGTCGGATTGACCTGTTGACCCGGTAATAATGGATCGGGACGGATCACGATTGAATGGGTCGAGTACCCGCTCCACGAACACCCCCAGGAAAGGCAGAGCTTCTAATGGTGGTGGAGTTTTATGTGCTCTGTTTAAATAAGAGGACCTCGTATTGATGCTCTTGCCGACTCGAATCCTGGTTCCGATGAGGGCATGTGGTACCCTCCATAGATGGAGCGCCGGATAGGTGGCTATGGTTACTCTTTGGTCCGAAGTTGAAGCACTGAAGATGGTAGCTTATATAGATCGAAAGTGGGAATGACACGGTGGAGTAGTGGTTCTACAAAGGGTAGAATAAGCGGGGGAACGATGGTCGTAAGCTCTGTGTTGCGCGATAGACAAAGCTTGGTCTCCATCCTGGTCGATGGAGAGAGGGACTGGGCCTCTGGGGCAGAAAAGGAATGCAAATAGGTTGGAGATGAATGGCGAATAGCATCATCAAGCGATGGCTGAAGGTTGACCTCTTTGTTTTTTCTCGCTTCCAAGTGTTGGAATCAAACAAGGGTCTCAGCTCTCTCGGTGGTGCTGGTCCGAAGGAGCTCCTAAGGTGGAACGACCTTTGCATATGAAGTGTTGTCGGACGCGCTCCCTGAAGGTCCTGTTGAAGATCGAGATGGCGGTGGGGGTGTGATGAATACCCATTCATCACTCTTTATTCTTATATTTTAGCTACAAAAACCTATGCAAATGCATGTAGATATGTGTAAATAGGCAAAGTTAGCAAAAGCATGCATGTTTGTAAATTTAAATAATTAGCATGTTTTTGTGCAAAAATAAAAGAATAAAGAAGAAAAAAGAAAAAGAGGGAAATATTTAGAATAAATATTGAGCAACCTAACCCAAGGGAGGGCTCAGCATGGGCCTGACCGCATAAAAGCCACAAGTAGAGGGAGATAGGGGCTCACATGTATATATTTATGTAAATAAATAAATAATATTTTCCTTATCCAAAAATATGTTTGTATATATTTTGTATATATTTAAAAGCTATTAAAAACAAAATAAAAAGTTAAAAATCAAAAATACAAAAATACCCCTTCACCTTGTACATAAGACCACCTTCCTTCTTTATTTCACCTTGTAAATCAAGCTATCTATCTTCTAAAACTTTTTGTAAATATTCTCTTTTATGTTTTGTAAATAAAATAAATAAAACTAAAAATCAAATAAAAATTACAAAATTAAAACACAAAAAATACCTTGTATATATATACCATGTATATAAGTGTAAATAAATAATTATTTCCCCTATGTATATAAATAATAAAAATAAAATAAAAATAGCCTTTTATTCCTCATTTTATCCTATAAATAAATAAAATATAAAATGGGAATAAAAATGTATAAAAATAACTAGTTAAAAATCAAAATTAAAAATCCTATATAGTGTATATATACCTATGTAGACCTATAGTGTATATACCTTATTTTAATTTTCAAAAATTAATTAAAAATCACAAAAAAATAGAAAAAATTAAAACAAACATTTTTCATGTTTTAAGTTTTTGAAAATTCGGCCATTTAAGGCCTCAAAAAAATCAAATAAAGTTTTAATAAATGGCGGGCTCTGATTGGTCCACGGGGGATTGTTGACCCCCGGTCAACACCTCCCCCAGGACCACCAGAGCCCGGGTTTGAGTATTCGACCCGCCTTCTCGGATTTCTCCTTTGTCGACCCGATTCCCATTCACCCCAAATCCGGGTCCGTTATGACCTCAGCACATCCGAGAAGCTCGCCGGAGCTTCTGCCTCGAGATCCGCGCTTCGGCGCGCCCTACCCGCCACCTCCTTTCCGGACCTTCATGCGTATATAATCCGAGCTCCGCCGCTTTCTAGCGCCATCTTTGGCTAGCCATTCTCTTTCCTGTGAGCTCCACTGTGTCCACCGAGGTGACAGCTCGCGCCGGCCTGTGTCGCAGCGAGGAGGAGGTGCGTCTACCATTGATCCGGCCGCTTGTAGCCGCCGCGCTCCGACGACCATCTGGAGCTTGAGCCTCGGGAAGTGACGGCCCTTGTGGCGAGGACCAGGAGACAGCTGAGCTCCACCACAGTCTACATCGCCACCCAGGTAACCTCCGTTCTTTCTTGATTAGGCTAATTTCGAGGTACCCCTAAATCGACCCATCCCCGTGTTTCGTTGATTCCGATCGTCTCGCTTCATATTTCGATCATCGGAGCATCCCATCACCTCCGCCATCTCCCCACGCACGTTCTTCACCCACGCGTTCAACCCAGCTCGCCCCGGAGCTGGGAGTCGAGCTCCACCGCCTCCGCTTCGCCGGAGCTCGTTCGCCCCACCGCACAGACCACCTTCACCCCGCTTCCTTGGGTCGAGGCACTTTGCCCTCGACCCGCGAAGCGTTCTGGTTGCTTTGCAGGTTCAAAGGGAGGCATCTGAGCCCCCCTTACAGTTCAGTCCGGAGCTTCGCGCCGCCAGCCTCGCCGGAGCCCCTCCAGGGCTCGGCTGGGCCACCGGCTACCACCATCAGCTGCGGGGAGTCACCAGGGTCCTATTCCGACCAGCAGCAGCAGCTGAGGAGGACCGGAGTTCACGCAGGAGGCCGGCAAAGTTCGCCGGCGTCGAGTTCTTCCTCCATCATCCAGAGCCGTCCGATGACGCCTCAGCTCCAGTTCTGATCGTGAGCGTCCATCTTTCGAGGAGCAGTAGCCGTCGATCCATCTGAGGAGCGCATCCGGACCGTTGATAGCAGAGGAGAGAAGCACCAGAGTCTCGGACGTTAGATCATCCACGTGGCTTCGTCTCCACCGTCGATCGAGCCCAAGAAGAGAAGAGAAGGAAAGCGCCATCCATTCCCAGCCGTCCGATCACCACGTGGCGCACATCTGGCCGTCGGCGAATAAAAGGGGTAAATATCTTAAGGCCCCCTCGTAGTTTGTTATTTCCTTTTTAGTCCTGTAAATAGTTTTAAAACTTTATTTACGTAGGGTAATTTGCAGTAGGAACCTTGTGCTTGTTGTTAATTGCATGTATGCCCCTGTTTGTGTGTGACCACGTGCTTCGTCACGTGTGTATCTGGGCTTTTTACATATATCGTCCTGTAGATCTGGATTGTTAAGGAATGAATGAATATTTTTGTGTAATTGCAGTTATGCCCCTGTGAGTACTTTTATTACGCATGTGCGATATTTAGTGGGCTTTTTGCAACTACGTCCTTGGGCTTTTGATACGAGTTATCAAAAGGCCCTCAGACTTAGTTTTCATTACAATTTGGTCCCTGTGTGCCCCAGCCACGCGCCACGCGCGTGACTTGCTGGGTATTTTGCACCAGGGCCCCCAGGTTCTCAGGTATTTGCACATTGGTCCTTGTGCACAGTACCCTCTTCTTTATTTTTGAATAAATATCAAACCACCTCCAAATCTAATGAAATTTCGACACATGGCTCCTGCCATGTTGTAGTAATTTCTGTGATTTTTGAGGACATTTTCACTTTTATTTATATTTTTAAAAATTCAAAAACCTACTTTTTAGTCACTGTCTAAGTTTAAAATTACCAAAAAAATATAAAAACTCCACCAAAAATTCTAAAAAAATTAGGCATTGTTGCTTGCTTGTTTTCTGATTTTCTAGCCAATTTTGGCTATTTTTCATCACTTAAAAACCCTAAAAATTGAAAAACCCCTAAAAACCCATAAAAATTATAAAAATTAATTTAAAAATCCAAAAATAATAATTAGGGTGCCTAAATTTTCCTCATTCTACCTAGATTACAGGAAAATTACCTCCAGGGCTGGTTGAGACTCTTAGATATTTTATTTTTGAGTTTCAAGCCTTGCTGGACAGTACCTCTTTTATTTAGCATTGTTTGATTTTTAGAAAATAATTTACCCATTAGAAAAATTCCAAAAATTCACCAAAAACAGTAAAAAACCTAAAAAACATAAAAACAAATTTTCTGGAATTTTTGCATTATTTTTGGTGTGTTTAATAAATTGTTGAAATTGTCTTGTATTTCCTTTCTTTTATTTTCTTTATCTTTTGAAAATCCAAAAAAATATAAAAATCCATAAAAACCACTAAAAAACATTTTCTTTTATTTTTCTTTTATTTTCACTACTTCGTAGGCTTCTAGCCAACCCGTGCTCCTTGTGTTCGACCCTGGGAGCTATACCAGGTTAATCACATAGCTAGGACCGCATTTTGAGTTTTGATTTCTGATTTGTCTCGTGGTCCGATATTTTTCTTGATACACACCTTCTCTGAGATCCGGGTCGCAACGACCCTTGTTTCTTTACCTTGACCCGGGTCTGAGTGGTTTTTGGGTGTTATCAGAATGGCGCCGTTGCCGGGGAGCACGGCTTAGTAGTGTTTTTGTCTTTTATTTTCGTTTTTGTTTTCGCGGTTTTTCGCGGCTCTTCGGAGCTCGCGGCTTTTCGCGGCTTTTGTACTTAGTTTTATTTTATTTTATTTTGTTTTATTTTGATTCTCTTTTATTTTTGTTTTTGTTTGATTTTGTGTGAATATTTTATTCTCATTTTTACACATATATCCTCAATTTTATTTTCACTCATTATTTGATTATTTTATTGGTCTGACCACCCTTCTTTCTTTTCTTGCGAGGGCCCGAGGACCGCGGAGGCTACTTTCGAGGAGCCGGTGCAGCCGCGGCACTTGGAGGCGGCTTTTCTCTCGACGAAGCCGCAGGAGAGAGTGAGAGGAGAGAGCTGAGTGGTGTGAGGCAGTAGTTTAGTTTTTATTTTATTCATTATTATTTGTAATAATACAGGGACAGGACTCTTGGACACTTTTAGACACTTAGACCGTAGAGGGTCTGTTTCGCCGAGCACCGGTGTGCTCGGGGGACCCATTAGGACCCTCGGTTTTTACGCGGCTTTTTCATCGCGGTTTTCTTTTCTCTTTCTTACTGTCATTTGACGGTTTTTCGCGGTTTTTGATCGAGCCCCTAGACTTAGGATTTTTGTTGATTGTGACGTAGGACTCTTAAGGCCCAACACTTAATAGAATATCTGTTCCCATAGAACGTAATTGGACCTTAATAAAATTCACCAAAAAAGTTAGTTTAATTGGATTCGAGACCACGTGCCGTTAGGAGTCACATACAGCGCTGGCAGGACCCGTTGTGGCGGGCACCGAGTGACTCCCGAGATCGGACTCCGGACTCGATTCGGTTGACTGACTACTGTTCTTCACGATCAATAGAAATTGCCTGTTTAGGACTCGGGTTTTTACCGTGCATCATTTAGATTAGTTTATTTTCTGCCTTTTATTTTATGCGCGGATCATTTTGCATGTAGAGTGCTGGCGGCAGGTACGCATTTCTTACTCAGCATGCATCATTGATTTTCTCGTGCATCGGCTTTTTCGACTTCTCCCCCCCGTTTTTGGACTTAATAACCAGGAGAACCGAAAAATTCGTTAGGCGATTTTGTTTGCTTTGAAAAATACATAAAAAGAGAAACCATAAAATTGGGACTGCTAAAATTATTGATCTTAAAACCCGCTCACCCTAAAATTTTGTCTTGGGGAGAGCAACCCCCTCATTGATTGGTTTGCTTGTGCGAGAGAGTGACCCCGAACACTAGGTAGAGCCCCCCGTCGCGAAACCCGGCTGATTACCGACTTTTCCGTGCGGGCCAGTCGACTGGGTTAGCAGCGGATATCCTAACAGGTCACGTAATCGCTCTGCTATCTTGATTGTTCACCAAATAAAATAGACAAGATAATTTGACCGAACTTTCACGGTCTTCAGCTCGTGTTGTGTTGGTGAACCGGGGGTTTGTTTTCTGATCGTAATTTTTCCAGATCTCATCCGCCTGCTCGCTAGATCAAGATGATGGGTAGACGGTCTCTTAGGCAGCCTTTGGTTGCACCGCTTTCGGGCGCGTCTACCACATCATCTAGGTTGGCTCGCGAGAGCTCGGACCCGCTCTCCGAGCCCGAGTACGACTCCGCCCTGTTCCCCCTCGACCCCCTTTCTGACTTACCTGAGAGACCTGAGCCCGAGGAGAGACTTATTCATTTGACAGCACCTGAGTTGGGCTCCTTCGATTTTGCAGACGTCGCGATGGCCGGCAGTTCTGACGATCACTCCCGCAGACCCGAGCACTTTGTATTGGACCAGGGAGCGATCAACTCCACCCTGATCGCACAGTTAGAGACAGTCCAGCAGCAGCTCCGCGATCAGGGAGCATTTATGATAGAGATGAGGCGTGAGATGGAGAGGCTCCGAGCAGAGAGAGATGCACAGAGCGAGCCCGAGGAGCCCGATGAGGCACAGGCACAGGCACGAGCCGCAGCAGCAGCAGCAGCAGCTGCGGCCGCCGCCGCAGCGGCAGCAGCCGCAGGAGGAGCAGGACCACCTCGACCGATGAGGGATTTACACAATCCCGGCTCTACACTGATGCACCACTGGGTGGTGGTTCCAGCGATCGTGGGGGACTTCAAGTTCCCCCCGAACACCTTGCAGATGCTTCCGAGGTTCCACGGACTGGCTACAGAGGAGCCCCATCTCCACCTACAGGAGTTTCTGATGATTTGCAGTACTGTCCACGACAGGCATGTGGACCAGGATACCATACGGATGATTGCTTTTCCATTCTCCCTAGCAGACAGAGCAGCCACATGGCTGAAACATTTGGGGAGATTCGTGTACACCTGGGAGCAGCTCCGCACCGAGTACTTGAACAAGTACTATCCACTCGGGCGGACGAACGCGGCTAGGGCCCTGATCAGCAACTTCTCCATGTTTCCCAATGAGCAGTTCCACGAGGCTTGGGAGAGGTTCAGAGAGCTCCTAGACAGATGCCCACACCACGATATCACGAAGCCGAACCTAGTTCAGAGCTTCTTCAGTGGGTTGTCACTAGAGCTACAGGGCCTGGTGAACGCTTCTTATGGCGGGTCCTACTTCGCCAAGGACCATGACCAGGTCTGGGCGATTTTTGAGGAGATGGCAGAGAACTACATGGTCATGTCCCAGACCCGGCTATACACGCAGAAGACCCAGCCACTTCAGCCAGGACCCGTGCAGTACCAGAGGATCGCACGGGTCGATGCAGGTCCTTCCAGTTCGTCCGCAGCCACAGCAGCAGCACAGTTAGAGTCGTCAGCTGCGGACATGGGCATCATCAGCGAGAAGCTGGACCGCATGGAGCTGATTGAGAAGAAGCAGTGCCAGAGCATAGCACAGATGGATCAGATGGCACAGGTCTTGAGCGACCTGAAGACACAGATCATGTGTCTCCAGGAGACACAGACGGCTTCTCAGCCCCGTCTTCAGTCGCGAGGCGACTCCGGCAGCAGCAGCAGCTCGTCCCAGCGCTCCAGCGCCCCAGCGCAGCCTAGACAGGTTCACCTTGTACAGGCGGAGCCGTACCAGCAGCCGCAGCCTACCTACCAGTCCCCACCATCTCCAGAGATGCAGATGGTGGTCTACCAGCCGGACCAGCCGTTGGCAGTACTACCCCCAGCCCCCTTGGATGCAGAGCCGTTGATGGATGTCAACGGGATCTGGTACGACCGTCCCCAGCCTGGGATCCGACGAGACCATCCCGGATTCAGGTGGGGGAGCGGTGGTGCCCAGCCCCAGCAGCAGCCGTCAAGTCAGGGAGGGCAGTACTCCCAGCCGAGAGACCATCACCAGCAGCCGCAGCAGCAGCCCCCAATTTACCAGCAGCAGTCTTCGTACGGTCCTCGTCCCTATCAGCAGGGACAGTCTTGGAGGCGTGAGCAGCAGGCTCACCCGGGATACCAGCACCAGCAGCACCCTCCGTCCTACCCCTCTCACCCACAGCAGTACCAGCAGCCTCACCCACAGAGAGGCTACCCGTCGGGCTCCCACGAGAGCCCCGCCATGGATGACATCGCCCGCCTCCTCACGGACCAGCAGGCGACCTTCAGACGGGAGATGGATGAGTTCCGCCAGGAGTTGCGGGACCTGGTGAGAGGGAAGGCCGCCATACCTGCACAGATAGAGCCCAATCCGAACAACCTGAAGCGGAAGTCTGAGCAGGTAGTACATACTGAGTTAGCCACTCCTAGCGATCCATTTGATGATACTTCTTCAGATCTGTTTGATGTTGATTTTGCCACGCTTAGGAGCGGTAGGACCCCAACCGGCGGCGGCGCCTCAGCTGAGCACCATCCCGAGGCGCCACAGGAGGAGGAGGAGAGCGGTACTGAGGCCGCTCCAGTCGATGACGGTGGTACTGAGGCCACCGAGGATGCTGATCCCACCGGCGGTACTGAGGCCGCCACTTCACCAGATTCAGGAGGTGGTACTGATGCCACCCCAGCAGCAGCCGAGCCAGTGAGCGGTACTGATGCCGCGAGACGTCTACCTTCGCCAGCAGCAGCAGAGCAGCCCATCCGTGGTGGTACTGAGGCCACCGGTGTCTGTAGAGAGAGAGAGTTGTTGTTTTTCCCCGTGGTCATGTATCTCAGGATTCTGTGATGAATAAAGGAAAAGGTTTACATTCTTTTGGTCCCACTGTGGTGCATGATGTATGTGTGGATCCGGTCCTTGAACCGCGTAGATCTTTTCCTAGTCCTTCATCTGAGAAGGACCCAGTGATCCCCTTCCCTAGAGCCCTTCAGATGGGGAAGGGGAAGAAAAATGATTCAAAAAAGAGAGAGTTTGAGGAGTTCAGCCAGAGCATGATTGACCGCTTCCATATTCAGCTGACCCTCCAGGAGGCTTTGCAGCACATCCCCCTCCTCCAGAGATCTTTGAGAGAGAGGACTACAGTTAGGAGGAGGAGGAGGAACCACACTTCAGAGATCCATGTGCTGACCAAAGCCACGTGCTTTGCGATTCAGAACCGACTGCCAGCCAAGAGGCCAGATGCAGGGGCCCCGTATGTCAGATGCCAGATCAGTGAGCAGAGGTTCGACCGTACTCTTTTAGATAGCGGATCTTCGATCAACCTACTTCCGGCAGCCCTTCTCGACCGCTTCGAGTTGGGCACTCTTCGACAGAGCAGGACAGTCCTTCAGTTCGCTGATCGATCTGTCAAGAGGCCGAAGGGGTTGCTACGAGACGTTATCGTCACTATTCAGGGTCTGCAATTCCCCGTGGACTTCGTAGTGTTGGACATGGAGATCCCTGAATCAGTGGCCGATACCCCCATCATCCTTGGTCGTCCGTTCTTGGCCACAGCCAAGGCGGTGACTGATCATGATAGCGGGAAGGTGTACTTTCGCGTCCAGGGCGAGAGTATACAAATAGAGACGGTCGAGGACTACAGAGTCAGATCTAGATCCCGCTCAGATGCCAGTACCGATTCAGAGCAGCTGACAGATGCAGAGCCAGACATCCACCAGGACTGCGACTTTGTGATTACTGATGATGAGGCAGCTTGGGCAGACTTGGAGTCACAGACTACCCTCTCACTTTCAGATACAGCTGATGCAGAGATGACAGCAGAGGAGAGTTTGGAGAGCACAGACCTGGTTCCGGATACAGTTGTGGCAGCAGAGCCGGTCCTCGATCGCAGCACAGTGATTTGTGATGGTGGTACTGAGGCCACCTTGTTTCCCGGTGGTACTGATGCCACCGTTTTTGATGCAGATCCCTCGGATTCAGAGTCTGATTGGGCAGATTGTTATGACCAGATGCCAGACCTGAGTTCACTAGAGCCTACAGAGGAGGAGGTAGAGGCAGAGCAGAGCAGAGACAGTGCAGTTGAGCCACCGTCTCCCGATCCAGTTTGCGAGAGTACACTTTCACTGTCCCAGGCAGATTTGGCAGACCTTGCAGCGTTCACGCAGTTCCTTCCACAGCCAGATTTGCCAGCACCCAGCATACCAGAGCTGAAGCCGCTCCCTACTTCGCTGAAGTATCGGTTCCTTGCGGGCCAACCTGAGATGTACCCAGTCATCATCTCCGCCGAGTTGACTGGAGATCAGGAATCCCGTCTGATGGGGGTTCTTGAAAAGAACCGCAAGGCGATCGGATGGAGCGTAGCAGATCTCCATGGGATTGATCCATCAGTTTGCTCCCACCACATCTACCTAGAGGATGGGGCGAAGCCGTCGCGTGAGTTCCAGCGGCGTCTGAACCCCAACCTGAGAGAGGTTGTCATGAAGGAGATATCGAAGTGGTGGGGTGCAGGTTTTATTTATCCCATTTCCGACTCCAAGTGGGTTAGCCCCTTGCATGTGGTGCCCAAGAAGACGGGCATCACGACTGTGATCAGTGAGTCGGGAGAGGAGATTGCTACACGAGTACCTACCTCTTGGAGGGTTTGTGTTGACTACAGGAGACTCAACCAAGCCACCAAGAAGGACCATTTCCCCCTGCCTTTTATTGACCAGATCATTGAGAGACTGGCAGGGAAGAGCCACTATTGCTTCCTGGATGGGTACTCGGGCTACAACCAAGTGGCCATCGCTCCTGAGGATCAGGAGAAGACCACCTTTACCTGTCCCTTTGGCACATACGCTTTTCGACGCATGCCATTTGGGCTATGCAACGCCCCTGCGACTTTTCAGAGGTGCATGTTGTCGATATTCTCGGACATGGTAGGGGAGTGCCTTGAGGTCTTCATGGACGATTTCTCGGTCTACGGCGACGGATTCGACTCCTGTCTTGACTGCCTAGACCGAGTACTCCAGCGATGTATTGAGTACAACTTGGTGCTATCTTGGGAGAAGAGTCACTTCATGGTGACTCAAGGGACGGTGCTTGGCCACATCATCTCCAACAGGGGCATGGAGGTGGATCCGGCCAAGGTTGATGTCATTAGAAAACTCACACCACCGTCCAACTTGAGGCAGCTACGGTCATTCCTGGGGCACGCTGGATTCTACAGGAGATTCATTCAGGATTTTAGCAGGATTGCCCGACCGTTGACTGACCTCTTGACGAAAGATACCGAGTTCCTTGTCGATGACAAGTGTCTTTCATCGTTTGCTACTCTCCAGAGATGTGTTATTGAGGCTCCTGTCCTCCAGCCACCTGATTGGTCTCTCCCATTCGAGATCATGACGGACGCCTCCGATTTTGCCGTAGGGGCAGTGCTGGGACAGAGGAGGGATGGAGTACCATTTGCTATACACTATGCTAGCCGCACATTAGATTCCGCCCAGCGAAATTATACCGTCACAGAGAAGGAGATGCTAGCAGTAGTGTTTGCCCTAGATAAATTCAGATCTTATATCATTGGATCCCGAGTGACCTTGTACACAGATCACACCGCCATCAGGTACCTCATGGCAAAGAAGGATGCCAAGGCTAGACTGACCAGATGGATCCTTCTACTCCAGGAGTTCGACATTGAGATCAAGGATAAGCCTGGAGTCAAGAATGTGGTGGCGGACCATTTATCCCGTTTAGAGCAGCCTGAGGAGTCAGAGCAGATTGATCCTATCAGAGATACCTTCCCAGATGAGGCGATCCTTGCTATCGCCTCACTCCCATGGTACGCCGATATTGTGAACTTTCTCGTTGCTGGGAAAGTCCCACAAGATTGGCCCAGGCAGAGGCTTGAGACCTTCCTAGCGAAGGCCAAGTCTTACCATTGGGAGGATCCCATCCTTTACCACGAAGGAGGGGATAGCGTCTGGCGTCGGTGTATTCCTCAGGAGGAACACCATAGCGTCCTCACTTACTGCCACAAGCTTGAGGCAGGGGGACATCATTCTGGGAGGAGAACGGCACAGAAAGTGCTCCAATCCGGTTTGTGGTGGCCTACCCTCTTCAAGGACTCAGATGAGTTCGTGAAGAGGTGTACTGACTGTCAGAGGATGGGCGCTTGTAGACAGCGTGATATGATGCCGATGCAGCCCATTCACTTCTGTGAGGTTTTTGACGCATGGGGCATCGATTTCATGGGTCCATTCCCTAAGAGTCAGGGATTTGAGTACATTCTGTTGGCCGTCGATTATGTGAGTCGTTGGGTGGAGGCTATCCCCGCCCGAGCCGCTGATGCGAGGACAGTTTGCAAATTTTTGAGGAAGCATATCATCACGCGGTTCGGGGTTCCACGAGTTCTTATTTCTGATGGGGGATCTCACTTCATCAACGACCAGGTGAAGGCACTTGCGAGCGAGTTCGGCATAGATCATCGTGTTGCTACACCGTACCATCCACAGACGAATGGTCTAGCTGAAGTGTCGAATAGGGAGATCAAGACGATTCTGCAGAAAGTCGTCCGCCCTGACCGAAAGAACTGGTCACAGCTTTTGGACTCGGTCTTGTGGGCATATAGGACGTCTTTCAAGACACCTTTGGGTACATCTCCCTTTCGCCTCGTATATGGCAAGCCTTGTCACCTACCTGTTGAGCTGAGGCACAAGTCACTCTGGGCAGTTACAGACATATTGATGGATCCAGATGGTATAGGAGACCAGAGGAGGGCAGAGCTAGCTGCCCTGGAAGAGCTTAGAGATGCAGCTTTCACGAGCAGCCTACATTATAAGGAGAGAGTCAAGGAGTGGCATGATTCTCATATCAGCCACAAACATTTTGAGATTGGACAGAGAGTATGGCTGTTTGATGCGAGGCTTAGATTATTTCCAGGGAAGCTCCAAAGCAAATGGAAAGGACCTTATCTGGTTCGGAAGGTACACGACAACGGTAGCATCGACATATCTGAGTTGTCTTCTGAGAGTACCTTCCGAGTGAACGGCCAACGGCTCAAGCCATTTCTAAATCATGAGCCGCGGGTCGTTGATCTTGCCCCCATTCATTTTGCGTGAGATGTAGTCTTTGACTCACATCTATTGCATCTCACGCCTGAGCTTTACTGATCCTCCGCTGTACATAGATTCAGATGTCCATATCAGCACATTCTTTAGTCCCACATCCCTTTCTCCATCTTATGATTATGCTATACTTAGGGTGCACTTTACCCTAAGTATAGGGGGGATGTGAGACCCTTCGGGTATTTCTTTTGTTTCTGTCTACCCCTGTTTTTGCTGCCTATACTTAGGGGCATTTCACCCTAGGTATAGGGGGGGTAGACCCTGTACATACTCCACTCGGTTTCCCTTCGTGAACAGCCTGCTATACTTAGGATTACTTGATCCTAAGTATAGGGGGAAGACCCGAGTCCCTCTTGACTTTTCATTCTCTTTTGTATAGCCTTCCTTTTCACTTCCCTATACATAGCACGAGTTATGTCTTCTTCATCGCTCTTGACTCTGAGGACATCGTTCGAGCTAAGTATAGGGGGGTGTGTATATATTTCATATATACTTTAGCCATAACTCGTACTTTGTGTGAGTGTGTTAATAAATAAAAATGGCTAAAAACCACAAAAATTTAAAAATTTTCATGTACATATCTTCTTTTATTTTGCACATACATAGCTAGTGTACAAATTATTTTTGTAAAAATGTTTTCAAAAATCTTTTGTGTAAAGCTTGTGTAAATATTTTGTGTATCAAAATTATGTATATAGTACAAAATTTTTCCAAAATGTTTTGAAAATCAAAAGTTTGCAAAAATTTTGTGTAAATGTGTGTAAATACCTTTTTGCAAAACTTGCACTTCATGCATCATCATTCATGATTTCAAAACATTTTTCAAAAATTTTGCATGGTTGTAAAATACTGTGTAAATATGCATCTTTTTGTACATATGTATATAGTTTTCCTTGGATGATAGTTGACATTTAAACTAGCCTGGAATCAAATTGAGAAATGGAGCTTGATTAAGATCTTAATCCACCTAATTCTAAGAGGAACCTTATAGGACTTAGGTTTAAGGCTTTTCAGGTCCATGGTGACTTAATTCTTTAAGTCCACTAGGCTATGATCACATGTCATCTCAATGAGCCTAAGTAGAGCACTTAACAACAACACATGACTCATATAGATTATGGCTTTACTTGGACAACCGCACTATGCACCGAGCTCTCTACGGATGAGGTGGTGAGGAGGCAGTCTTCCTTGACTTGGGGTAGCATATGAGGGTAGTACTTCTAGGCGGAACCTCTCTTATTCATTTAGTGAAGGAAGTGCGTCTCAACTTGGTCTGGTTGCCATGAAGTCTAACGACGGGAGTTGTGGGTTGCAATAAAGCTTCAAAAGAGGGATAGTCTACTGGCTCAAGAGGAAAAACTCCTTGTATATATGCTGCACATGTACATATTGTAAAGATGCACTCGAAAAAAAAATGCAAAAAGAAAATAACTCCAAAAAAGTGGTGGGTCTGAGAGAAAATGATAATCCCACCGGAGTATGTATATAAGTGCAATAAGCAAAGCTTGGTTTCATGATCCACCTGTTGTAGCTTGCAGCAGGGAGACTTGGCTACACTGGTCAAGCTTCCAAGGGTACTTGGCTACACTGGCCTTGACCCATTCTCTTCTTCCCCCTCTTCTTGAGCCGGTTGTACTTGAACTTATAAGGGAATACCCCGCTCCTCGAGGAAAGAGTGGCCAGATTGAGGTCATAGAGTTACCTTGTTGGGGAGGGTTGTCAAGTTGCCATTTCTGAGGTGGAGAGCTTAGACCTCACTTACACAGGACAAGAAAAGATTCATGGTCTTCAGGGTTTGTGATTGATGACTTGTTCTGATCTGGAGCATTGAGGAGTCTTGGTTATAGATTAGTGGAACTTGGAGGCTGTTAGGTTTTAGGCTTAAGTCTAAATAAGGTTCCGACACATCAATAATCCAAAGATCTGATTAAGCTCCATACCTCAATTTAATGAAGGCAAGTTTAATAATCAACCTTGATCCTTGTACATTCTCTTTTTCTTTTTCTTTTTCTTTCTTTTGCACTTCTTTTTCAAATAAGTGTTTGCTAAGGGACTAGCAAAGTATAGTATAGGGGGGTGATGAATACCCATTCATCACTCTTTATTCTTATATTTTAGCTACAAAAACCTATGCAAATGCATGTAGATATGTGTAAATAGGCAAAGTTAGCAAAAGCATGCATGTTTGTAAATTTAAATAATTAGCATGTTTTTGTGCAAAAATAAAAGAATAAAGAAGAAAAAAGAAAAAGAGGGAAATATTTAGAATAAATATTGAGCAACCTAACCCAAGGGAGGGCTCAGCATGGGCCTGACCGCATAAAAGCCACAAGTAGAGGGAGATAGGGGCTCACATGTATATATTTATGTAAATAAATAAATAATATTTTCCTTATCCAAAAATATGTTTGTATATATTTTGTATATATTTAAAAGCTATTAAAAACAAAATAAAAAGTTAAAAATCAAAAATACAAAAATACCCCTTCACCTTGTACATAAGACCACCTTCCTTCTTTATTTCACCTTGTAAATCAAGCTATCTATCTTCTAAAACTTTTTGTAAATATTCTCTTTTATGTTTTGTAAATAAAATAAATAAAACTAAAAATCAAATAAAAATTACAAAATTAAAACACAAAAAATACCTTGTATATATATACCATGTATATAAGTGTAAATAAATAATTATTTCCCCTATGTATATAAATAATAAAAATAAAATAAAAATAGCCTTTTATTCCTCATTTTATCCTATAAATAAATAAAATATAAAATGGGAATAAAAATGTATAAAAATAACTAGTTAAAAATCAAAATTAAAAATCCTATATAGTGTATATATACCTATGTAGACCTATAGTGTATATACCTTATTTTAATTTTCAAAAATTAATTAAAAATCACAAAAAAATAGAAAAAATTAAAACAAACATTTTTCATGTTTTAAGTTTTTGAAAATTCGGCCATTTAAGGCCTCAAAAAAATCAAATAAAGTTTTAATAAATGGCGGGCTCTGATTGGTCCACGGGGGATTGTTGACCCCCGGTCAACACCTCCCCCAGGACCACCAGAGCCCGGGTTTGAGTATTCGACCCGCCTTCTCGGATTTCTCCTTTGTCGACCCGATTCCCATTCACCCCAAATCCGGGTCCGTTATGACCTCAGCACATCCGAGAAGCTCGCCGGAGCTTCTGCCTCGAGATCCGCGCTTCGGCGCGCCCTACCCGCCACCTCCTTTCCGGACCTTCATGCGTATATAATCCGAGCTCCGCCGCTTTCTAGCGCCATCTTTGGCTAGCCATTCTCTTTCCTGTGAGCTCCACTGTGTCCACCGAGGTGACAGCTCGCGCCGGCCTGTGTCGCAGCGAGGAGGAGGTGCGTCTACCATTGATCCGGCCGCTTGTAGCCGCCGCGCTCCGACGACCATCTGGAGCTTGAGCCTCGGGAAGTGACGGCCCTTGTGGCGAGGACCAGGAGACAGCTGAGCTCCACCACAGTCTACATCGCCACCCAGGTAACCTCCGTTCTTTCTTGATTAGGCTAATTTCGAGGTACCCCTAAATCGACCCATCCCCGTGTTTCGTTGATTCCGATCGTCTCGCTTCATATTTCGATCATCGGAGCATCCCATCACCTCCGCCATCTCCCCACGCACGTTCTTCACCCACGCGTTCAACCCAGCTCGCCCCGGAGCTGGGAGTCGAGCTCCACCGCCTCCGCTTCGCCGGAGCTCGTTCGCCCCACCGCACAGACCACCTTCACCCCGCTTCCTTGGGTCGAGGCACTTTGCCCTCGACCCGCGAAGCGTTCTGGTTGCTTTGCAGGTTCAAAGGGAGGCATCTGAGCCCCCCTTACAGTTCAGTCCGGAGCTTCGCGCCGCCAGCCTCGCCGGAGCCCCTCCAGGGCTCGGCTGGGCCACCGGCTACCACCATCAGCTGCGGGGAGTCACCAGGGTCCTATTCCGACCAGCAGCAGCAGCTGAGGAGGACCGGAGTTCACGCAGGAGGCCGGCAAAGTTCGCCGGCGTCGAGTTCTTCCTCCATCATCCAGAGCCGTCCGATGACGCCTCAGCTCCAGTTCTGATCGTGAGCGTCCATCTTTCGAGGAGCAGTAGCCGTCGATCCATCTGAGGAGCGCATCCGGACCGTTGATAGCAGAGGAGAGAAGCACCAGAGTCTCGGACGTTAGATCATCCACGTGGCTTCGTCTCCACCGTCGATCGAGCCCAAGAAGAGAAGAGAAGGAAAGCGCCATCCATTCCCAGCCGTCCGATCACCACGTGGCGCACATCTGGCCGTCGGCGAATAAAAGGGGTAAATATCTTAAGGCCCCCTCGTAGTTTGTTATTTCCTTTTTAGTCCTGTAAATAGTTTTAAAACTTTATTTACGTAGGGTAATTTGCAGTAGGAACCTTGTGCTTGTTGTTAATTGCATGTATGCCCCTGTTTGTGTGTGACCACGTGCTTCGTCACGTGTGTATCTGGGCTTTTTACATATATCGTCCTGTAGATCTGGATTGTTAAGGAATGAATGAATATTTTTGTGTAATTGCAGTTATGCCCCTGTGAGTACTTTTATTACGCATGTGCGATATTTAGTGGGCTTTTTGCAACTACGTCCTTGGGCTTTTGATACGAGTTATCAAAAGGCCCTCAGACTTAGTTTTCATTACAATTTGGTCCCTGTGTGCCCCAGCCACGCGCCACGCGCGTGACTTGCTGGGTATTTTGCACCAGGGCCCCCAGGTTCTCAGGTATTTGCACATTGGTCCTTGTGCACAGTACCCTCTTCTTTATTTTTGAATAAATATCAAACCACCTCCAAATCTAATGAAATTTCGACACATGGCTCCTGCCATGTTGTAGTAATTTCTGTGATTTTTGAGGACATTTTCACTTTTATTTAGTATTTTTAAAAATTCAAAAACCTACTTTTTAGTCACTGTCTAAGTTTAAAATTACCAAAAAAATATAAAAACTCCACCAAAAATTCTAAAAAAATTAGGCATTGTTGTTTGCTTGTTTTCTGATTTTCTAGCCAATTTTGGCTATTTTTCATCACTTAAAAACCCTAAAAATTGAAAAACCCCTAAAAACCCATAAAAATTATAAAAATTAATTTAAAAATCCAAAAACAATAATTAGGGTGCCTAAATTTTCCTCATTCTACCTAGATTACAGGAAAATTACCTCCAGGGCTGGTTGAGACTCTTAGATATTTTATTTTTGAGTTTCAAGCCTTGCTGGACAGTACCTCTTTTATTTAGCATTGTTTGATTTTTAGAAAATAATTTACCCATTAGAAAAATTCCAAAAATTCACCAAAAACAGTAAAAAACCTAAAAAACATAAAAACAAATTTTCTGGAATTTTTGCATTATTTTTGGTGTGTTTAATAAATTGTTGAAATTGTCTTGTATTTCCTTTCTTTTATTTTCTTTATCTTTTGAAAATCCAAAAAAATATAAAAATCCATAAAAACCACTAAAAAACATTTTCTTTTATTTTTCTTTTATTTTCACTACTTCGTAGGCTTCTAGCCAACCCGTGCTCCTTGTGTTCGACCCTGGGAGCTATACCAGGTTAATCACATAGCTAGGACCGCATTTTGAGTTTTGATTTCTGATTTGTCTCGTGGTCCGATATTTTTCTTGATACACACCTTCTCTGAGATTCGGGTCGCAACGACCCTTGTTTCTTTACCTTGACCCGGGTCTTAGTGGTTTTTGGGTGTTATCAGGGTGTTGTTGTAGATCAATAGAGAAGAGCTCCTTCTTCAAGGCCTCGGTCCAGATACTACGGTGCAGTGCGGGGGTCCGGAGGTGGGGTCGAGGCGGAGGAGCTGGGAGAGGAGGATGGCGGTTTAATTTCCCCATTGGAAAAAACCAATGGTTTACTTCATGGAAGGGTAAGCAGAAGAAGTCAGGTGTACAATCGATATTTCAAAAAAAAAGAGATATCATTGTTATTGCAACATCTAAGATGGGTACAACTGATAAAAAACTTATTTTAATTTAGCTTTGTACTCCCAAATAGAATCTTTGGCTTCATTATCTTAACATAGGTAAAATAAAAATAAGACTGGACATTGAAAGAGATTTCACAAAGAACTCATAGGACTAGTTGGTTACTGGATTGGGTTGGGACAACCTCCTGTGAATAGTAGCTATTTGGATGGTTATGATGGTTGATAGATGATTGGAATAAGAAATGTGATGTGATGTCACATTGATTTACGATGGAATTCCAACCCAGGTTTGTGGGATGGTTTATCGGGTTACCCTGGGGTAACCCGAAGTACACCACCAATCAAACAAACACATAGTATGGGTCATCTCTAATGAGGAGGTTGAAAGAGGAGGATGTCGTAGTGTACGAGAACTTGGAAGAATAAAGGTTGAGGATATATATAAAGAGGATGGGGAGTATGCATCCAGGTGCATGTAATTTTACATGCATCGAGGTCTATATCTTCCATATTTTTTACTTTTTTGAAAAAATTCACTATGTATATTCATCTTTGCATCCCTCTAATATGACATTTGAATTTTGTCAAAACAGAGACTCTCATGCCCTCCATCTAGAATATGTCGATTAGAGCAAATCCAAGACCGTTAAAATTGCATGTTCTAGATGGAGGTATATGAGTATCTATTTCTGATGAAATTCGAATGACATATTGAAGGGATATATAGATGAATATACATTGTGATATTTTTCAAAAAATAAAAAATGAGGAAGATATAAGTCTGGGTACATGTAAAATTACATGCACCTAGGTGCATACTCCCCATCTTCATATATAAAAATAGAGACTCAAGGATATATCCAAACTCAACGCAGGGACTACGGGTAAGAAATCAATTCTGAGTTATTTTTTTATTTGAGACTAACCTTAATTGAAAAATCAAGACTAAGATAGTCGAAAAATCGCCAGGTTCAATACCAGCTCAAACACGATTTGTTAAAAAATCGATCAATGTTTCGTTTGAACAAGGAAGGATTGCTCGGGTCCAATTCATGAAAGTTTTGATTCAATTTAACAAATGTGAGTAGGGATGCTAATATGGATCTTTCTATTGGGTACTTGGCACGGATCCGCCCCATTTACTTGTTGTCGTGTTTGGATTTTAAATTTACTACTCATGCATGTATGGGTATGTGTTTGTGATTGTCTTGTGGATATTTAAACCCGAACCTTACCCAAATTGGAATAAAAAATAAATTTAAATATAGATGCATGGGTTGCATTTTAGTCAAATTAGTCAAATCTACTTCATATCTAATCGATATCGATCTACCTATTATAAAAAAAACAACTCAGTTGTCTCATCTCTATCCATTTATTCATATTCAACTATCTTTTTCTATCTTTAATAAATAAAAATTATCAACTCAAAAGAGTTAAACAACCAATATATAAACATTTAATATTCCTTACACATTGCATATCTTTGTGTACCACCATATTACACAATCTCCCATATTTGATATATGTGTGAAAATCTTGTGTACATTTATGAATATTTTAAGATTTTTCTATGTCAAATATATGGGTATCCATTGGATAGACAGATCCCATTGGATACACAGATCCACGTGTAGCTGAGTACCCCCTCCCACCCCAAACCTGACCCACGGTCACCAGTAAATACAATTTATTATGCATCGATAGCAAAGGCATCTACTTTGTGAGTGCACATACACATGCAGGATTTTACATATGTATCCATAAATGCATGCATTTATAGATAGAGATTATAAAAACAATAACTAATACTTATTAGTTTTTTTTGACAAATAAAAGGGTAAGCTCTCGAGTTGGAAGTCACCGCATAAATTATATATATATATATATCATTAAAAAAAGGATACATGATGTATTACCTGGATTCCCAAAAACTCATGAAAGTCTTACAGTGTGACACAACATTTTCTGGATAAAACCTTTGATTTTTAAAATGATCTCATTTCTTGCCAACCAAATTGCCCACAACACTACAAAAGGTTTAGTGACATCGTCGGATAAATTACCTCCTACCCTTCTTACAGCTTCCCAGAATCTTGAAAGAACATCTGCATCCACCCACGGGGATCGCCATTTCCCTCCAAACCTTCGCTGAAGACGTGCATGTAAAGAAAAGGTGTTCTGAGTTCTCCATTTGCAACTCACATCTATCACAAGTCACCTTTTGAAGACCCAACAATCTAGCCTTCTTTACCTTGTCACAAAGCTCATCTCTCCTCGGGTACCAGAGGAAAACCTTATCCTGTTTGGTATCTTGCAAGCTCAAATAATCTTTACGTCCTGAAATAAGTCGTGATCTTGTCCATCCCCTCTTCCATTTCTCAGCTTCCCATAAAAACGTTTGACTGAGAATCTTTCATTGGACCATTCGGAATGATCTCTTTTCTGAGAGAATTCATCAGTGAAAGGTTCCCATCAAATTTCTAGCCCTCCTTACTGCTTATTAGCTTTACAAATATTTCTTTTACAAATTTAAATTAATTTCAATCAAGATTAAATGAAACAAATCACATGCAAAATTTTGTTCAAGAATTTGTTCAAGGCAAAAAGAATGAATATACCAGACATGGTTGAACGCTTGTAGACAAACAAATTTTAATCAAAGTAAAAATGGGTATAGAATAGATATATCATTGAAAGTTTATTCAAATCGAGACAACGAATCTTCATGAATCCGAAGCTTGTCGAGCCGAACCGAACTTGACCACTATCTCTATTTATCCAATCGAATCAAATCGAAGCGAACTGATAATGTGCTACACGAACAAATCGAACTCATGTATTTTTTTTCAAGTTTAGTTCCATTATACCTCAAGTTTGAGACCCCATTTATTTTTTAACAGGTTAAACAACAAGCTGAGCTATGAATTAAGGGAATCACTGATCACTTACATCATTTTTACCAACGATGCATATTTCACTATATTCAAGTCATTTACTAGTTATCACCCACCAATTTGTTACATCAGTACTTTTAACTTATACAACCACTAACCATCCTATTAATATTTATCTCAACATTGCGTCCTTCCAATATTTGCACGCCCTCCACGGCGAATTGAATGTAAATTTTGAAATTTTTAAAAAACTATGAAAATTTAAATGAATCGTTAGTTTAAAATACCATAAATGATTATAGTACTAATAGAGTATTATTAAAATCAACAATATAAAATCTCCTCAATATTCATCAATGAATCTCTTCAAATATTCAATATGTTGATAATTTTTTAATAGAGCATGAAAAAATAGAAATATGATGGAAGATTTGACGAAGCTTCCAGAGAACATGTGTTGGGCTCAGGGGTCTCTGTTACCTATGATGAGTGGTAGAGGGTCTCGCCTCCTCTCCGATTCAACTCAACGAAGATCGATGGTGAGCGCATGGTTGCACAACCCATAATGTGGTGAAGTTGTTATGGTGCTGGTTTGATGTAGATTCTATGGGACAATATGGGGAGTTTTCGAGCCCAAAAGAGGGTTGAAGCTTCTCGAAGGAAGGAGATAGGAGATACATATGGTTCAAGTAGATGGGCCACCTTGACAACTGCGAGATCGCTACTATGCTATGGACTCCTCGATGTTGGATATGTCTTTTTGGTGTCGATGGAATCCACGAAGAAGCTTCATTCATGTGACTTATGTCCGACCAACTTCATTGGTGCTCGGCTGATGTTGAGAAAGTGATCCGGCGGTCCATCCTGATGGTGGTCAAGCTCCGATGATTGAATGAAGACTGGAAAGGAATCATTGACGACTCATAAAAGTACACCTCAGTAGATGGTTTCAGCATGGGTGTGGTAGGTTTCTTGTGGTGGTGACTTTGTCACTCTAATGAAAGTTATAAGTCATCAACACCGAGGTAATATTTTCTTCACTAACTTTGTATATGCCAATATTGGGGGGATTTTTTCCTTCAAGTTCTTCATCTCGAACCCATCCATGGAGGGCCTCACCGTCGGCTTGATGCTCCTTTGCCTCTAATCTTCACGTGATCTTCAGCTACGCCGACAAAACCAGGACGGAGTGGGACGAAATGCCGTCACGGTTTCCTCCTCTCGATCTTAATCGAGCGGTTCAGGAAAGATAAATGGAAAAGGAGGCCGTTCGTCTCCCGTGGTGCTGTCCCTACTGTGATTGCGTGAGCCGCTCGATCTCGATCGAGCGGTTCACACAATTTTGCATAGTAGAGGCTCACAAAAAGTGCAAAATCGTGCGAACCGCTCGATCATGATCAAGCGACGCACACAGCTACTACAGAATCTGTTGCATTTCGGCCTGTAGAAGACGATCCTCTTTAAATGGCAAACGGATTGGGAAAAGGCCAACGGTGCATTGCACGCGTCGTGGGGAGGTGGAGGGGATGCCGGATCTCAACTGACACGTGAATTGTGTAGTTGACAGTCACATGTGATCTAAAGGCATCACGGTAGAGGTGTTCAATCGAGGGGGAGCTGTCACGGAGAAGGCAACAATTAGGGTGGAGCATTGGGCTCGACTCGACCCAACTCATAAAAGTCCAATATGAGCTCATCAATTTCCCTCGAGCTGTGGGTCGGGTCGAGGCCAAGGATTTTTGGTAGAATGCCAACCCAGGTTCGACCCAAGACCCACGAGCTCGGGCATGGGTTCGGGCCGGGTTTGACCCGCTTGCAAGTTCGGTCCAACTCCGCCTCAATCGAAATGTAGATATGCATGTTGGACCTATACAATATTATCGATTCCTTGTAAAGTAGACATGCATCTCAGCTTACATTTGGTTCGTTTAAAGCTAGCGTGACCAATCTCAAAATACATTCCCATGTAATGTGTATTTTTAACTAAAGATGCATAGATTGGTGATGTTTTGTTGCATGTCTTCTGATCATGACGGTAGAGATGTGTGTAGAACGTTGTTGCTGCAGTCTACCCCAAAGAGCTGGACTTGTTTATTTGGTTGTTCGAGGAACGATAGTTTCCTTGCCTTTGTTGGATTATGTATTTATATTTGCAAGGGGAAAAATTCCTAACACTTGCTCAACCAATAATTTGGTTTCTCTTTTCACAATTAGAAGTGCACATGGATGAGCCAATACTTGCTGTAAAGTTGCCAACATTGTCTTTGATCTTACTGGTGTGGGCAAAGTTGAGAATCAAGATAAATCCCAGCATGGTCATGCAACTGCAGTCTATGCTACTTCGATGAGTATAGTATAGGAGGCAACAATTATCAAAGATCTAATGCACATTTTGGAGGATATAAGCAACAATATCTTCACATTTATGTTTTTTGGCACGCCAATTTGATGGCATTCATCATGCTTTTATCCTCATAAAGTATCTGTTGGCGTCCACTCTAATTCTTGCCGACTTTTATTGCAAATTTTGAGTGTATATAATGAAACCTTAATTTTGATTATTAGTATAGAATGTTATTTTTTTGCCGAATATTTAGATATTCGAGATTTTTTGAACTAAATCCATTCTTATATTATTATCACATTAACCAAGTTCTGGAGGCATAAACAAGGCCACATGTTCTGATCTTAGATTCATAGTCTTCCTTTCGATTCCATTTACCTGATATTTTAATGCACCATGGCTTTTTTTAAGTTTGGATCATTTCACGGACACTCTATTGCGTATTTCAATTAGGGCACTGGGGAGGCACAAATGGATGCAATGTGTGAATTGAGGAGGAAAGCGGGTCGGGTCGGGTCGGGTCAACCTGGGTCCCTTCGGGGTTGGGCTGGACCCGATCTAAAATTAAAATTATAAAAATATAGGGGTCTGAGCCCGACTCATATGTACATCGAGTTCAGGGTAGGCTCGGGCTTTGATGGGTCGGACCAAGTTCAGGTTCCGGCTCGCCCGATCCAATATTCCACCCTAGCACCAATCAGAAAGAAAGAAAAAAAGAAATGGGTAAAGAGAGCCTAGGTGTCATGAAGCCAAGGTAGAAAGAAATGGGGGTAAAGAGAGCCTACGTGTCATGAAGCCAAGACGTGCATGTGAAAAGATGCTGAATAAAGCCCAGCTTTAAAGTACAAAGATTTTTGTTTTCTTATAAAAAAAACTCCTTAGCCTATTAAAAGACAACTAAATTACTTATATAAATAAAAGAGGGAGAGCTCCCGGATTTAAACTCAAGAGCTACCACGGCCAAACTACAAAACCAATTGAAACTTTATATCTGCCTTTTTAAGCAGAGTTCAAACCCGCCGCCGCCGCCTGAATTTGAATTCGTTGCTTCCCTCCGCCCGCAGTCCTCTCAACACCCACATCCCACCAACCCTTAGCTTGATCTCGATCTCGATCTCAGGCCGATCGATCAGCTCTTCGATCCAATCTCCACGTGCTTGTTCATAAGTATCTACTCGAACTCAATCGACCGGGTGGAAAAGGATGACGAGCAGCAGCGGCAGCGGCGGACGGGAGCTGGCGAAGCCCCCGCTGGACGGCATAACTAACCTCCGCTTCTCCAATCACAGCGACAATCTCCTCCTCGTCTCCTCGTGGGACAAGGCATACCTCGATTTTCTTTTCTTCTCCTCGTTTTTAGGGTTTAAGTAGGGTTTCTGTGGCGAAACATGTACATAATATGCATTGCTTGTGCAGAGTTTGCGGCTGTACGATGTGGGGGCGAATTCGCTGATCGGGGAGTTCCCGCATGGCGGTGCTGTCCTTGACTGCTGCTTTCACGATGATTCCTCCGGATTTAGCGCGGGAGCTGATCACACAGTTCGCAGGTAACGGATTTCAACGCAATTATGGGGAAAATATGATTTTCTTTTATCAATTCCATTTTTCACCTAATTTATACACTACATATGTATACGGTCAATTAAAAACAGAAATCTATTTACATTTGTCTTATATTCTATAGCTCGGTACTTATATTTGTAGCTAGATATGGAAACTTCTTGCTAGCTGTTCCTTCCAACAAGGGTAAGGAAGTAAAAACTGTACTCTCATAACAAAAATTCATCTATATATCATTTAAGCAAGAGCAGAGGCATGCAAATTAGTGGTAGAGAGAAAGCTGTTGGCATGTTGAGTGTACGTTTTAGTTGTAGGGGCGATAGTTGTTTCTTTCTAAGAGCACCCTAATCCTCTACTAGTAGTGTAATAGTTGGAGAATGGAGTTTCGAGAGAGGGGCTCCACCCAGATTGGATATTGATGCATTATGGGAGAGAAAGGCATGCATGATCCAATATCTTATAGTCACGGGAATTGCCCTTTTGATTGGGTTTAAGCCACATATGAATGCACATGTTCTTATCAGCATGGCACCAACCATTGGGTTTGATTGTTTACCAGATGAAACAATATTGGGTTGTCCTAAATTCACAGTTGATTAAATGCAGAAGAAATATGAAACTTGGTTATTGGCCAACCAGAACAAGATTGAAGCAACAAACAAGGTGATGTGTTTTGTAAGGCGGTTAGGAATATACTCTTCAAAGAAAATGATGCAATCTAGAATTAGGAATTCAGCAACAATTGGGAATGAGGCAATTTTTTATTTTAATCCATTATTATTTATTATTTGATATCTATTTAAGTACTGTACTGTGTATGAGTTAGTTTTATAATTTTTAGCATATGTTCTGTAAAAGTTGATTAATAAGTTAATTATGATTTATTTAGGATTTTATATTTGTTGGATCTTCTGTGCTTTGTTCTCAAACATGTATCTAGTCATGTTTTCTCAACTCCCTCGTCATGCAGTGGTCTTCTGTCTGCAGCTGCTCCGCCTTAACAATTGGGGCTCTAAATGGTCCTCCTAGCGCGTCTCGAACTTGCAACGGGTAGAGAGACTCTGAGGGGTCTCTCCGGTCGTGTTATTGCATAGCAAAACGAAGAGAAGCAACGGTGGGGTGAAGCTTTGGTTTCCGGTGAAGGCGGGGGAAGGAAGCCTGACCTAATCCTGCTTCGATGAGCAGGGTCCAGGGGGATAGGCTGCGCTGGAAGATGAAGGGCGAATAGGGGGATTGATCTCTGCAGATAGATGGCCGATACGGGGCTCCGACCGATTGCTCGGAGCAAGTGAACTGCGACGGCAATGGAAATGGAAGTCGGATCGAAACGGAAAGTAAGGGCGATATGAGTGATACATGAAGGTGCTGACGAACTCAGGAACTCCAGGCGAGGTGAACGGAGTGGTTATGGCCTCAATCCTACTGTGACGGGTAGAAGAGGCTTCTCGCGACGGCTCTCCGGCGACGCGACGAGCTACGCTCAGTCGGACCACCAACCGACACTCCGAAGGGCCCTCCGAGGAATTCTCACTCTCTTGAAGAGGGCTAGGGATCTGTGGTGGCGCGAGGAACGAGCTGCTGCGCTCGGGAGGAGGAAGAGCATATTTATAGGAATGCTCAAGGGTCTAGAAAGATCAGTTGATGGGGGAAAACCCTTGGTAGATCCGACCCTCCCTAGGGATCCGCGAGGATCACAGATCCTAGGAGAGGAATCGGGCTCTGAAATCAAGGTGAAATGGCATCGGAGTCGGGTGCTAAAATGGAGAAGAAGCTTTGGCAAGGCAAATGCAGACCCGACTCGGCTAGGGAGACGGTTGATCGAAGTCAACAATCAGACGTGGACCAATCAGAACTCAGTATTTACAAAAATATAAGAATATTATATAAAAATAATAAATGATTTTAAAATAAAAAGTGTATAAAATTGTTTATTATTTTATAAGCTATTTTCTGTGATTTTTAATTATTTTTATGAAAAATAAAATAAGGTGTATACAGTATAATGTGTTATATACAGGTATATTATACCTATGTATTATGTACAAATATTTTTATTTTATTACTTTAACAAAAATACTTTTTATTTTTTATTTTATTTATTTACAAAATAATGTAAGGATTATAAAAAGATTTTTATATGATTTTTATAATTTACATATGGGTATTAAATAAATAGGTATTGTATATACACAAGTGTCTTGTACAATGAATTGTGGATTTTATTTTTATTTTTATTTTGTTTTTCTGATTTTATTTTATTTTTATATTATTTCTAGGGCTATATACAAGTGTGTAAAAAGAATAAGATATTTATATTTTATCAAAATAAATACATAATTATTTTGTACAAGTATAGGTGGTATATACAATACATAACACACCCTTATCTCTCTCTACTTATTCTTTTGCGATCAGGTCAAGTCTTGACCTTTCTCATGGGTGTTTGGGTCACTCTGTATTTATTCCAAATGCATCCTTCTTTTTCTTTTCTCTTTATTCTTTTATTTTTAGAAAATATGTGTTAATTATGAGATATTAACAATGACATGCACAATGCTAAGTTATTATATGTATTTATATATGGTTTTGCTAAAAGAAAGCGCTAAAATAAAAGAATAAAGACTGAGAATCGTAGATTCATCACCTGACATCATCTCTCTTCTTAAAACACCCCATATCCAGACCTCTTCGCAACTGCCACCAAGCCGTTGGAGATCAAAGTTGACAGGAACCTCTCCTCCATCGAAACATCACTCGACGTTAGCAGCTACTCATCTCACCGTTGGAGCAAGGGCACACCTTCGTTACAATCAAATCGACGCTCGTCCTTGTGGGCCTTGCATTCTGAACGTGTACAATTGAAAAAAGGGCCTCGCACAGGGGAGGATGTCCTTCTCGGATTCTGCGCTCCTCTTCAGCTTGAAGAATAAGAGGCGGGGGTCCTTATCGACGCCACCATCGGTACCTCGTCAAAACACCTGCTCTAATCCTCTGCTCCAGTAGTTTGGAGCCCCTCGTGCATGACACCTGAAATGGAACGACAACAAGGAGAGAGGGTGGAAAGTTGCATGAGGTAAAGAAGATGATTGCAATAATAGAAAAATCAAACTTTAACATGAGCCATTGAATGGCATTTTTGGTGCATGTCTAGTTAGACTGACTCATGAATGGTTAGCTCAAGTTGACTCATGAAGAGTCAAATTAACAACATGGTTCGTGGTGTTAAATGGAGCAAGTTTGAAGGGTTCAAGTTATAATTATGATGTTTACAGGGTGCCGAGAAGGTAATTGACAGTTTCTATGGTTTGTGGTGTAAACATCACTACATAAATATATCTTTTTCTCATTTAAAAAATGGTTTAACCGGTCCAACCAGTAAATTATGTCGGGTTCGATTTTTTCTGGGTCGATATGACTACTGATGTCATGATCGGTCCAACCGTTTTGAACCAATGGTCGAACTCGATTAGACCAAGTCGACTATTAACCGATTCAACATCCTGTCTATTGTTGAAACCTTGCTTCTTGTACATGCTTTGATCATCTCCACAACCATTATTTTGTGCAGTTCGATGACAACATCTTGATACCATCATTAGTATTGCTACCCCATATGTTCAGTAGTAATTATTTAATCTGCCTGATATGACATGGTTCATCATCCATGTAGTATTGTAAACACCACTCAATGCTAAGTACATGCTGCCTCATCGGAACCACATCATTCTTCTGTGTTGTGATTGACTATCGCACCACTTGTCAAGAGGCGTGCTGTTCAAAGTGAAGGAGAATTGAGGCATGTCAGATTTGAAAATTAACAACAATCAGGGATTAAGATTTTTTTGAATTGTTATATATATATTTCAAAATTGAACATGTGAACATGATGCAATAAATTAGTTTTAGTTTATTTGGAGTCCTTTAGAAGTCAATCGATAAAAGATTTGATTTTTATCGTTTATTTCCTTTTATAATTTCACCCCTCTTTATACAAAGAGGTTAGGAGGTTTTTCAATGGAAAAGTGTTCTAGTCATGATAAAATACAATTCGTAGGTGCCTCATCATCGTCTTCCCTTTCTTGAGGAATCTGATTCCCTCTCCCTCGTTCTCTTCGCATCATAGCAGATCAGTAGTTGGAAGAAAGATTGATCATCCATAAGGCAAGAGCACCATTCTTTATATAATTTTGATCTGTTTTTGGATGTTATTTTGTCGGGATGTTCGCAATAATTGATTGCTTATGGAAAATTTAGGATTTGTTCTTTTAGGCATATTTTACAGGCTGGATGTACTTGATCCTTTCCCTACAATATTTTAGATGATTACTGCTTGGTCCCTTTTCCTTTTATCTTTTTGTACCCGAATTTTCTTTCACATATTGCTTGGTATCCCAATGCTTTGATTTTTTCGAAAGCCAAAAACAGGGGGAGACACTCAGCGGTGTTCGCCCCAGATATTATTTATAAAATGAAAAAAAGGGTAGAGACACTAGTGGAAGGAACAAAAAAACCAATTACAGTTCCACTCCTCCACTAATCTCGCGGCATGAATCCCCACGTTTTCTTTGTAGAAGTGTTGCCTCGAGAAGAGTAAAGCATTCCTTCCCAGCCAAACGGTCCACAGAATGGCGACTGGATAGACTAGCTCCCTCCGAGCTCTGCTCTTATTAGCAACCATCGAGCCGCAGAAAGACGACAGATCCACAGCGCATAACCAAGTCAATCTGCCCCCCCATATCTGGATCACCTTGGGGCATTTAAAGAATAGATGCTCAACGGTCTCAATCACCTCCTCGCAAAGAAGGCACCTATCCGAGGTGGAACCCAGAAGTCGAGCATATCTGTCCCTTGTCATCAGCCTTTGTCTACGTAGCAGCCACAAGAAGAAACCAATTCGCTCGAGGAGCTTGAGAGCCCAGAAAAACGCACAATCGCGAATCACAACCTCCGAGCGAGACGGCGGAGGCCTGCAAATTGCCCCAAATGCCTTCTTAACTGTGAATGGACCCGCACGCCATCCACAATGGTCTCTTCCCTCTGTTGGACGCCCCACATCCTTGATAGAATCCAGCAACGCGAGGAAGCCCTCGAGTCTCTGGTCCGAGAAACTAGATGAAAAAGCCGGAAACCAATTTCCATCCGACCAGCAAGACGCAACCATCACATTTCTATCATCCGCAAGAGCAAACAAGCGCGGGAAACGCGCGCATAGGGGTCCCCCCCGTCCAGTCATCAGACCAAAAGCGAAGGAGTCACCATTGCCAAGGATCGGTCTAAACAAAGAGATATGTTTTGAGAAAACGTCCACCACCCCCTTTCAGAACGGAGTGGGAGAGTCCATGCGAGCACCCGGCCTCGGCGGCGCCCCCCCAATACCGTAGATCTTGCGCAACACGGTACAACAAAAATCCTCCCCAGGGTCCCAAATTCTGCTTGCTCACTTAAGAAGTAAGGCCTCGTTCATTTGATCCAGGCACTTGACCCCCAGCCCCCCCGCATTCTTGTGGAGCGTAATTTCTTCCCATCCAACAAGGTGAATGCCCCTCGTTTCCTCCCCATGCTTGCCCCATAAGAACCTACGCATAAGCTTCTCAAGCCGATCACGAATTCCCTTCGGCAAGCGGCGGTTGGATAGGAAATAAACAGGGATGGAGGATAGGATCG
Source organism: Ottelia alismoides (assembly GCA_037367405.1). Lineage (NCBI taxonomy): Eukaryota > Viridiplantae > Streptophyta > Magnoliopsida > Alismatales > Hydrocharitaceae > Ottelia > Ottelia alismoides. The sequence continues at coordinate 52,646 of JAZKJV010010268.1, read as the reverse complement.
CCTTTAGGAGGACCAAACGTCCCCCTCTCGATAGAATGTCCGATTTCTAACCCGCCAATCTCGCCTCCACCTTCTCCACGACTCTGAGCCAGTCCCGCATCCTCGTTTTTCCCACCGTCAAAGGCATCCCCAGATAGTCCATCGGCAAGGAGCTGCAGTCCGATCCTAATGCCCGCGCACAAGCACCAACCTCCTCCACAGAAAGGCCGAGAGGGATGACCTTCGACTTATCAGCATTCTTGAACAAATCGGATAGTTCACTGAAGATATCCAAGGCCACGACCATGCCATTGGCCTCCGCTGCTCCCCCCTCGATGAAGAAGATAGTATCGTCGGCGTATTGTAAAAGCGGGATCATCGACCCATCTCTCGAGTACCCAGCTGAGAGTCCGCAATTAACCACATGAAAACAATGTGCGTCAAGACGTCCGCGGCGAGGACAAATAACAGAGGAGCAAGGGGGTACCCCTGACGCACGCACCGACGAGGTTGGAAGAAGCCACCCTCCGGGCGGCCATTCACCGTGACCGAAGGAGAAGACGTTGTCACACAACGTCTCATCCAAGAGATCCATCTCTCCGGAAACCCCCTCCTCCACAACACCGACTACAAGAACCTCCAATCTACGCTATCATAAGCCTTTGCAAAGTCCACTTTGCACAATACATCGCGCTTATCCCTTCTCCTCCAGTCCGCAATGATCTCCGAGGCGAGTGTGAGGCAATCCGAGATCTGTCTACCCGGAATAAATTTTGATTGTAGCGGGGAAATAATGCTCTCGAGAACACGGCTCAGCCGAATGATGAACACCTTCGTGACAATAAGATAAAGTGCGTTAGAAACTGCAATGGGACGAAAGTCCTCAATACTTTCTGCCACCGAAGATTTAGGAAGCAGAATGATCAAAGATCGGTTAATCCTTTCGAAGCCCGCGTTCAAAGATCGGTTAGAATCCCAATGCTTTGATTGCAATGTTTAGGAGCGTGGCATCATTGAAGGCAATATGATGCCTAGACTATTATATCAATTATCACTGTTAGAGTATGCGCCATATGTTGAGATGAGTAATTGGATCCCTACAAGGTCAAATTATGACATCCATATTTTAGTCCCACATCTACTGTGAGTGGGACTAGGTATTATTGGTAGGGCTATATAAGAAGCTCCATACCATCTGTAACGATTGAGAGAGAGATCAATGATTGAATATAGACATCAACTCTTTGAGGTGGTTCTCCAGTGGTTTCATCCAAGGAAGGTCGTATCGATATCGATATCGTTTTGGTCCGCCCGGAAATGGATATATCGGGATATATCGTGATATATCGACCATACCGGTGGAAATGTCGGAAATGGCTCAAAAAAGCTATTTTTTGTCATTTTTTCAGAAATTAAGATCATCCAAGATATTACAACAATAAATACCCTACAAATACACACTTATGCCACACATATCGGTCATTCATAGCCCATATATTGCACATATCGGTCATCATATCGAACATATCGCTGTTAATGTTTATTCTTGGCCTTTAGATATTAGAAATGGATTCCATTCAAGTTCTCATAATACTAAATAACTTACAAATATACACTTACATGACACATATAGATCATTTGTGAAGACTATGATCCTTATATTGCATATCGGTCATATCGAATATATCGCCGGTACTGTTAGTTGTTGACCTATATCTATTGAAAATGGAGTTCATCCAAGTTCTTAGATCACTAAATAAATACAAATATACTCTTAAATCACACATATCAATCAATCTATGAAGCTTATATCGCATATATCGATCATTTTGAACATATCGATATTAATGTTTTGATTCTTGACTTATAGATATTTTTTTGAAGAATTGACTTATAGATATTGGAAATGGATTTCATTCAAGTTCTTGCAACATGAAATAACTTGTAAACATACACCAAGTTAAAGAACCATTGTATGCACCCTCCTGTCGCACATACCCTACCAGTACGGGGTCTCGAAACAAAATATATATAAACCAAGGCCTTAAACGTCGGTTTCGGTCACCATTTTGGTGACGATTAAAACAGAATTTCGATGGAATTTCGATCAAATTTCGATCGAAATTTCGATCATTTCGGTCATTTTTTGTACTAGGACCCCCATATTTCGATCATTTCGGTCATTTCGGTCAAATTTCGATTTCGATTGGATATCGATATTCGACAGAAATTTGACCGAATTTCGCTGAAATTTGAGGCCATGATATAAACCATTGTGTGTTTTAATACTAGGTGTAGCTAGATATGTGTTTTAATACTGGGTGTAGCTAGATAAATAGTTGAATCAATCTTGCATGAATAATAGCATGGATATATAGAGATATCGACGAAATATCGACGATATCGATCGATATCCGGGATTTTTTTGTACTGAATCGAGTCATTTTTGATCAATATGAGTCGATATGGCGATATATCGGCGATATATCGGCGATATCCCTGTAAGAAGATATATTGGGTAATATCGAAACCCCTACCATGTCGAAGCCGATATATCGACGATATATTGCCGATATATCGCCGATACGACCTTCCTTGGTTTCATCTCGCTCCTTAAGGGAGTAGGGTTCCACGTAAAATCTCGATGTTCGTCCATGTTTTACATTTATGTATACTATCTCTGATATGCTTTCGCATTCATCGTTTTTTACATGGTATTAGAGCGGGTTCCATTATCGAGAATTTATTTTATGATTCGAGATTTGTTCTTGAAGATTTGGGTTTGTAGATTATTATTTTTATGTTCATGTTTGTGCTTGATACAAAGTTTTTACAGACTGTCATCAAGTTCTAGAAATTCGAGGGTTTTTGGACCCGAATTATGTGACAGCATGAGTTTTGGAGAGTAAGATTCAACGAGGGTTCGTTCTGAAACCCTAATCACGACAATATCCATATCTAGTGATTCTTCATCCATGCGCTTTGGGGTTCCTGATGGAACTCTAATTCTAAGATATCATTGATGCACCACCATACAGTTCTCCAGGCTCACAATCTCTAGGCAAGGATCCCTACTCGAAGCATGCCATGGCTAGGGGTTCCATGTAGAAACCCTAAATCCACATAAGACTTCCTCTATTGATAGGAGAAGAAGATCAAGAGGGGTGTTCCAACCTTCAATTTATCTCCTACGTGTCATCGAAACCTATGTCTCCAAATCGTGCAAGTCACAGAGGAAGAATACCACCACATTAGGTACAATCAGCCCCTCACGTTTCAACAGGTGTTGCTGCGACACCGCAGAGCCCAACACGTGTAATCACGCCTTGTACTACGAGTATTGCCCTATTGAAGAGCCCCTAACTGATGGGTTCCTTGCAACCTCTTTCGAAGAAGAAGGCAGAAGAGGGGCTCGTCACCCTCTTCCCAATTCCAAAGGCAACGTCGCCACCTCCTATGATCTAGGCGACACCACCTCGCTGCAACCATCTTGTAGCAGTTGCACATGGGGTGACGAAGTTCTTCTTAGGCGACGACGAGTTCTCTACTCTGTTGCCGCCCTTCCAAGTCCCGTGGGCGGTGCAATGGAGCCCCATCGAGTGCCTCCAGGACATGTGAAGATGGGGTTCCCCAAGTCCCCTGGGCGGTGCAAGGGAGCCCCATCGGGTGCCTTTAGGATGCGTAAAGATGGGGTTCCCAAGTGGGAAACCTAGATAGAAGCCAAAGATGGCCATTTGACAGCTCCTGAATTAAGAAAAAAAGAATTAGTGTAGGTCCATTAGCTTATAGCAACAAAGTTAAAAAAGGGGAAGCTGTGATTTTAGGCCCAATTGGGCCTTGATTTTTTTTTAAAAGAGGGAGATTTTTTTTTGAAAAAGACGTGTACAAAAAAGGGATAAGAAAAGCCATACGCGAGATTTTTTTTAACGGGACGGAGACAACTAAAATAAGGAAATAAAAAATGAGGAAGCCTTCCCTACTATAAGTAGGGTCGGCTTCATAGATTCTTGCTCAAATCCATGTTGAAAGATTCGACTATTTTTTACGCTGGCTGTCGACTACCTAACGCAACCCCCACAAGGGGGATTTTGAACCTTAGTCTTTTGGGCGGTAGATAAACTGCACTACCACCAGACCATTTTAGTGGGTTAACTACAAAAAGGAAATAGCCGAAAAAAATTATTTGTGATCGTTTTTTTGGTTCCCCATTTTCAATTCTTCTCCCAACTTGGTTGATGTCTTCTATTCCGACTAGTATGGGAGAAAGAGGGAGCATTATGTAGAGTTCTACAGGTCAGATTTCGGACTCTAGAGTTTCAAATTTAGACTCTATATCTAGATTGTTTCAGAGTCTTCAGTTTGAGGCGCACATGTGTGCGGGCATTATGTGAGAGGTCCCTATCTTTCTTTGGGCTCAAGGTTTTCATGTGGATCCATTGGGATTCCATAGTGGAGATCCCATTCTCTGAGTCAATGTGGACATGGTTTTCATGTGGGTTTCATAGGGACTTCAGAGTAGAAATCCCATTCTCTGAGCTAGTGTGGGAGAGATCCAGTTTTCTGACGCGGAGACTCTTTTCTGACTCCATTCTCTAGTGTATGTGGACTCCGATGAGGATGTTTCCCCGGCTTTCTTTAGTTTGGCCCCTTTAGAGAGATGTAACAGTTATGGGCTAGAGTTCTCCATGTGGAGACTTATTCTAGTTTAAGTGATTTTGCACAGTACAAAGCACAGTTCTCCGACGAAGAGACCCAATTCAGTTATAGTGGCTCTGACAGATGCAATACATGGCACACATTCTCCGATGAGGAGACCTAGTTCTGTTCACACTCCAATCCTTCATTTCCTCCTCACCAGCACGACATGAGAGACAACGTCCTCAACATGCAGTCATAAGAGTACGCGTTGAGTTAATATTATCCGTACTGTCTTTTATTGTGAGCGAGCGATTTCTTTCTATTTGTCCAAGCTGAGCATTGCATACTCCAACTTGAGGGGGCGTGTTAGAGAATGCGTTATATGTAGAGATGATAATTGGATCCCTCCATGTTCCTAGTACCACATTTATTGGTTTAGTCCTATATCTAATGTGAGTGCGACTCGGTCTTACTAATGGGGCTGTATAGGAAGCCTCACACCACCTGTAATAGTTGAGAGAGATTACTATATAAATCAACCCTTTGAGGCGGTTTTACTGTGGTTTCATCATGTTCCTTAGGGAGTATGGTTCCACATAAAATCCCGATGTTCTTCCATGCTTTATTTTTTTGTATCTCCGATACGCTTCTGCATTCATTATTTTCTTGGAGAGAGAATTGCGCCTAGAATCGTTGGTGGTGTTAGGATTTATGATGAAACCTTAGAACTTTCTGAGAACTTGACGATGATCAGTGCAGAACTTGGGTTTCAGAATACCCTAGATATATCCTCGAACTTGAACCGGATCTTCAAACAATGAATAAAAAATAATCTTCAAGAATATAATCATAATAATCTCGAAGAATAACCAAGAAACGAATCTGCTATGTTAATCGAATCTCGAATAAATCATGAACATAAAATAATTCCTCCATAATCGAATCTGCTCTGATATCATGTATAAAACAAGAATGCGAAAGCCTAATACCAGAGATAATAAAATAATCATGATGAATATCGGGATTTATCGTGGAATCCTACTCTGTGAAGAGCGGGATGAAACCACGGGAGAAGGTCTCTCAAGGGTCGGATCTTCTATATTGATCTCTCTCTCTCTCGTAAATGTTACATGTGGTGTAGGGCTTCTTATATAGCCCCATCAGTAAGACCGAGTCCCACTCACAATATATGCGAGACTAAATCTATAGATGTGATAATTGGGCCATGGAGGGATTCAATTACCCATCTCTATGTCTGACACATACTCGAACACCTTCGTTCAAGCTGGAGCATGCAATGCTTGTCTTGGACAAAAAAAAACACTCACTCACCATACAAGACACTACAGATAATATGAACTCAACACATGCTCTAGCTATCCTAAATCATGCTTTTAACACTATGTATTACACTACATGTCATGATACGACTAATCTTCTTACTTCGAGCATTCAAAAAGGGAAATTGTGATGTCGCCTTGACTTTAGTATCTTACGGTCGTAATATATCGTTTTCTATTACGTCAAGCATCTTGAATCATGCTTTTAACACTATTTATTACTCTAGCTATCATGATACGACTAATCTTCTTGCTTCATGCAGTTAGCAAGGGAAATTGTGATGTCAACTTATTTTTTTGTCTTATCATAGTAACATATTGATAATCGATATTGTATGATTTGTATCAATTAGCAATAAAAGGAATATATCAGGATACATCATCGATATCGATGTAATCTCAAAAATAATGCAAAACATGAATTTTTCCGCAAACTAAGATCATCTAGTTCCTAAAATAATAAATTTGATACAGACACACACTTATATGTAAGAATGAGGTGTATTTAGCACATAAATACACATTACATCACACGTTTCATTGCTATTAGTGCTTGCGGCTGACTACTGACTACTGACTACTGATTGTTAAGAGGCAGTGGAAAGGAAATGCTAAAATTTGAGCAATAGTAAATTATGGGCATAAAGGTGGTGTATTTAACACACTAGCTTTACATCATTGCACATATTATGCATAAAAAATTTCTGATCTGTATCGAAAATTGTTGGAAGAATAGAATCACTTGTCATTAAAGAGACCCTAGGGTTCTTTTATATAGGAGAAAGGCCCTGGGTTAATTATATAAGAGGCACACAGAGAAAATGGAAATAAGAAATAACTATAAAGAGATACAACTATCTCAACACCCCCCTCAAGATGGAGCATATATGTCTATCATGCTCAGCTTGGAACATCTCTGAAATGGGCCTCTAGCAAGGGCTTTGGTGAATATATCAACAGTTTGATCTCTAGTAGAAACATGGGAGGTGGATATGAGACCCTTCTGGATCATGCCTCTGGTATAGTGGCAATCCACCTCTATATGCTTGGTTCATTCATGGAATGCAGGATTATTTGCAATAAAAAAAGCCGCTTGATTGTCGCATAGCAGCTGCATGGGAAGAGATACATCAACAACAATATCAGTCTCAAAACCGACCTAACCTACATCATCTGTGCTTCCCTGAGCCATGGCCCTGTACTCGGACTCTGCACTAGATCTACCAACCACTGTCTGCTTCTTGCTTTTCCATGACACGAGTGAGCTCCTAACAAAAATATCAAAACTAGAAGTAGACTTCTTATCCCTAGGGCATCTTGCATAATCTGCATCTCCACAAGCTGTCACCTCAAGAGAAGTACCTCTGCTGAATATATGTTCAGTACATGGCGAATACTTCAAATATCTCAAAATCATATAGATAGCATCCATATGAACCTTCCTGGGCTGCGCTATGAACTGGCTCACCTTACTTACAACAAAGGATATGTCTAGCCTGGTGCTGGAGAAGCTTGCTAACAAGCTCCCTGTATCTCCTCTTGTCTACTTCCTCAATGTCTTCATCATATAATCTTATGCTCGGATCCATAGGGATAGTAGCAGGCTTGCACCCGGTCATCCCTGTCTCAAATAGAAGACCAGTCACAAACTTCCTCTGGGTCATCAAAAGACCACGTTGGTTCCTGGCGAAGTCTAATCCAAGGAAGTAAAGAAGACTACCAAGATCCTTAGTCATAAACTGCTGACCTAGAAACTCCTTGGCAGCCTGAATGCCCTGCTCATCATCACAATGTGACAATAATATAATCAACATAAACCAGAATAGCAACAATACCTCTCTGTGTCCTCTGGATAAACAACGAATGATCCGCAGTGGACCGCGCCAACCCCTGGTCCTCAGTCAACTCTGATAGCTTTTGGTACCAAGCTCTCGAACTCTGCTTCAGGCCGTAAATCGCCTTGTGGAACCTACATACCTTCTAAGACTCCCCCTCAGCATCAAATCCTGGTGCCTGCTACATATATACCTACTCATGTAGATCTCCATATAGAAAGACATTCTTCACATCAAGTTGGTAAAGAGGCCAGTCTTGAGATACACCAACTAATAGAAGAATATGCAATGTCGAATGTCTGGCCACTGGTGAAAAGGTATCCCGATAGTCCACCCCATAAGTCTGGGTGAACCCTCGTGCTACAAGCCTTGCCTTGTAGCAATTCACACTGCCATCTGCTTGATGCTTCATTGTAAAGATCCATTTACATCCTACAACAGATGCACCTGGGGGAGCAGAAACAACACTCCAGGTATCACGAGACTGCAAAGCGGCCATCTCCTCTTCCATGGAAAGACGCCAGCTATCGTCCTTGTTGGGATAAAAATTAGTCATGTATTAGAAGAGATCCCAGGGCTCTCTTATATAGGAGAAAAGCCATGGGTTAATTACATAAGTGATACTCAAAGAAAACATAAAATATAAAAGTGATACTATGAGATACAATCATCTCAACACTCCCCCTCAAGCTGGAGCATAAATATCAATCATGCTCAGCTTGGAACAACACCTCTGAAATGAACCTCTAGCCAGGGCCTTGGTGAAGATGTCTGTCATCTGATCTCCTGTGGAAACATGAGAGGTGGATATAAGATCTTTCTGGATCATGTCTCTAGTGTAATGACAATTCACCTTGATATGCTTTGTTCGCTCATGAAAAGCAGTGTTATTGGCAATAAATAAAGCTGCTTGATTATCACATAAAAGCTTCATAGGAAGAGAAACCTCAATAGTAAGGTCAGTCAATGCCGATCTAACCCACATCATCTCTGCACATCTTTGTGCCATTGCCCTGTATTCAGATTCGGTACTAGATCTGGCCACCACTGTCTGCTTCTTGCTTTTCCATGAAACAAGTGAGCTGCCTACAAATAGCAAAACCAGAAGTGGACTTTCTGTCCCTGGGACAACCAACATAATTTGCATCTGCACATCCTATCACCTCAAAGGATGTATCCCTACTGAATATAAGGCCTAAACCAGGTGAAGTCTTCAAATACCTCAGGATCATATGGACGGCAGTGTCCTCATCATACAATCTCATGCTTGCATCCATAGGGGTAGTAGCAGGTTTGCACCTGCCATACCTGTCTCAGAGAGAAGGTCCATAACAAACTTCCTCTGAGTCAGCCACAAGGCCTCAAATGTCGGATTTCGGTTTCGTTTCGGTAAACCCAGAAAAGGAATTTCGGTGGAATTTCGGTGAAATGGCCGGAAATTGGGAAAACGACTTGAAAACTCATTTTTTTCAAAATTTAAGATTTGTAATGTTGTTTAATCAATAAAAGAGACATAAATACAAGTTTTTTTTGCTTATAATAAGATGTTATAACGTTCAGTACCTTAAAATAATGATTTCGGTCATCATATCAATGATCGTCCAGAGTGAAATTTCATATTTCAGTACACAGTTAAATTTTGGCATTCAATTTTTCTATCAATTCTCAAAAGAATAATAATACTTTTATTTAAAAATAAAATAAGACACACACAAACACGAATATTTTAACATGTATGCCAAAATAAATGCATAGTAGAGCTTGTGATCGTAAAATGTATGTTATACGAGACTTGGAATTTGGAAACTTGGCTCTCCAAGACTTAAGTTAGGTTGTAAATTGTGACTTGTGAAGTTGTGAGATGGAATGAGAACATATACATTATATTTATTGGGTTTAAAGAGGACCCTTAATGGCCTTATTTATTACAATGGTGGTTAGAATAGTGGCTTATATTGCAATGATGGTTGAAATAGTGACCTATAAATTTCATTTAGTGACCAAATAGTACCTATGAATATCAATAAGTGGCCTAGGCATGACATATGGTGACCTAGAACAATTTCAGTCGAAATGGACCGAAATGAACCAAAATTCCACCGAAATTCCACCGAAATCCGAGAAATCAGTGAACAATTTCCACTGAAATGAACCGAAATGGAGCGAAATGACCGAAATTCGGCCGAAATTTCGGCCGAAATCCTGGAAACTGATATTATACATGGTTTCGATATCGGTATCGCCACGAAATCGAATTTCGACCGAATTTCGGTCGAAATTCGCCGAAATTTAAGGCCATGGTCAGCCACACTGGTTCCTGGCAAACTCCAGCTCAAGAAAGTAACGAGGATTGCCAAGGTCCTTAGTCATAAACTGTTGACCTAGGAACTCCTTGGCAGTAAGAATGCCCTGCTCATCATCTCCTGTAATGACAATATCATCCACGTAAACAAGAATAGCCATAGTCTCTCTTTGTGTCCTCTGAACAAACAGTGAGTGCTCCGCAGTAGACCGCACAACCCCCTGTTGCTCTATCAACTCCGATAGCTTTTGATACCAAGCTCTCGGACTCTGCTTCAGGCCATAAGTCGCCTTATAAAGTCTGCACACTTTCTGAGACTCCCCCTCAGTAGCAAATCATAGTGGTTGTTGCATATATACTTCCTCCTGGAGATCCCCATAGAGAAAGGCATTCTTCACATCAAGATGGTAAAGAGGCTAGTCCCGTGAAACAACAACAGATAGAAGAATGCATAGTGTCGAGTGTCTTGCCAGTGGGAGGTGTCCTGATAGTCCACCCCATAGGTTTGGGTGTACCCTCGAGCCACAAGACTTGCTTTAAAGCGGTCCACACTGCCATCTGCCCTCTGCTTAACCGTGAATATCCATTTGCAGTTCACAACAGAGGCACCTGATGGAGCAAAGACAATGCTCAAGGTGCCACGTGATCGTAGAGTTGCCATCTCCTCTTCCATTGCAAGTCGCCACCTACTGTCCTGAAGCGCCTCCTGATATGTCCGTGGTATAGTAACAACATATAGTCCCAGTCCCACCACAAACTTCTTGTAGTCCGCTGAAAGATGATCGAAGGAAACATGTGCAGCAAGAGGGTACGTGGCACATTGGCGACGAGGCTTCCTTAGGGCAACATGTATGTCCAGGTCATCAGCCTCATTGTCCTCTGTAATCAACTCTTCATGTATATTTTTCAAATCTCCAGTGCCATTAGTAGAATAATATGTTCATGACATACCTGAGGCATGGTGGATGATGTGGACGACACATGAGCAAAGGGACGGGTAGAAGACCTGCGAGTATAAACATGGGGTAAGAACGCGGATTCGGTGGCAGAGGGTGGAGGAGGCGGTGGTGGAGGTGGTGAAGACCGAGGAGCGTCACAAGGGGCATGGGATGGAGAAGATGGAGGTAGAGGAACCACAGCATCCTCTCTAGAACCAACATAAGACAACCTGTCACCTGTAGGAGAGAAATACATAATAGACTCAAACAATGTAACATCAGCGTTCACATAGTATTTCTCCCAAAATGATCAAAACATCTGTACCCTTTTTGGGTACGAGAATAACCAACAAAGATACACTTGACAACTCTAGGTGAGAGCTTGTCACGGCCAGAAGTGAAGTCGTGGACAAAGGCCACCGATCCAAAGACTCTGGGTGTAAGCGAGAATAGTTCCATCTCGGGAAACACAATCAAGAAGGGACTCTTCTCTCCAAGAATAGTGGATGGCATGAGATTCACCAAGTAACAGGCGGTGAGAACCGCATCCCCCCAGAAAGAATGAGGTGTACGACTGTAAATCAACAAAGTTCTTGTGACGTCAAGAAGGTGACGATGTTTACGTTCGACAATACCATTTTGCTGTGATGTATAATTGTAGGAAGTCTGATGAACTATACCCGGAGACCTGAGAAATTCTGCTTAGTGTAGTGTAGAAAATTCCAAAGCATTATCAATACGAATGTATTTGACATTAGCAGAGAAGATATTCTTAATTTCAATAAGAAAAGTCTTAATTATAGCACATGCTTCAGACTTATGTTTTAACAAGAATACCCAAGAAAGTCTAGAATAATCATCCACAACAACCATATAAAAACGATGCCCCTGATGATCAGGAACACGACTCGGACCCCAAATGTCAAAATGAAACAACTCGAAAGACCGACTACTATTACGACTCGGACGACTCGGAAACGAGGAGCGATGATGTTTTCCAAGTTGACACGCTTCACAGTCCAAAGCAGTACGAGTAGATATTTACGGGAGAACATGTATCATCTTTTGAAGAGGAAGGTGGCTAACGCGAAGATGCCACATGAAAGGAGAAACAGGTCCAGAGGGAATAGAGGCCACCCCAACACATGATGGGACGACAAGCTTATACAATCCTCTCTGCTCACAGTCATGAATGTCCTGAAACACAAGAGAAGAGGGTTAAAAAATGGCACGATAGTGTAAATCTTTTGTAATTTGACTAATAGACAAAAATTCATTTGAAAATCTGGAGTATGTAAGACGTTCTGAAGACGCATAGAAGGCGCTAAAACAATCTTCCCCTGACCAACAATGGGTAGCCGAACTCCATTGGCAATGATCACAGATCGCCCAGGAGGGATATACCTTTAATTGGTAAACTACGTCCGATCTCCACACATATGATGAGACACTCCAGAATCCATAATCCAATCGGTCACATCGGAACTGCTACTACTGGTAAGCACATATGAAATACCTGAAGAATTGGACAATGCTCTGGAGGTGGCCACTGCATCTGATGGGTCTGCAGTCTGAGTCACAGGGGTGGTCAACATCTCTCGAAGTCTCGAGATAAGATCATCAAAACGTGCATCTGTAGTAGGTGCAGATGAAGAGCTAGTCTGCTCAGCAACACGAGCAGATACTGGATATCCATGCTTCTGAAAGCATGTCTCCTCCGAGTGACTAGGACGATGACAATAGGAACATGGACCATGCTGACGTCCTCCACCCCGACCACGAGGTCCACGGCCACAGAACTGTGATGAGCTTCCGCGGCCACGAGAAGCAGCCATAGCCAAGAACGTCGTCTGTGGCGTAGGGGTAGGCGTGGTAGTAATCTTGCTCAACCGCTTTAGACCTCCTCCATCGGTGGTATGGTTTCGCCGGTCAGAAGTTGAGTACGAGCGGGATCGTACTCTGAATCAAGGGATGACAAGAAAACTCCAATCATAGTAGCATTCCGATACGTCTGTTGTTGTTCCACGCTGGTAGTAATAGGCATGAAACTGTAGAGTCTTTCAAACATGCCTCTCAGATGAGAAAAATGGGCGTGGAGAGGTCGACCATTCTGCTTGGTCGAGAAATGTCAAACTGCAGTTAGATAATCTTGCTTTCATTCTTCGTCTGTCTGTAGGTAGCAACCAGTATATCCCACATGACCTTTGCAGTTGGCTGATTCACAATATCATTAACGATCTTTGTGCTAAGTGTCCCAGAGAGCCAGATACGAGCATAGGCAGCATCTTGCTTCCATGATGCATTTGCCCTAGTCTTGTCCGCTGGCTCCGAGTCAGTCAGAATGTGCTACTTGTTGTGGCACTGCATTAGGGTACGAAACTACATGGACCATAACTCGTAGTTGGTCCCGTCCATCTTCACGATAGGTGCCAGGCCCTTGAAGGCACCGGAAGAGGAGAACATGTCACCCTTATTCTCTGATATTCTTCAGTAGGCCAAGACGCGGAACAAGTGGGGAACAAATAAAGAATAGACTTGTCTACAACACTATAGGAGGGATGAGTTGTATCTGTAGACTTATACACTCATCCTTAGATCTTCGTTCGAGGTCTAGGGCCTCACAACAAGGGACAAATCAGATTATATCCATGTTTCTGGCACCAGTCCAGACCTCGATGCGGCACAAAAATGCCTTACAGCAACCCCAACGGTAGCGGGAGGGGGTCTACGACGGTGCCAGGGATGGGGCGACGCACAGGAGGGGGCCGCTGGTCACGCAGGAGGGCCCAGAACCTCTGGCAGCAGCGCTGGAACCTGCTGGGGCTACGGGAGGAGGCCGCTGCAGAGGACGGCGACGCTGGAAGGCTGGGGCTGCACGGGGAGGCTGCTGTTGAGGGCGGCGGTGTTGGAAGGGTGGTGCGACGGTGCGACTGTGGGCCAAGGTAGGTAGGGGTTGACAGGTGTAGGGTTGGGGTTTGATACGAGAACCCCGGTCTAGGACCGTTGCTCTGATACCATGTTGGGATAAAAATAAGTCATGTATTAGAAGAGATACCATGACTCTCTTATATAGGAGAAAAGCCATGGGTTAATTACATAAGTGATACTCAAAGAAAACGTAAAATATAAAAGTAATATTGTGAGATACAATCATCTCAACAATCCTGTATGTCATGGTATGTGCGCGGTATAGTAATAATCGAGAGTCCCGTGACAAACCTCCTGTACTCCTCTGACAGATGATCTACGGGAATATGAGCATCTAGAGAACAAGTGGCACATTTACGACGTGGCTTCCTCAAGGCAATAGGTATATCACGATTATCGTCCTTTGTTATCACCTCCTGTTTAGTATCCTGTGGTACAAGCATATCATTAGTGCCATTAGTAGAAACAATGTGTTCATTACATACCTGAGACGTTCTGGATGACGAGGAAGGCACATGAGCAGATGGGCGAGTGAAGAGCCTGCGAATGTAGAAACGTGGTAGGAACTGTGTCAGAGTAGCCGGAGGTGGAGGTGGTGGTGGAGATGACTGTGACTCAACATGTGGTGTTTTGGTGGAGATAATGGAGGTGGTGGAACAAAAATAATCCTCTTCAGAGTCGGAGTTAGACCACCTGTCACATGTAGGAGAAAAATACATAATAGACTCAAAAAATATGACATCAGTGCCATAGCCTTAAATTTCGGCGAATTTCGACCGAAATTCGGTCGAAATTCGATTTCGTGGCGATACCGATATCGAAACCATGCATAATATCAGTTTCCAGGATTTCGGTCGAAATTTCGGCCGAATTTCGCTCATTTCGGTCCACTTCGACGGGAATTGTTCACAGATTTCTCGGATTTCGGTGGAATTTTGGTTCATTTCGACTGTAATTGTTCTAGATCACCATATGCCATGCTTAGGCCACTTATTGATATTCATATGCAATATTTGGCCACTAAATGAAGTTTATAGGCCACTATTTCAACCACCATTGCAATATAAGCAACTATTCCAACCACCATTGTAATAAATAAGGCCATTAAGGGTCCTCTTTAAACCCACTAAATATAATGTATATGTTCTCATTCCATCTCACAACTTCACAAGTCACAATTCACAACCCAACTTTAGTCTTGGAGAGCCAAGTTTCCAAATTCCAAGCAAGGTAAGTATTTTACCATATTTTTTCATAACACATCTTTTTTTAACATACTTCGAGATGCCAAATATGTATTTTTTCATCTTTGAATGCTGACTTGAGAGTTCAGAATCTTCATAGTTAGAATCTTTATATAACCATCTTGTTATCTTTTCCTAGGCCAACTTGACTGTAACTATTAGGTAGGGCCTTGCATATTAACAAACTTCAGAGTTCTTCTTTTCCTTGCATATCTTTTCCGGGCTTTCCTAGGCCCTACATATTAATACATTACATTGCATCATTTTAACTCACAGGACACTAGAAGTTTGTTCTTTTCTAGGACTCTCTTGTTACTTCTCTCTACTATAAGGAGTACGTGTGTCTGTACGTGTGGTAGGTTGTTAACAAACTTCCAAGTCTTTGACTGTAACTATTTTTCTACTATTAGGCTGGACGTAGGTTGTGCTTATGAATGCTACACAAATTCTTGGTGTTAATTAATTTATTTGTCTCATATAACATACATTTTACGATCATAAGCCCTACTATGCATTTAGTTTGGCATACATGTTAAAATATTCGTGTTTGTGTGTGTCTTATTTTATTTTTAAATAAAATTATTATTATTCTTTTGAGAATTGACAGAAAAATTGAATGCCAAAATTTATCTGTGTACTGAATTATGAAGCATCGATATGATGTCTGAAATCATTATTTTAAGGTACTAAACATTATAACATCTTATTATAAAAAAACTTGTATTTATGTCTCTTTTATTGACTAAACAACATTAGAAATCTTAAATTTGAAAAAAATGAGTTTTCAAGTCATGTTCCTAATTTCCGACCATTTCACCAAAATTCCACCGAAATTCCACCAAAATTCCTTTTCTGGGCTTACCGAAACAAAACCGAAATCCGACATTTGAGGCCTTGATCAGCGCCCACATAATATTTTCTTCCTATAAGATCAAAACATAACCCTTTTTGGGTACGAGAATAGCCAACAAACATACATTTGACATCTCTTGGAGAGAGCGTGTCATGACCATGAGTAAAATTGTGAACAAAGGCCACATATCAAAAAATCATAGTAGTAAGGGAGAATAGGTCCTTCTTGGGAAATGCAATCAAGAAAGGAACCTTTTCTCCAAGGATTGTAGAAGGCATGCGGTTCACAAGGTAACAAGCAGTGAGAACGGCACCACTTCAGAAAGAATGATGAGCTTGACTTTGAATCAAAAGAGTCCTCGTGACATCAAGAAGTTGACGGTGTTTGCGTCAGCAACACTATTCTGATGCGAAGTGTAAGCACAAGAAGTCTGATGAACAATACCAAGAGATCTAAGAATTACGACAACTGTAATATGGAATATTTTAAGGCATTGTCAGTGCGAATAGACTTCATAGTAGCAGAAAAACATTCTTAATTTGAATAAGAAACGATTTAATGACAGGACCGGCTTTGGACTTATTCTTTAACAAGAGAACCTAAGATAATCTAGAAAAATCATCCACATTAACCTATAGAACATATGTCCCTGATGATCGGGAACACGACTAGGACCCTGGATATCAAAATGAAAAACTCAAACGACTGACTACTGTGACGACTTTGGTGACTCGGAAAAGAAGACCGATGGTGCTTCCCAAGCTGATATGCCTCACACTCCAAGGTGGTGTGAGTAGAGATCTGGAAGAGAACATAACACAACTTCTACAGTGGAAGATATCCAAAGCGAAGATGCCACATGTAAGGAGAAACAGATGTAGAAGAAATGGTAGCATCACCAGCACACAAAGGATGGACTAGTCTGTAAAGTCTATCTGCTTACGACCACATCCAATCACCCTGCCTGTGAGTATGTCCTGAAATACAAGAGAAGATGTATCAAATATGACACAACAATGTAAATCTTTTGTAATCTGGCCAATAGACCAAAGATTCATCTGAAAATGCAGGAGCATGTAAGACATTCTGCAGGCGTATCGAGGGAGTTAGGACAATCTCCCCCCTGACCAACAATGGGTAGATGAACCCCATTAGCAATCGCCATTGATCTACCCTGAGGGATAGACCTGTAAGAACTAAACAATGCTCGATTGTCACATATATGATGCGATGCTCCAGAGTCCATGATCCAATCAGTCAAACTTGAACTGCTACAACTGGTAAGTACGTAAGCAATACCTGCCGAACTTGTGGAAGCTCTGGCAGCAGCTGCGACATCTGAAGATCTTGCAACTGGAGTGGTTAGTGTAGTCATCATCTCCCTCAATCTAGAAACAATATCATCAAACCACACATCCTGAGACAGAGCTGGAGGAGGCTTTGTCTGCTCGGCTACACGGGCAGACGCATGATACCCGTGCTTTAGATAACATGTTTCCTCTGAATGACCTGGACGGTGGCAATGCGAGCATGGGCCACACTGACATCTTCCTCCTCGACCACGGAATCCTCGCTCGCGAAACTATGAAGTACCCCATCTCCCGCGAGAAGCTGTCATAGCAGAGGGAGTCTGAGCCATGGTAGTAGATGAAGTAATGATCCTGCTCAACCTCTTGTAGACCTCCTCCATTGGAGGTATCGTCTCTCCAGTAAGTAGTTGAGTACGTACTGCATCGTACTCAGGGTTAAGGGATGACAGAAAGACTCCTGTCATTGTGGCATTCCAGTATGCCTACTGTTGCTCAGTGGTTGTAGTAATAGGCATAAAGCTATCCAGACGCTCAAACATGCCTCGAAGATGCGAGAAGTGGGCATGAAGAGGTCAACCATTCTGCTTGGTCGAAAATATGTCATATTGCAAATGTAGAATCTTGCTCTCATTTTTGGCTTGACCATATGTGTCTGCCAAGATGTCCCACATAGTCTTGATTATAGGTTGATTGACGATGTTGTTGACAATCTCCGTGGTGAGCGTCTCGGAGAGCGAAATTCGTGCATAGGCATCATCTTGCTTCCAATAAGCATTAGCCCCGGTCTTGTCTGTCTGCTCGGAATCCGTCAGAATGTGCTCCTTGTTATGGCACTGCATAAGGGTGCGAAACTGCATGGACCACAACTCGTAGTTGGTTTCATCCATCTTTACGATCGGAGCCAGGCCCTTGAAGGCACCAGATGATGAAAAAATGTCATCCTTGTTCTTTGACATGATAAATAGAATGCCGAACAAAACAAATATGGAACAAGACTGGATAGTAGACTACTCTGAGAGTCTACAGAATCATATGGAGGAGTGGTTGTATGTGTAGACTCATACAACCATCCTCTTCAATTATTGTTGAAGTCTAGGGTCGGAAAACGTGATTTATGCGTCAGAAATCATGATACCCGGTCGAAATCAGATCGTATGCGGCTTCAGCAGTGGTCGAACTGCAGCCCTATGAAGGTGGAGAAACCCACCAAGTACTGGGCTACGTTCGATCGGAGGTTATGCAGTGGTTCATGCCTCAAGACTGCGGTAGCGAGCGCCCACAAGCAGTAGGCGGCGACCTGCAACAGTGGGTTGCAGCGAGCAGCCACAAGCAGTAGACGGCGGCCTGCAGCAGTGGGTTGCGATCGGGCAGACAGTTGTGCGGGTGGTCCGGAGCGACCGACGGTGGCGGGCTGGAGAGCCGGAGCGGCTGGCGGACGACGGGGAGGGTGGGGGGTGGGGCGGGTAGGGTTAGGGTTTTTGGTGGGATGCAGAAACCTCAGTCTAGGACCGTTGCTCCGACACCATGTTGGAAGAATAGAGTCACTTGTCATTGAAGAGACCCTAGGGCTCTCTTATATAGAAGATGTTGTGGGAAAAGAATAACTTGTATTAATGAGAGGCCCTAGGGTTATCTTATATGGGAGAGGAACCTATTGGGCAAATTACACGAAGATGACAAAAAAAATAGAAAATAAGTAAACAATAATAAAGATAATAAATATCTGAACACTCCCCCTCAAGCTGGAGTGTCGATATCGATCAATCTCAGCTTGGAACAACATCTGTGATAAGGCCCTCTGGCTAGGGCCTTAGTAAGAACACCTGCTGCATGTTCTTCAGAGCTGACATGCGTAGCGGCGATAAGCAAGGTTCGGGAAAGTAGTATGTGTATGGCTTCAGATAGGCCACTGAATACTGAATAAGCGGGTATGCGGGGGTATATGCAGGGTATATGCGGTTCTAAGCGGTTTTCTAATTTTTAATTTATAAATAAATAAATATCTATGAGTAACATTATTACTGAATTTATGTATCTAGGTGGAGTTAAATATCTAAGAAAAATGGTTCATGTTAGATGGCTGAGTTTATGCTTTTAATTGCCTAACATTTAATCGCAAAAAAAACATTAAGCCATAAAAACTTCACATATTAGATGATTCATAATAACAAAACTTCATTATACATACATTACACGGGTAAAACCTCAATCGACATATGTTAAAATATTTAACGTACATTGCATATACTTATGGAAATAATACATGAGACAAACATTAAACATTGCATATATAATGGTATGATGCACTACAAATGTATACAAATGCATGCCATATTCGTACAATTGAGTGGAGGAAGAGGCAGATCTACGAAATTAAGCACACCTGAATGAGAGGATTGGAATGTTGGAGATGCTTGAGCAACATGCGTAGCATATGGGGGATATGCAGGGCATATGCGGGCTGTATATTTGGGGAGGACGTATAATGCACCAATTCATGAAATCGGTTCGGTTTGCATGTCGCATGGGCATATGCGGCCGCATATGCGGCTCGTACGACCGATTTCATGAACACTTGCGATAAGACCCTTTTGTATCATGTCAGGAGTGTAGTGATGGTCCGCCTCATGTGCTTCGTCCTCTCATGAAAGGCTGAGTTGTTAGCAATACATAGGTCAACCTGATTGTCACATTGCAGGTGCATGGGAAGAGGCACCTCTATAGTCAGGTCAGTATGAACAGATCTAACAATTCTAACCCACATCATCTCTGTGCTAGCCTACGCCATGGCCTTGTACTCTGGCTCAACACTCGATCTGGCAACCACAACCTGCTTCTTGCTCTTCCATGAATTCAGAAAATTCCCTATGAACACAACAAGGCCTGATGTAGACTTCTTATCCTTTAGACACCCAACATAATCTGCATCTGCACATGCGGTAACTGGAAGAGATGTACCTCTGTTGAAAAGAAGTCCCGTACCAGGTGAAGTCTTCATATATCTCAGAATCATATGGACTGCATCCATATGTGCCTGTTTGGGCTGCTTCATAAACTGACTCACTTTGCTCACGACAAAGGATATGTCGGGCCCGGTAATAGTCACATATAGTAGATTACCGACAAGCTCCCTATACCTCCTCTTGTCGACCTCCTCAGTGTCATTATCCTAGAGCTTCATGCTCGGGTCAATAGGAGTAGTGGCAGGTTTGCAATCTGCCATGTTGTCTCTGGAAGAAGGTCCTTAACGTACTTCCTCTAGGTTATCACAAGACCTCATTGGTTCCGAGCAAACTCCAGTTCAATGAAGTAATGTAAATGTCCAAAGTCCTTGGTCACAAACGGTTGACCTAGAAAGTCCTTGGCACCCTGAATGCCCTGCTCATCATCTCCTGTAACAATAATGTCATCAACATAAACAAGAATGACAATAGTACCTCTCTGGGTCCTCTGCACAAACAAGGTGCGATCAACGGTCGATTGCACAAACCCTGCTACTCTATCAAGTCCGGGAACTTCTAGAACCATACTCTTGGACTCTGCTTAAGACCATAGATAACCTTATGTAGCCGGCAAACCTTCTGACACTCACCCTTAGCAGCAAACCCAAGTGGATGCTGCATGTAGACCTCCTCCTGTAGATCACCATATAGGAAGGCATTCTTCACATCAAGGTGGTAAAGGGCTCGATCTCGTGTTACAATAATAGAAAGTAGAATACACAGAGTAGAATGTCTAGCAATTGGAGAGAAAATATCCTGATAGTCCACCTCATATGTCTGGGTGAACCCACATGCCACAAGTCATGCCTTAAAGCGATCCACACTGCCATCTGCAAGATGTTTCACAGCGAACACTCATTTGCATCCCACAACGGATGCACCACCTATAGCAGAAACAAGACTCCACATACCACGTGTCTGTAGTGCGACCATCTCCTCCTCCATGGCTAACCTCCACTGACTGTCATGAAGAGCCTCCTGATATGACTGTGGTATCTCCACGACCGATAGTGTAAAGGTAAATCTTCTGAAATCCTCTAACAACCTGCTTAAGGAAACTTGTGCTGCAAGAGAATAAGTAGCATGCTTACATTTCGGCTTACGAAGAGCAATCAACACATCAAGTCTATGACCTGTGAGCTCCCCTCTTGAGAGGGCACCTGCTCATTCTGTATAGAATCATGCTGCACAGAAAACTCAATTGCCATCAGTAGAAACAATGTGGTCATTACATACCTGAGGCGTGCTGGATGACCGGCAAGGCTTGTGAGCAGGGGGACTAAGCGAGACTTGCGAGTAAAAACACGTGGCAAAAACTGAGTCACAATAGAAGGTGGAGCCACATGTGTAGGTGGTGGTGGTGGAGGTGGTGGTATGACAGTGGAGGTGGAGGCATGTAGATCTCAGCATCAGAGTTAGACGAAGCAAGTCTGTCACCTGTAGGAGAAAAATACATGACATACTCAAAGAAAGTGACATCAACACTGGTAAAGTACTTCCGCCTGAGCAGAGTCAAAGCAACGATATCCTTTCTGGGTACGAGAGTAGCCGACAAAAACGCACTTGACAGCTCTGGGAGAGAGCTTGTCACGATCAGGAGAGACGTCGTGAACAAATGCAACATAATGATACACACAAGGAGTAAGGGAGAAATTATCCTTCTCGGGAAACACAATCGAGAAATGAATCTTCTCTCCCAACACTGACGAGGGCATGCGATTTACCATATAGCATGCAGTGAGGACAACATCTCCCCCGTAAACGTGAGGAGCATGACTCTGTCAAGGCCTTAAATGTCGGTTTCGGTCACCATTTCGGTATCGACCAAAATAGAATTTCGATGGAATTTCGGTGGAATTTCGACCGAAATTTCGGTCATTTCGGTCATTTTTTGTACTAGCACCCCCATATTTCGGCCATTTCGGTCATTTTGGTCGAATTTCGATTTCGACTGGATATCGATATTCAACAGAAATTCGACCGAATTTCGCTGAAATTTGAGGCCATGGACTCTGTATCAACAAGGTTCTGGTTATATCAAGTAAGTGACAGTCTTTACGCTCAAAAACACGGTTCTGTTGGGAAGTATAGACACACGAGGTCTGATGAACAATGCCCGGAGATCTAAGGAACTTAGAAAGCTGTAAAGTGCATAACTCTAAAGCATTATTAGAACGATGGTATTTGACTTTTACAAAAAAACACTCATTATCTCATTAATAAAATATTTGATTAGAGATTTAGCTTCAGCTTCAGACTTATTCTTTAATAAAAAGACCTAGGACAGTCTAAAAAATCATCTACAACAACAAGATAAAAACGGTACCCCTGGTGATCAGGAACACGTCTCGGACCCCAAATGTCTAAATGTAGGAGCTCAAATAACTGAGAACTGCTCTGACTTTGACGGGATGGAAAGGAGCGGTGATGCTTCCCAAGCTGGCATGCCTCACACTGGAAAGAGGATCTCGTAGAAATATGAGGAAGAACATGACACAACTTCTACAGAGGAAGGTGGCCAAAGCAAAGGTGCCACATATATGGTGTGACTGGTCCAATAAGTATTGTTGAGATGCTAGCATGAGGATGTTAGGTCAGTCTATAAAGCCCTCGCTGCAAACGGCCATATCTTATCACCCTATCCGTGAGTATGTCTTGAAACACAGGAGACGAGGGGCCAAAAATGGCATGACAATGCAGATCCTTATTAATCTGACTAATGGAAAGTAAATTCATCTGAAAGTCAGGAGCATATAAAACATTTGAAGGCGCATGGACGGCATCAAATGCACCTCCTCCGGGCTTGTAACGAGTAAGTGGTCGCCATTAACAATGACAACCCATCTGCAAGGTGAAATTGTCTTGTAGGACCTCAGTTGCGCTCTGTCTCTAAACAGGTGGTGTGAAGCACCAGAATCCACAATCCACTCTGTTATGTTTGCACCAGTACTACCAGTAAAAGCATAAACGATACCTGAGGAGCTCAGAGAGGCTCTGGATGCAGCTACGGTGTCTGTAATGGTTGTGCCAATAGTTGGAGTCATGATCTCTCGAATACGGGAGACAATATCTTCCGGGCGAGGATTGACATGGGAAGTTGTAGTCTCTGAAGAAGCAGTCTGTTCTGCTACGCGGCCAGAAACATGATATCCATGCTTCTGGTGCATGCATCCTCTGCATGTCCAGGCTGACGACTATAAGTGTAAGGGACACGCTGGCGTCCATCGCCTCTGCCACAGGGGGGTGCGTCGTCTGGACTGGGTTGTCCCTCCTCGACCACGAGAAGTGGCTATTGCTGAAAAGGGCTGAAAAGTGGCCGTAGAAGGCATGATAATCTGGCTGATACGGCTATATGCCTCCTCTATTGGATGTATGGTAGCTCCTGTAACAAGTTGAGTACGTGCAGTATCATACCCTGTATCAAGTCCAGCTATGAAGACTCCAACCATCGTGGAGTTGCTATGCATCTTCTGCTGCTCAGTAGATGTCGTAATAGGCATGTAGCTATGAAGCTTCTCGAATATGCCATGGAGTGAAGAGTAGTACACATGTAGATAACGACCATTCTGCTTGGCATTGTAGATATCGAACTGAAGTTGAAGAATCTTGGCCTAAATCTTCGCTTGAGCATATGTGGATGCCAATGTATTTCACATCTCCTTGGCGGTGGGCTGATTCAGAATATCATTGGCTATCTCAGTGGTGAGAGTCCCACAAAGCCCAAACATGCATACGCCTCGTCTTGCTTCCAAGAAGAATTTGCCCTGGTTTTATCCGTTAGCTCTGGATATGTCTGAATGTGCTCCTTGTTGTTGCACTGCATGAGGGTGAGAAATTGCATGTACCACAAGTCATAGTTGGTCCCATTCATCTTAAGTTCTTAACGATGGGAGTCGTACCCTTGAAGGCTCCGGACGGAAAAATATCACCCTTGTTCTCTGATATGACGGAAAAACAACATGTCAACGGAACTCAATTGGGGAGTAGACCGAAATGAACAAGTCTACATGATTATACAGAGGATTGGTTGCACGTGTAGACTCATACAACCATCCTCATCAATCTTTGCCACCCTCTCAGGGTGGAAATCACGATTTATAGGTTTGAAATCACGTTCTCCGATCAAAATCAGACCGACTCTGATCACGGATCACGTTGTAGGAGCATAGGGAGGCGAACATGAGAGCCGGGGGGGGGGGGGGTGTAGCAACCTGCGGACTGGGCGGCCAGACAACTTGGGGTACGGCCTGCGGTGGTGTGAAAGGGGGGGGGCAACAACGATGGGCTAGAGTCCCAGCATCAGCGGCCAGTAGGCGGCGCCCTGCAGTGGGTTGCGACAGCCGGCGGAGAAGGGGTTGGCACGGGTAGGGTTAGGGACCTAAGGGTTGGTGGGATACGAGAACTTAGGTCTAGGACCGTCGCTTCGATACCATGTTGTGGGAAAAGAATAATTTGTATTAATGAGAGGTTCTTGGATTTTCTTATATAGGAAAGGAACCTATTGGGAAAATTACAAAAGAGGATAAAAGAAATATAAAACAAGTAAACAATAATAAAAATAATAAATATCTCAACAGGAGAACGGCCCTGGGTTAATTACATAAGAGGTACTTAAAGAAAGTGGAAATAAGAAATAACTATAAAGAGATACAACGAAATCAAATGAACAAGCAAATAGACATAATAACATATAGTATTTAAAGAACATCATTCATAATAATCATAATTTTGAATGAAAAAAGTTGAGTTAGAATAGATTAGAAACAAAACACTCTGATTGAACTAAAGAAAATCAATATCCATTGAAGTTTGTCATGAATTTGTGATTCTGTATCACTATATTACTAATACTTACTAAGTATGACAATAAATATTAAAATAGTAACATGTAACATATGAAATCTTTTCGTGTTTTAAATTCTGGCATTAGTTACATAAGCAAAACCCTGAACAAATCGATATGCAAAAAAAGGGCGATATCGAGCAAAATAGGCCCGACATTAATTGTCTGCTGATATGAAGGGAATACTCACATTACAAACCCCCAATTTCAATCAATACATTTGGATAACATATCGCGAGATATTGATTGATACCTTGGAACACGATATATATGTGTATATGAAAATTCCTTTTCCTGTCGATAATGATATATCGTCGCTATATTGTGATATTTCAAATCCTACAGTGTGTAGCACATATCTTACTATCAATTCGATAGACATGTCGAGGGATGGAGGAAAAAATAATAGGGTTGAGGTTCTCCGAAGCTGATGAATTTAATGTATTCATCTCCTTGAGTTTTTACAAGTTAGTTCCTACTTATGTTTGCTGCCTCAATATCATATAATGCTTCCACAAAGAATCATGAATTAAATTTGCAACCTAATAGTCTTAGGCATGATCATATTGTCTAGTTGAATAGGGTCAAATGATTGTCACAAAGAGAGAAATTGGGACTGAAAAAAATTCTGGCTGGGGGTATAACATTCGGATCTGAATGAACTGAAGCTCTTGTCAAGAAGATGTTGTTGCATGCAAGTTTGGTTCTTCAAAGTGGAGATATTCAAAGGTACAAATCCCTCTTTTCTTTACTCTCATTAAAGCCAATGTTGGAGTCTCCAATTGGATTTTTTTCCTTTTTTATGCTGCTGTCCAGTAGGTATTTTAGCTATTGTTGTATGTTAAATGAAGCCACAAATACTCTCCAAACTTAGAGGATCAAAGGTACGATCTTTCCCCCTTCTTGCTGCATTCCATGCTTGTGAATCCTAATTTCTCTTGAAGAGTGAACCTCTATTATTATTGGAAACAATTTAATGAACCGGTCACAACAAAGGGTTCGAGCTTTCATACAAGAAATTCTAATGTTCAACAATTGGCCTACGTCATAACACAAGAGTTTATTTGATTAATGTGGATTCATTTGACCCAACTTAATAAGCTCTAGAGATATGTCCCAATCCAACCACTGGAAAATAGAGGAGGAAGCATGCAACTACAGTAATTTTATAAAGTTCATGCGACATATGAACTAAATCCAATAAGAGGATTTTTGACCTATTACACTACAAATTTAAGAAATGGTTACAAGCTTAAATTTAGATCTCATAGCGCCCTTGAGTTTTGTACTTGTCAGTGTTAAACTTTCTTTGTGGACTTGAGATTGTTTTTTTTGAAGCCAGAAAAAGGGGGAGACGCTCATAGGCATTCATCCCATAAATATATATAAATTAAAGAGAAACAAAAAATGAAAAACGAGAAAGAACAAAGGATGCGCTCTAGACAACCCAAGAGCGCAACAGTCCCGACGCACGAACACATACGTTTTCTTTGTAGAATCTCTGGCTAGAAAACAACAGGTCATTCCTCGCCAGCCAGATAGACTAAACTAACGCAAGAGGCCGCAAAAATTCCAACTTTGGCCGATGCCTGGCCGTAACCAACTCCCCGCAAAAGACCTCGACATTCGCCCTACCAACCCATCCTAGTCCCGGGTCTGCCCAAACAGGAAGCATACAAGGGCATGAGAAAAAGAGATGTTCCGGAGTCTCGATCTCCTCCTCGCATAACATGCACCTATTAGAGACCACGCCCAGAAGCCTTGCACAACGGTCCCGCGTCATTAGTCTCTTCCTTCTGAACAACCGGAAAAAGAAGGCAACTTTCTCCGGAAGACCCAGCCCCCAGAAGAAAGCACAGTCCCTCACCAGCTCTGCAGATGAAGATGGCGGTGACCTGCAGATCGCCGAGTAAGCCTTCCGAACAGAGAAGGGCCCGTCACGCCAAGCCTAGTGGTCACGACCCGAAGAGGGCCCCGGGGCCTCCCAAAGCGCGTCAATCAGCTGCAAGAGCTCTTCAAGGCGCCTGTCAGAGAGGTTCGAATGAAAAGCCGGCAGCCAGTTCCCGTCAACCCAGCAACGAGCAACTCGAACATCCTGATCCGCTGCCAGCGCAAACAGCCGAGGGAAGCGAATGGAAAGCGCTCCCCCGCCCGTCCAGTCATCCCTCTAGAAAGCAAAGTGAAGGCCATTCCCAAGCGCAGTGCCTGAACATAGTGTGGAAGTTGGCAGTGAGCGACTGAATGGCCCTCCAAAAGGGGGACGACCTCCTCCCCCGCGAGCCCATTGCCACGCCTCCCACAGGCGGCAACCCACCAGCCCCGTAGATCTGCTGAAGTAGCGTGCAGCAAAGGTCCTCCCCTCCTCCCCAAATTCTGGATACCCATTTCAGCAAAAGCGCATCATTCAGCTCGCCCAGCCGATGGATCCCGAGTTCCCCGTCACACTTCCGCAATGTAATCTCCTCCCAGCTAACAAGGTACATCCCAGTACCTTGTCCGTTCTTACCCCACAGGAACCTCCTCATCAGGCCCTCTAGCCTCCTCCGGATACCTTCAGGCATAAGCCTAGTGGAGGAGAAGTAAACCAGCATGGCGGACAGAACTGCCCTCAAGAGCACCAGGCGACCGCCCTTGGAGAGCACCGCCGCCTTCCAACCCGCGAGCCGCCCTCCATTCTCTCAACAAACGGGAGCCAGTCCGCCATCCTAGATCTCCCGAGATTCAGCGGCAGACCTATGTAGTGAATGGGGAGAGCAGAGATCTATGTGGTCAGCACCGAACCACAGGAAGCGGCCAACTCCTCGGACATACCGAAAGGGACCATCATGGACTTGCTGTTGTTCTGTCTCAGCCCGGACATCTCACTGAAAAGCTCCAGCGTCACCGCCATGCCCTTAGCCTCTTCGATGCCCCCTTCAATGAAGAAAATAGTATCGTCAGCATACTGAAGAAGCGGGATCTTCAAGTCACCCCTCGTGTAGCCGCTTGTAAGCCCCTCCTGCTGCACTGTGTCAACCATACAAGCAAGGTTGTCCGCCGCGATGATGAAGAGGAGAGGGGCGAGAGGGCACCCCTGTCTCACCCCCCTCTGTGGCTGGAAGAAACCCCCCTCCGGGCGTCTGTTGAGCAGGACCGAGAGGGAAGTCGTGGTTACGCAGCGCTTCATCCAGGTGATCCAGAGCTCAGGGAAGCCCCTTCTGTGCAATGCCGCCCAAAGAAAACGCTAGTCCAGCGTGTCGAATGCCTTCGTGAAGTTGACCTTCCAAAGCATTGCCTGCCGACCGTTCCTCTTCCAATCTGCAATAATCTCAGGAAGACCAGGCGTCACCAGTCCCCTCCGCCCACCCCGACGGCGGCAGAGGGTGCTCGAGAAGTTCAACTTGCAGCCTAAACAGGAACCTTCCAAGCCGCAACATCGTCGTCGAGTCCTGGGGCGCCCCCCGATCGCAAGCCAACAAAACAACCGCAACCTTCGGGTCGCTAGCAGGGAGTGAACCATCCGCGATGACCTGCAGGACCTCGCCCAAGTGGCTCAAAGCCGGTCCCAGGGCGTGAACCGTACGGGAGAAAGATGCACCCCGAACGTGCCCCGCACGGATGACCGAACGCATCCCCGCCTCGTCCGCGAACCGGAGCGGCATCCACAGAATAGGATCACCTAACCTCGAAGCCATCATCGCACTTCTCTGGTCGGCGGAGAGGTCCCGAGCACAAAACCTTCCCGCCTTGAGGTCTACGACATCTCCGCAGAAAGAGCGTCCGAAGCGCAGGGAGAGCTCCTGCTCAACCATCTCCCTGGTAAAGGAACGATCACCCCCTCCGACAAGGACTCCCACCAAAACATCGACGGATCTCCTCAGGTCTAACATCCCCCTCTTGCCAGCACCAACCCCCTCCACGGACACAACATGAGCCCCTAGCTGAGCCCCGAAGACAGTGGATTCTCCAGAGTCCTTCCCGCGAGCCCTAGCAGCCCCGCGAAGAGAGACAACACAGCTCACCCGACGATGGCCCACTTCACCACAAGAGAAGCACGCCGGCGGAAGAGGGCAGGCCGACGTGACGTGCCCCCGCCCCCCACAACGGAAGCATCTTCGACCCGGCTTTCGATGGGAGACCAACACCCACCCCCTGTCTTCCCTGCAACTCTCTCCTCCCTCAAGCCCCCCCTCGCGTGTCTCCTCAGCCTGAGAGCCCCTCACTTCGACGACCTGTTGCTGCCTCGAGCCTCCCCCTACGCCAAGGCCTCTAGAGCGGACCACCCTCTCCACCTCGACCTTGCACACCTCACGCCACACCCTTGAAGACTTCCTCGCCCCCTCGCTCTCTAGCCATCTCAACGACAACAAGTTGTTGTTCACTAGACTTCACGCACATAAATCTTGAACAGACGGGTTGCAGAGAGAATATCATATTCTTAATATGACCAGAATTTGTTGAAACATATCCATACTCCTCACAATTTTTTCCACTAGCTATCAAATGTGTTTTTTAGGATACTCATAAACTGACAGGAGATGTGGATGTTATGATCCTCTTAATAGACGCTATCATATTAAGGCAATTGCATTTTTTTAATTGTTCCATATATGTATTGGGACAAGGTTAAGTACTTCCATCACTGAAGATGAGACCTATTAATAAACCTCCTACTGCACCTACAAAGCTTACGCCTGATATGTGTTATGACATTGTCCATGACTGCTATCCCTATCCTGTGGAGAACACCACACCCCCACTCATGATCATGTGCCATTAACCTCCATATGTTTGGTCCATTGGTGGAAATAATATTGTATTTATGAATAATGCAGTATAAATATCACAATTTGGTTGCATGGATAGAGGCTCCTATAAGAATATATGCCCCTAAGGATCTATCTATATAGCTTTTGCAGTTGCTTGAGTCGGGGCTCTATACTCATATTCTACGTGATATATGGCTACAACTGCCGGCTTCTTATTGCACAATGTGATGAGGTTTCATCCATAATATAAATTAAAGATTGTCATGGATTTCTTGTCTACAGGATAACCTACATAATATACACATGCATAATTGGTGAAACCTTGAGACTCCTTGTTGAGGAAGAGATGACCCTTTCCTAATGCAGTCTTATGGTATATGTGTAGCATTATAGCAATATCCTAGGGTGACCCATGAACTAACCTACTTTGCTACCTACACGAGCAATGTCCAAGCGATTCACAGTGATATGTAGTTGCTTCCCGATAACCCCTTTATATTATATATCATTGACATCCTCTGAGAATTCATCTTTTAAAATATTAGAACTCTTCTCTCAAAGTCAACAAATGATTTCTCAAGATCTTTACGAATAAGAAATCATCAATCAATTGATCCTTATGTATAGTCTATTATTTATACATATCACTAAAGAAAGGATGAAGTAATCAAATAAGTGAATCAGTGATATCAATAAGATCATTGACCAAATGACCTAGATCTGTACAGTTAACCACAAAAAGGATTGAAAAAGAATGAGGAATCAAGTCAGTGAGGGTGATTCAGCAATGACTGATAATTATAAGCAGCGACCGCTATGTGCGCGGGTCTAGGATCCTAGTCTTTCTCTCAGTTTTTTTTCCGCGAGCGCTCGCAGTTTTTACGCCTCTTTGGGATCTACAAGTTTTCTTTTAAAGACCAGTTCCGCTGACCCTTATTCTTTAGGGTACCTAGGTTGGACGACCCTCGATTGTAGTTTTTCGAGCTCGTTTACTCGTACCGATCGGGTCGGTTTTTTTAGAGTGACTTTTCCAGAGAGTCTCTCTCACCCGTCTCGATGGCGTAGTTTTGGAGTAGATCTATCCCTCTACTGGACCACACTTCCACTTAGAGGGTGACGTGACATTAAATTTCGCCGAATTTCGGCCGAATTTCGGTTTCAGTTGGTGATCAAAATTTGGTGAAATGACCTATATCGCCCGAAATTTGGGGGCCTTAGTTCAAAAAACGTCTGAAATGACCGAAATTTCATTTCAATTAGTCATCGAAACGAAATCGAAATCCAGCATTTAAGGTCTTTGAGGGCGAGACGGAAGGGTCTCTTAGGAGAATACCTCACCGCTTGAGTTTTTGGTTAACATTTCTCCAATAGGTCTGGCGATGACTACATTTGAATCCTGTATGGCTACATCTAAATCAATTACAATTGAATTTGGAGAAGTTACAATTGAGCTTGAAATGAGTCGTAAATATGTTGGACTATAGTTGAGATGAATTACAGTTGAGACTGAGATCGACTACAGTTGAGTTAGTTATAGTGAAGCTTGATTTCAGTCGAGTTGAGTACAATTTAGTTTGGTTACAGTTAAGCTCGTTTTCAGTTGAGCTAGTCCGCCGGCAGTTCCTGACAAAGAGAAAAGATCATATTATGAAAATTATCATTATTAGACTACGAGTTACTACCACGGTTGTTGGACATGGCTAGTGGACGTGTTGGGATCTTAGTTAAGATGCATTTTACTCCACCGCGTGCCTACGGAGGCACCCCAACCCTAAGGCTTCCTTACCGCCTTGGAGTTATAGTGTGAGGTAGGGATGAAAACGAATGTGAATATATTCATATCTGATCCGTTATCGTATTCATTTTATACATATTTTGACATTCTTATTCATATTCGTTTTAAAATGGATGCGGATATGGATATCACTTTGACATTCGCTAATATTCGCATTCGTATTCCTATATTCATTTTCGTGCATAAGTATAGTAATAAATTTATTTATAACTGTTAGAAAATAGGAAACAAAAGCGAGAACATGGAAAAAGATAAAGAAAATAAGAACAGCGAGATTTTTACGTGGAACCCTACTCCGTGAGGAGCGTGATGAAACCACGGGAAAAGCCCTCAATGGGAATGTTATGCATTGCACTTTCTCATCTGATACAGGAGGTCTGGGGCTCCTTATATAGCCTCCACAGAGCCTTCAAGTCCCACCACTGGACAATGTGGGATTAAACTCTGGATAGGGTAAATGGATCCTGGAGAGATCCATTTACCCGTCTCCCATACATGTGACGCATATATCAATTACTCCAACACTCCCCCTCAAGCTGGAGCATGCAATGCTCAGCTTGGACAAACAGAAAGAAACTCAACTCACATACATGACACTACGGACAATATCAACCCAACACGCACAATTATTGCTGTCGAGGACGTTGCTTCTCATGCCGTGCAGGTGACGAGGACGAACGGGCTGGAGTGAGTCTGCTGGATCTTCTCGTCGGGGAGCATGTGCTCTGAACTGCGCCTGTCAGAGTCACTGCAACTGAAATGAGTCTCCTCGTCGGAGTACTCTGGCCTGCAACAATATGTGGACAACTGCTCCATCTCTGAAAAGGGCCAAACTGAATAAGGGCCGTGGCTGTGCAATCCTCGTCGGAGTCCACAGTCGCTGGAGAATGGAGTCTCAAAGAAAGTCTCCTCATCGGAGAACTGGATCTCTCCCATCTGGCTCAGAGAATGGTGTACTACTCTGGTGTACCTATAATACCACATGAAAACCCTTGCCAACATGACATACGGAATGGTCCTCTACTCTGGAGTCCCTATGGCTCACATGAAAACTCTGGCATACAAAACAAGAAAGGATGGGGACCTCTGAACTGATGGCGTACAAGTGCTCATATGAAAAGTCCGCATACTCGTGCATGTCTGAAACTGAGGATTCGGAAGACAACCGTCCAGTCTGAATAATCTGCTGTTGAGTCTGAACGAATGGCTGGTCTGGAAATCTACATCTGGCATGGTCTGGAGACTGACATCCGAATCTGGAATCTGGATCAAGACCAATGACTCTACATATACTCCCCCTTTCTCCCATATTTGTCGGAAAATGCCATCGACAAAGTTGGGAGAAGACAAGATAAAATGGGGAAAAATAAAACTAATTAGCCGATCACAAAATCTTCTTCGGCTTTTCAAAACATGAACATCACAAAAATTTCTTGTGGCTTTTCAATTTTTTTAAGCCGTCACATTTTTTATGCCATTTCAACATTTTTTAGGGCT
Organism: Ottelia alismoides; assembly: GCA_037367405.1. Classification (NCBI taxonomy): domain Eukaryota; kingdom Viridiplantae; phylum Streptophyta; class Magnoliopsida; order Alismatales; family Hydrocharitaceae; genus Ottelia; species Ottelia alismoides. Next base: position 19,394 of record JAZKJV010010268.1, on the reverse strand, counting down.
TGCCTTGCAATTTTTTTGCAAAACTTTTGCGTACGACTTTTTTTGTACGTGCCCTTTTCAATTTTTTTTGTGTTTTTTTAATCTCGACCTAAGGAGGGATCCGATTTCTCTCATTTTTTAATGCTGCAGCTCTTCTTCTCCTTTTTTTTAATTTTAAAACATCTCTCGGCCCCCCATTTTTTTAATACCTCCCGGCCTATACAGGCCCAAAAGTTCAGAAGTCCAATAAGGCTTTAAAATCGTTGGCCCTAGGGTTCCCAATGGGGAAACCCTTATGTAGAGTCATTGGTCTTCTACGGGGGGGGGGGGGGGTGGTTCCTGGATCGGCTTGCTGCGGGGGGTCTTCTGGAGGAGGGGCGCCGTTTCTTGATGTGACCTGCTACGGGGGGGGGGGGTCTTCTGCGTGATGCGGCTTGTTGCGGAGGGGTCTTCTACGTGATGCGGCCTAGAGATGCCCATCGCGCGGAGGCTCCATCGCCACCAAGCACGATGGGGGCGCCGCCAGAAGCTTCTTCGCGTATAGGTCTTCTTTGTGCGATGATAAGCGCCGCCTGGTTCATTTGGAGAGGGCGACGCTGTCGATGAGGATGATGGCAGCAAGGCAAGGATGTTGCCAGGACTGGGAGCCCTGCCTGGGCTTCGTGTCAGAGATGCCTGCGCGCGTGGCAAAGAAGAGACCTGGAGATGTGTCACCAAGAGTTGTGGGCAAGATAGAGGGCGGCTGGGATCGCGAGGCTCCGAACACGCGCCGCCTCCTGATAGGGATGAAGATGGAAGGGCTTGATGTGGTTGGTTCCTTCGCACGAAGGGCATACCGTTTGGAGGAGGTGCGCGCGACTGCGCGAGAGGAGATCTGGGGGTGTGCTGTTTGCGTGTGGGGTGCGCATCCTTGTGTGCGAGATGTGCGAGGGAACAAGACAAAGAACTGATGCCGTCGCCTGATTTTTTTAAAGTCGTGTCAGGGGACTCTTAGATGAGAGTAGAAATTAGGGTTTCATTCTGAAACCCTGGGACTTGATAGAACGACGCTCGATCTATAACTTCATGATGTTGATAATATTCCTCCAACTTCATGCCTTCATGGTTGGGTGGTACGTGCCTTCATGGATGGAGGCCCTCGATCGCGAGCGGAGAGGTTGCCTGGAAACTGGGAGGGGTGACGCTGGCACGCCTGAGGAGATGCGCACGTACACTATAATGCAGCACCTTAACTTTCCAAAGAGGATATCTGAAATGCAGAACTCCTCCAATATGCATATCCAATCTTCAGAATAAAATTTTCAGAACTTTACGAATCTCCAAGAACAATACATCGAGACTCGAACAAATAAAGAACATGAAAAATCCTCGAGAATCGACCCGCTCTGATACCATGTTAGAAAATAGGAAGCGGAAGCGAGAACATGGAAAAAGATAAAGAAAATAAGAACAACAAGATTTTTACGTGGAACCCTACACCGTGAGGAGCGGGACGAAACCACGGGAGAAGCCCTCAAAGGGGCATGTTATGCATTGCACTTTCTCATCTGATACAGGAGGTCTGGGGCTCCTTATATAGCCTCCATAGAGCCTCCAAGTCCCACCACTGGACAATGTGGGACTAAACTCTGGATGGGGTAAATGGATCCTGGAGAGATCCATTTACCCATCTCCCATACATGTGACGCAAATATCAGTTACTCCAACAATAACTATGTGTAACAATATTTTATGATTGCATTCACCATTGCTGATAGAATGATTATGAAACTACTACATATGATATATCTATTTTATGTGTAAACCATCCTAAACATGAATATTTTTTATTAATCTTTTAAATATTTCTATTATTATTTGTATTCATTTTACATTCGTATTCATTTTTAAGGATATGGTAACATATTTTCACATCCGTCAATATTCGCATTCGCATTCGTATTCGTATTTTAAAATGGATAAGGATATGATTATACATATATTCGTATCTATCTCCGACCATTTTCATCTCTAGTGTGAGGTCTTACCCAGACCAAGACCACAGACTATCACTAATCTAATCTTGAGAAATTCAACAAGAAAAGATTCAAAACACCAGACCCATCTTATACACTTATTATGATCCGTCCACATGATTCATAAACATGAGAGAGAGATCTGGATTACCTCGATCATAATAAGTATATAATGAAATTGAATTAATGAATTAATGAATCCTTGAGACTTGAAAATGAATAAGGAAGACTAGAAATCATATACGGTTGTATATGATTTGGCAAAAACGAAGATCAAAATATGAGTCTCATCATCTTCAATACCAAGATTCATCAATCTTGAATCATAATTTAAAAAAAACGGCAATAGCTTAAGTATGAATCTTATAATCAATATATGAAATGTTAACTGTAACCAATATATGAAATACTAAAAATGGGTAATTGAGGTAGAGTTTCACTTTTACAAAATAACTTGAAAACCTATTTCAATGCAAGTACCTCTAAATTTTAATTGTCAAGCCCTTTTTATTTGCTTTCTTTTGAAGCCACTAAATTTCCTTGTTATTGTTAATTAATTAGACGCGCTCAACATTTCGTTGATGTTCTTTTCTTCCTATTGCATGGATTGCACGCAAAACACCTGCATCGTGGTATTGGGAGAGTTGAACCTTAGCTTCTGTAGTTATTATTAACAAGTATGCATGTTATAGTTTTTGTTTAGGATATTATAAATGTTTTTTTTCTCTTCTACTAAAATTTGGGATTCATATATAATGTAATTTATGTTATTACATGATAAATTATATGAAAATTTATCCAATATAAATTGGTGACACATTTTCAGTGCTGTGGCTTGTTAGTAAAATGTGAGTATCATTCGAAAACTAAATACGAAATTTTTTTCTTGATTTTTAATAACTTAATGCAATCTCTAACAAACTTGATACTGCGAGTGTTATGTAAATGGGTATCCCAGATTCGCGGGACGGATGTCACATGGGGTATGTTAAATTGACATCACAATGGAACATGTGACATTATAATGCCACATTCATTAGCCCCTGATTAGTTGTACTTTGGTGGCTTGTACTTGGTGGGAAGATTGAAATAACAATGTTGTTCCTTGGATAAATATTGTACATGTTGCACTTTTTGTTGGAAAAAGCAAAAGGGTGATGCTTTACCTAAGCATGTTCTCAATAAATGTGATAAATTTTCAAAATTTTTATTTCCTAATTGGCTTGTGTAGACTTTTGCCTTTGATCCTCTATTATATAGACGATGACCAAAAAAATTAGTGGAAGTTTGCATCTCCATACACTGTTTTGAAAACCAAACCGTAACTAACTGATGAACCTGGTCTGGACTGGCCCAGTTAACCGGTTCTTATCAGTTCGGTTTGAAAGTCCAACTTTTAGTCTAACTGCTTGTTCACTCTATTATTTCAAACCCGGTTTAATTAGGTTCAACCTAAACTCAACCGTATTAATTTTAAATATAATAAAAAAATGATATTGGTGGGAGTTAAACCCATGTCCTTTTGGTTACGTAACTCAAGCTCCTAACTTTCTACTTTAACATAACTTTTTGTTTGGGATGGTTTTTAAATATAATTAAATACTTTTATTTTATAGAGCATCTAGTCTGAATATTCTATATATTTATATGTATGACATTTAGTGGTGTATTCAAAATTTTTTAATCTATACCATTACATTGTTAAGTATTTTATTTCTATTTCGAGTTTATTTGGATGTATGATGCAACCTAATTGAGTAGTGAACTAAATGGCAATCCTAAAAATTGAAACTAAGGGACTAAATGAAGAAAACGAATAAAATGACGTGCGATATGCAAAAGTCAGCAACAATTGGCAATGATTACTCGAGTTCTAGCACCGGTTTCTCCACAAACTTAGGGCAACACGAACAGTTAAATATTACTGGAAATAATTAGCGATGCTGCAGTCACAGAATCTCAATAGTTCACCAAGCAAACAACAATATATCGATCCACAAACTAATAATATGCGGTGGAATAAAAGGTGGAAATGGACGCTCATAAACAACCGGCAAGGGGAAAGTTTGCACGCTTCAGATCTGGTCGGCAGCAAGGAGGCTTGCGGGCGCCTTCGGCAGCACCTGACGTTCCGTGTGGATGGGGGAGAAAGGTGGCGAGGTTGACAGCAGGGTTCGGTGTTTGGCGGTACCAGGGGGAGGGTGGGGGCGAGATATGTAGGCGAGGGTGGAAGGCGGGGCGCAAGGGCGAGTGCGCTGGGGGGAGGAAACGCAGACGCACGGCGGGGCAAGGCGGTATGGCGCAGGCTGTGTAGTCGGTCGGTGACGTGCTGGGGAGGGGTGGCAGCGCGCGAGCAGGGGAAAGGTGGGCGGCGAAGGAGAGAAGGAGGAGGGAAGGGCGCGGTGCGCGGGAGGGGCGGGGATGAGAAGGAGGCGGCGGTGGCGAGTTGGGTCCGAGAAGAAGAGGTGCAGGCGGGGGGGGGGGGGGGGAGGAGGTGGCGGTGGCGAGAGGGTTCCGGGAAGAAGAGGCGCCGGTGGGGGGAGAGGAGGCGGCGGTGGCGAGAGGGATCCGGGAAGAAGAGGCGCAGGTGGGGGGGGGGGGGGAAGGGGGGCAGCGTCGGGAGAAGTTAGGGTTTACGGGTAGAACGCGGGGGAAGAGGGAGAAAGGAGGGGGCGGAAATCGAGAGAGAGAGAAGAGAGAGAGAGAATAAGTGAAGGGGGGAAACTAATTCTTATTCAAAAAACTAATCCTCAACCCTAATCCAAGGGGTGCCTTTATAGAGGCTAATTCCCCCCAAAACAAGCAACAAACTCCTAAAAATAGAAAAAACGAAACGACGATAAGGCCTTGTATGATAAGCCTTTTACATAAATAAATAAAATAAATGTTCGTCTAAAATTAAATAAAACAAATGTTCACAAAAACAGTTGATCACGCGGTATCATGCTGCATCAACTCCCCCTGCTGAGAAGAATCTCGCTCCGTCGAAATGGCATCGTGGTAGTTCTGAAGTATGTCGGGGCGGAGTTGTTGGAGTTCATCCTCGTCAATCCAGGTGCAATCTGTAAGAGGTCGTCCCTTCCATTTGACTAGATAGCGACGGAAAAGACCACGTCTAGTCGTCATATCTCGGATGTCGGCGATATCTTCAATCTGATCGGCATCAGTCGCGGCTGGTGGTTGGCGCATATCATCAACGGGAACTGCTGGTGTGGTGGCATCGGTCTGTTCATCTCCATGATATAAGAAGAGATCTGACACATTAAAGACTGGCGATGTCTGGACGTCTGGCGGCAGGTTAAGTAAGTAAGCATTGGGCCCAATCTTCTTGAGGATTCCAATGGACCAATCTTTCGTACCCTCAATTTTTGGTGGACTCTCAAAGGAAACCTCTCTTTCTTTGGTGAACCATCACTAATTCTCCAACTCTGAACTCGTTCTCTCTACGATGGAGGTGGCTTGGGCTTGGTATTTCTGAGTCATGGTTTGGAGTTTGGCTCGGATTTCGGTATGGATATGGGTTAGGTGTTCGACCAGATCTTCAGCAGCTGCACTACTTCTCCCTTGCATGGTTGTGGGTGTTAGGTCTAGAAATTGGGTAAGTGAAAGCTGTACACACTCTCTAATGGCGATTTTCCGGTGGACCTATTAGTGGAACTGTTATACGCGAATTCGGCTTGGGGAAGAATTAAATCCCATTTGGGCGGAAAGTCCCCTGCAAGACATCGCAATAAATTTCCTAATAATCTGTTAACTACTTCGGTTTGCCCATCTGTTTGTGGATGATAAGCGGTGCTGTATTGCAAACGAGTACCAAGATGAGACCAAAGCGTGCGCCAAAAATGACTCAAAAACCGGGTATCACGATCCGATGTAAAAGAACGAGGAACACCATGCAATCGAACGACATCACGAAAAAACAAATCAACGACATGAGATGCATCTGAGGTTTTTTTACATGCAATGAAATGTGCCATTTTAGAAAATCTGTCCACAACCACAAAAATAGAGTCAACTTTCCGTACCGTGAGGGGTAAGCCTATCACAAAATCCATAGTGATGTCTTCCTAGGGTCGCAGAGGAATCGGTAGAGGTGTATACAACCCAGTGTTCTGTCTATGGCCCTTGAATCTCTGACATGTTTGGCATTTCTGTACAAACTTTGTAACATCCTTTCGCAATTGTGGCCAGTAGAATCGCTCTTGGAGAATAGTCAAGGTCTTGTCCCTTCCAAAGTGTCCAGCTAAACCATCGTTATGCAGTTCTGAAATCATGTTCTCTCGAAGGGAAGTGGCAGGATTGCACAGTCAGTGGGCCTTGAACAGGAACCCCTCATGAAGGACATAAGTGGCTGTCAAATCCTGCCCAGTATTAACACATTCCGCATAAGCTTGTCCGAAGTCAGGATCATTGGGGTAGAGATCCTTGAGTGTGTCAAATCCTGTTGTGCTGCTGATGGTCATTGTAGTCGGGGCATGTGCTCGCCGGCTCAACGCGTCGGCCACGCGGTTCAGGGTGCCAGCCTTGTGCTTGAGATGGAACGTGTATTCTTGGAGGAAACTAACCCATTTTGCATGACGCTTGTTAAGGGTCTTCTGAGAGTTCAGATATCGTAATGCTTCATGATCCGAATTAAGGACAAATTCTCGCTGGATTAGATAGTGCCTCCAATGCTTGAGAGCTTGTACCACAGCGTAGAATTCGACATCATATGTAGAGTACCGTGATCGAGCTTCGTTCAACTTTTCACTGTAGAATGCTACAGGTCGTCCTTCTTGACTCAGGACGGCGCCGATCCCGACATGTGAGGCATCACAATCGACTACGAAAACCTTGGTGAAATCTGGAAGTGCCAAAACAGGGGCATGTGTCAATTGATGTTTTAGCTTTTGAAAGCTGTTTTCGGCTTCAAGAGTCCAAGCGGGTGCGCCCTTACGCGTGCAATCTACCAACGGAGCTGCACAAGTGCTAAAGTTCCGGATGAAGCGCCGGTAGAAAGAAGCCAATCCCAGAAAGCTGCGAATCTCAGTGAAGGTTTTGGGCACGGGCCAGCTCTGAATGGCCTGAATCTTGGAGGGGTCAACTTTAAGTCCTTCGGCAGTGACAATGTATCACAAGAAGAGGACCGTGTCAGACTTGAAGGAGCATTTCTTAAGGTGGACATACAATTTTTGGGCTCTCAAGGTTTCCAGGACTTGTCGTAAGTGAGATAAGTGGTCGTCTTTGGTCAAGCTGTAGATCAATATGTCATCAAAATACACAACCACAAACTTGCCGATGAAGGGCCGTAGTACATGATTCATGGTTCGCATAAATGTGCTGGGTGCATTAGACAGGCCGAAGGGCATTACTGTCCATTCATAAAGGCCCTCTTTGGTCTTAAACACAATCTTCCACTCGTCCCCAGGTCGGAGGTTAATCTGATGGTACCCACTGCGAAGATCCATTTTAGAAAATAATTTGGCACTCGATAGCATGTCGAGCATGTCATCAAGGCGTGGAATCGGAAAACGATACTTGAGCGTGATCTTGTTGATAGCATGACTGTCCACTCACATCCTCCATGTGCCATCTTATTTTGGGGTAAGCAGAGCAGGGACCGCCACTGGACTCATACTCTCTCGAACATACCCACGACGTAGAAGATCAATAACCTGCTTGTTCATTTCTTCGTGTTCACTTGGGCTCATCCGATAATGTGGTAAGTGGGGTAGGCTGGCTCAAGGGACTAGGTCAATGTGATGTTGAATGTCTTGCAATGGGGGTAGTCCTTCTGGCAACTCTTCAGGCATAATGTCAGCAAACTCTTGGATGATGGGCTTTATCTCAGGCGGGACTTCGGGTGTAGTTGTCTCTTGTTTGCTCACTTCACGCCCCATTAATGCATAAATGGTGGAGCTCTCTTGAATTTCACGTTGGAATGTCTAGGCTTCCATCAACAATACGAGACCCGTAGTCGAAGACTTTGACGGCGGAGTACTTTTACCAGATTGTGCGGTTGCGGCTCGAAGTGTAGCCACCTGGCGAGGGCTAAGGGCTTCGCGTTGTGGTCTAAGGGTCACACACACCTTGTCCACGAGAAACGAGTAAGTGTTCATTTTTCCTTTGTGCTCAGTGTCTCGATCGAACTGCCAAGGCCTCCCCAGTAGTACATGACAGACATCCATAGGGGCTACATGGCACCACACCTCGTCTTTATATGAAGGTCCAATCGAGAAGCTAACGAGGCTCTGACGGTGGATCAGAAGTTGAGTACCACCTCGAAACCATGCCACACTGTAAGGTTTCTCGAGCGGTTGAGTTGGTAGACCCAACTTATCGACCATTTCTTGAGAAACGAAGTTCTCCACGCTTCCTCCATCAATGATCAGCGAACAACGGCGCCCTCCTGAGGTGCAGGTGGTTCGGAATATGCTGCGTCGCAGCCAACTATCAGTGTCGTTAACAGCGGGTGTGAGCAAGATGTTTGTGGGTGCGCTGTCAGGGGTGATAAAGTTCTCATGTTCAATTACCAAGAAAGATCCGGATTCGTCTCCATCTACTCCCAGAAGCTCATAGTCATAAGCTCTCATGGGGTCAGCAGTCAAAGTGGTTGGTTCCTCTTCAGGTGATTCCTGCTGTTCAGGGTCATGGTCTTCGACGGTGCATAAATGGGCGGGTATAGCCTTAGGGTTTGGGCACTCTGCTGCTCGATGTCCCTTTTGATAACATCAGAAACAAGTATCAGGTCGTACAATAGGTCGACTTCCCAAGATGCCTGGTCCGGGGTTTCCAGTAGGTGGTCGGGTGACGGCAGGAGTCAAGGTTCAGAAATGCGGTATGCGGTATTCGTTCGGTCATGCGGTCTAAAGCGAGTAAGCGGGTATGCGGAGGAGTATACAGAAGTATATGCGGTTTATGCGGTTTAGAATACTTTAATATAAAATATTATAAAATAAACAATAAAATGTGATTATATAAAAAAGTTGATGATCTAAGAAAATTCCAAATCAATTTAAATAAGATAATATAATTAATAAGATATGTAAGCATGATATTATAAATTGATTATTTTTTAGTAAGTATTTGAATTTAATGCATTATATATACATATATAAATTTGGATTCAACAGGGAACACATGAATTTTATAAGAAAATTGTTAATGTATATATTAGATCCTATAGATAAAAGAAGCTAAAGAATAATCATAGGTATACAAATGATACACCAAGAATTTGGACAAAAAATGTTGACACAAAATATAGGGGAAAATTGTATTATCATATAAAATTTATTAGAAGCACAAAAATGTAAAGTGCAAGTCTGTTAGTCAATTATTTCATGTTTTATTTGAAGAATTAGAATGAATTTCATTAGATAAAAAATTCAAAAAACAGTAAACAATCATTAATAAGTGTTGAGAACAATGGGAAAAATGGATATGAGAAAAAAATACCGTAGATTATATTCCCAAATGCAACATATACAAGAATAATGAAAAGATGCATCAATGTAAATGATGGTATAAGAGATGCTCGGAAAAAATCAAGTTAATGTGTCATCAACATGCCATGGATTAACACGAATCCTATCAGATATGCGGCCGCATATGCAGCCGCATATGCCGCATATGCGGACCGCATATGCCGCATATGCGGACCGCATATGCCGCATATGCGGACCGCATATGCCGCATATGCGGACCGCATATACGTTTTGACCGCATATTGCCGCATATGGCATATGCGTTTCGGTCAAGTGACCGAATACGCATATGCGGCCGCATATGCGGCCGCATGGACCACATTTCCGAACCATGGTAGGAGTTGATGGTTTGGCTTGGGGTTTACCCGTAACGATTGATGGGGAACCTATCGGTTTGGAGGTCGTCATCGGGGTCCTGGTGCGAGGGACGGAGTTCACAGAAAAAGATATCTTTCTTGTCTGGGCTTTACCAAGCTTGGTCTTAGCCTGTTCAGCCTGCTTGTAGGCTTCGTCGACGTCTCGGCAGTTGTGGAGGTAGAGTTCATCCTGGATAACTTGGCGGAGTCCTTGCATGTAGCGGGTGACTTCCTGGATAGGAGTCTCCTGCAATCGGTTGCGATGAACGAGGGATTGGAACCCTTCGGTGTATTCCTTCACGCTCATGGTGCCTTGTTTCCATGATTGCAGTCGTGCGTATAGATCTCGTTTGTAATCTTCCGACACGAATTTGGTTTTCAGTTTAGCCTTCATCTTGCTCCAACTGTGGATCTTACCTTTTCCTTTTCGTTTGCGTTCAGATTGCAAACGGTCCCACCATAGCAGAGCATGTCCCTTTAATTTGATTGTGACGAATTGAACTTTTCGTTCGCTAGGCATAGACTTTCACACAAAGAAGTGTTCGACGGTTTGGAGCCAATCCAAAAAGACATCAGGGTCTCGTCCTCCGTCAAATTCTAGAACATCGAGACGGATGCTTCGATCCCATCCGTCATCGGGCCTAGGGCCAGGTCGTGGCCGAAATTGATATCCACCAGTAGGTTGTGAAGTATATCCAGGGGTGTGTGGTTCTTGACTCTTGGAAGTGAAAGGGGTGTCATCTCTTAATCCTTCATCACCGCTTTCCTGAGAAAGATAGTCGCTAACGTGTCCATCAGAAGTAGAAGAGCTAGAGTCACGGGATGTGTTACTCCGGGAGTGTCGTCTTCGACTAGCACGTCGACCTTTGTTGGGTGTCTCATCAATATGATCCTTCCCTAGCATGCGACTACTTAGGGTGGCAAGTTGTCCGCTCATTTGTTTGTACATCCGTTGCATGTGTTGTATTTGAGTAGATAGAGATTCTAACGATAGCTCAGTGTGTGGGGTATAGCCGGTTTTAGAGGTAGACGACTTTTCGGCCATGGGAATCCTAGGTTTTCTGCTCTCGTTTTTTTTGGGATTTTGTTATTTGTTTTTGTTTTGTTTTTTTTGTCTCTCTTTGTTTTTCCTCTTTTTTTTTGCAATGAAACGAATGGAATGCAGGCGAGATGCAGGATCGTTATGCTCTGATACCAAATTGATGCAATCTAATTGAGTAGTGAACTACATGGCAATCCTAAAAATTGAAACTAAGGGACTAAATGACGAAAACGAATAAAATGACGTGCGATACGCAAAAATCAGCAACAATTGGCAATGATTACTCGAGTTCTAGCACAGGTTTCTCCACAAACTTAGGGCAACACGAACAGTTAAAGATTACTGGAAATAATTAGCGATGCTGCAGTCACAGAATCTCAATAGTTCACCAAGCAAACAACAATATATCAATCCACAAACTAATAATATGCGGTAGAATAAAAGGTGGAAATGACACTCATACCACAACCGGCAAGGGGAAAGTTTGCACGCTTCAGATCTGGTTGGCAACGAGGAGGCTTGCGGGCGCCTTCGGCAGCACCTGACGTTCTGTGTGGATGGGGGAGAAAGGTGGCGAGGTTGACAAAATGAGTTCGGTGTTTGGCGGTACCAGGGGGAGGGTGGGGGCGAGATATGGAGGCGAGGTAGCAAGGGAGGAAGGCGGGGCGCAAGGGCGAGTGCGCTGGGGGGAGGAAACGCAGACGCACGACGGGGCAGGGCGGTATGACGCAGGCGGTGTGGTCGGTCGGTGACGTGCTGGGGAGGGGTGGCAGCGCGCGCGAGCAGGGGAAAGGCGGGCGGCGAAGGAGAGAAGGGCGCGGGAGGGGCGGGGATGAGAAGGAGGCGGCGTTGGCGAGTTGGGTCCGAGAAGAAGAGGCGCAGGCGGGGGGGGGGGAGGTGGCGGTGGCGAGAGGGTTCCGGGAAGAAGAGGCGCCGGTGGGGGGGGAGAGGAGGTAGCGGTGGCGAGAGGGATCTGGGAAGAAGAGGCGCATGTGGGGGGGGGAGGGGGGCGGCGTCGGGAGAGGTTAGGGTTCACGGGTAGAACGCGGGGGAAGAGGGAGAAAGGAGGGGGCGGAAATCGAGAAAGAGAGAAGAGAGAGAGAGAATAAGTGAAGGGGGAAAAATAATTCGTATTCAAAAAACTAATCCTCAATCCTAATCCAAGGGGTGCCTTTATAGAGGCTATTTCCCCCAAAACCAGCAACAAACTCCCTAAAAACAAAAAAAACGAAAAGACGATAAGGCCTTGTATAATGAGCCTTTTACATAAATAAATAAAACAAATGTTCGACTAAAATTAAATAAAACAAATGTTCACAAAAACAGTTGATCACGCAGTATCATGCTGCATCAATGTATATTATATATATGTATCAATATGTTTAAGTTTGATTAATCAGTTCCACTGCTTTTTACCTATTGGTTCTGTTTAATCCATTTTAAAATAATGATGATGCCATCATTTGTTTGAACCAGTTTGATTGCATGGTTCAACCCAATCTGACCATTTCGATAAGGTTTTCGGTTCAACTTCAAAAACATTGCTCTGTACTACTTGTCCAAACATTCACACACATGAGTGCCCTGCGAAGAAGTGGGTGAAAGAGATGACTACCATCTTACAAACGTTGAAACTACATGTCATGCCACATATAGATGTACGAGTATTTTTGTTTGATTTTTCATGGCCTCAAATTTCAGCGAAATTCGGTCGAATATCGATATCCTTTCGAAATTGACATTCGACCGAAATGGCCTAAATGACCGAAATATGGGGGCCCTATACAAAAAATGACTGAAATGATCGAAATTTCGATCGAAATTCGACCGAAATTCCGTTTCGGTCAGTCACCGAAACGGTGATCGAAACCGACATTTAGGGCCTTGAATTTTTTTGCGTGGAGAATAGTCACGAGTTGCATGTGGATACACTTGGCTAGTATGCATTTTGTGTAAAAGTTTAAGCTATAAAGTAGATGATAATTAACTCACTGAGATCCATCAAAATGTATTTAGAAAATTATTAGTACAGATTGTTACGATGGTAAGACACAAAATAGAAGTTGACTATTCAGTTAGATTAAGTGAACCATGATCGGATAGCATTACCTTTTTAAGTAAACAAAATAGTGGGGACAAGAGCTTCCTTCAAGTAATAGGTCATCCAAGCATGCAATTAATTGCACCAGATTAGGTTGTCCAAGCTATAATATCCACAGTATGTTCATTCCATTCAATTCAACGCCGGGTTCCATGTACTGTTTGGCATAGAAATTTCATAAATTAGAAATATTGCTTAAGGAGGGTTTCTTCAAAATCACAGCGAGGAGGTTCTCATCCTAACTGGTTGGACTGGATGGGGGAGTGTTTTACAATTTTTTTCTCAATGCCAGTGAAGGGAAGATTGACGGACAGATGGATACAACTCCAGTGGGGGATTAGTAAGGATTGCCTTCTTGAATTGATGCTCTTTATCTTGGATGCCGGGGCTTGCACATCTTTTCAGGCTTGAAGTACGATTGCTTTATTATTCAAATTCATGCAACATGGTTGGACTATTTTTTAATCCTGCAGTATGACAAAAAATGACACGAATAGGGCGTTGAGGTAGCTTTTTGCTGAGGTCCGGTGTGCATGTTTGGTGTATCATGTGTCCAGACTTGAAAAATGGTAAAGTCAATATCATTACTGTTTTATATGTTTGAGGATGGAGATGAGACTACATGGTGCTGGTATGGGTTGTGCTGGTTTGCTTTTTGAGATGGGGGTCTGGGGGTCTGCTAGTGTTTTGCTCTTTCTTGTTCGAGGCTTCAATTGAAACAAGGTTCAAAGGTTGGCATGCAAACTAATGTGTAGGGGGGGGGGGTCTTTTGAGCAAGGTAGGAAATATCGATTTCGTATCGATCCGCCCGGAAAAGGATACCAGAGATATATCGATGTCTCTGTGGAATCTCGAAAACGGTGTAAAAGCGATTTGTAACGAATTAATATCATCCTAGTTATTAAAACAATAAATAACACACAAATATACATTTATATACTAGAATGAGGTGTATTTAGCACACTAGTACACATTATATCGTACATGTCGCTGGTTGTTAATGCTGATTGCTGACATTTGAGATATATTCTAGACCTGTGATTCTAACTTGATCAACATTAGACTTCTTTTCATCTCTATTGCAAAGAGGATGAAGTCCACCAATTGAAGAACCATCGTATGCACCCCCAATCACAGCATACCCTGCCAGATGAGGGCCTCGTTGTCCAGTTTGCGAGCATGGGGGGGAGGGTCAAGGGGGAGCAGATGCACTCCCTCTGTGGGGGTGTGGGTGGGGGCAGCACCCCCGACCCGAAACATATATATAATTCATGATGTGTTTTAATACTGGGAGTTGCAAAATTAGTAGTGAAATCAAGCTTACAAGAGTAATATCATTGATATATATAGATATCAGCGAAATATCGGTGATATCGGCCGATATCTGAGAAATTTTGTACAAAAACCAATCACTTTTTAGCGATATGGCTTAATATGGTGATATATCGACGCTATCTCATGAGATATCAACCGATATCCTGGAAAAGGGTGTTTGTGTGTGTGTTTGTGTGTGTGTGTGTGTGTGTGTGTGTCTATATATATATATGAATATCGGTATCCACATCTCGTCGATACCGATATATCGGCGATATATCTCGATATTGCGAACCTTGCTTTTGAAATCAAGAATTAACTATGCTTCTGAGTCTTTAGGGTTCCAAAAAGGAAGGGTTTTGAATGGATAATGAACTGGTTCTCTTGGAAGGATGCCTGATGTTTAACTTGGTCACATGAAAGAGGTGTAATGGATTATGAGCCTTTGATATATTACAATACTGAGTCTGATCTTGAGGTCTCAGACTTACTCGTAAAGTTGGCAGGGAAGTAATTGAGAAAGAAGCACTTTAGGATAAATTCGTGCGACATGGTTGGGCTATTTTTTCATCATGCAGTATGAAAAAATGACACGATGAGGGCGCTGATGTAGCTTTATGCTGAGGTCTGGTGTGCATATTTTTGGTGCCTCATGGGTTCAGACTAAAAAATTCCAAGTCAATAAAACTACTATTTTATATGTTTGAGGACGGAGATGTGACTATACAACGCTGGTCTGGGTCTGTGGTTGTTTGAATTGAGATGGGGTCTGGTTGGTGGTTTGCCCTTTCTTATCTGAGCCTTTCTTTGACAACAAACCATTCGACAACCTGCAACTGGGAACCTTGGAGAAAACGGAAATATTCAAAAGGTTGGTATGAAAAATTGCTGTGTGTGTTGGGGGTAGGGGTTCAAGATTTAGCTATGCTTCTGATTTTAGGATGCCAAAAAAACAGGGCTTTGTATGGATGATGAACTGGTTCTCTGGGAAGGATGCCCCGCGTTAACTTTTTTTTTTGAGGAAAAATACGGGTGGTTTCCCAAGTCGGGACCCACCAGAAGGATTAATTACAATATATAAAATAAGAGAAGGTTACTATAACTTGAGCCATGGAGGTTTTGCAATACTGAGTCCGAGGTTGAGGTTTCATATTTATGCATGAGTGTTCTACTCATAAAGTTGGCAGTGGAAGTAATTGAGAAAGAAGAGGCACTTTGGGATACATAGATGCATGAGTGTTAGGGCATGCCACTCAATTGGTAGATTGCATGTATTATGTTTGGAAATTGGAATTTGGTACTTTAGCTTAGGGTTGTGCTTGGTTAGGACAACAAAGTTTTTTTCCAACTGAAGTTGGAACACTCATCAGACTCCCACTCTTGCAGGGGTTGCGTTAGGTAGTCGACGGCCAGCGTAAAAAATAGTCGAATCTTTCAGCATGGGTTTGAGCAAGAATCTATGTAGCCGACCCTACTTATAGTGGGAGAAGGCTTAGTACATTTATTGAAGTTGGGAGATGCTACTTCTCTGTCTTCTGGCAGGATGGCTGGATATGCTACAGTGTTTTGATTTCCTCCTTTTCATGTTCACTTTGATTCGACAAAAGGACACAAGTGCATGGTTGTCTTGTTGGGCTGGCCAGCTTGTGTCAGGAGCAGATAGTAGATACCCTTGATATGGGAGGTTATAGTTGAGGTGAGGTATGCAGAGCTGTGCTAGCTTCTGTCTGCATTCTCAAATTCTGGCAAATTAGAGGTGTGAGCAGTGAACTAGTAAGAGCGGAAGCTCTTTTTCTTAAGGAATATGGGTCACTGAGGGAAGATCTGATATCAAAAGATTAACTAATATTTGTCGGATGTTTGGTCTCTAGGAGTGCTTCTCAAAAGTTCAAAACGACGTCCTTCATGTGGCTAGTTTAGATGGGAATGTTTGTAATAGAGGAGTACAGAAGAGCTTCTAAAAAAGGGAGCATAGACGATGACGGAAGTCATATGATGATAAAACTACATCTTTGTGGTTCAGGATGGATGCTCGATTTTCTGCTCTACGGAAAATTTGGAAGCTGGGAAATGCTGTTTTGTTTGAGATGCCACTGCGTAGGTTGAGAATGCTATTTTCGGGAGCTCTTCTTTCGCATGCGTTGTGAAGTGCTTAACCTAACTGGGGAAGCATTTTTTTATTTTCAAATTGCTTGCAGCAGATGACTAACCGTACGAGGGAAGCATCTTTTTGTCTTTTTAAAAAGAAAGGCAATAAATGTGGTTATTGGGTTTTTTCTCTTCTTTAAAATATAAAAATGCACAACGTAAGACTTGCATTATATGATATAACGTTTTCAGCATATAATACAATCATTATCTGTTGAATCTAACTCAAGTTTTCCACTGATATATCGTGCTATTGTTATAAATTTATGGTTCTTAGTTTTCTGTTATTGCTTCAGGCATGTTTTCGGATCAGGAAAAGAGGATATTTTGGGTCATCATGATGCCCCTGTGCGATGCATTGAATATGCTTATGGTGTTGGTACATTGCCAGCCTCCTTCTGCCTTTATAAATATTTTTTTGCTATTATATGCACCATCCATCAACCGTTTATTTCTATTCATTTCAATTGAAGTTCGCTCTATTCGTTCTCAGTTTTAACTAATGTTGTTAGCAACAAGAGGCACTTAAAGATGCTAGTTATTCACTTGAGAAAAGCGAGGCAGTGAGGCACTCGAACTTTGTGTGTGTGTGTGTGTGGTGAAGGATTACACATACAGTGATATATGTATGTATGTATTTTTTATTGCAATATACATTTCAATACAAAGTATGACTACTACAAAAGGCAACGAGTACAAGCATATCCTATTATAACTATTTAGATCGTTGGCCATTTTAAAAAAAGAAAACCAAGTGCATGACATATTTTATTGCAAATTGTGCAAATTACATTGTACAAAAAGATAATAAGTTCAAGCACATTCTGCAAATTATTCAAACATCAATCTAGAAAGAAAGCAATGTGTTTTTCACGCATTGCTGCAAAGTTCATACTACAAACTTAGAAGTTAAAATCGGAAATAAAGATGGAAATCTATATGCTATGGATCCATAATAATTTCTTCTCCATTAAATTCAAAATCATCAACATTGTCTTTACATTCGCCTTCAATCTCTTCTTGTTCTTTATCTTCAATCTCATGTGAAGCAACCATTGGTCTCGAACATGGCGGTTGGATAGTTGGTTCAAATCTCATTTGTTGCCTAGTTTGTGTTCATTTTTCTACAAATCTAAAGATCCTTACCCCATTACCCCTTGTCAATATGTCACCCTTAAATGGAAAGTCTTCCTTGCATTTTATGTATCCATTTCACAGAGTAACCATTAATTGTCATTATCACTGTCACTAGGAGCAATTGCATTAATTGTGTCTCACCAGTTGTGTTAATCATTTATAGGTTAATTGTACTTGGTGCATTCTAAATATTGCGATTGTTTATTTGTTTCTTCTCTTCTTTAAACTTAAACATTTTTAGTAGCCACTAACATCTAAATTTATTGCCTAGGGTTAATGGTCTTAAGACAAATTTAACATAAAAACACTGTTTACGTCCACATCCAGATAAAGTACCAATAAAGTCTAAAAAATTAAAATCATTGTAGATAGTCGTTGCTTATTTGGAGTTGAACTTCCAAAAGAGATTTATCACTCCACTATGCATTAAAATGCAAACATCATTGGATTCATGTTGAAGTTAAATGCACTTAAGTAATATGGTTAGCGAAACATTTTGAATTCCTCGATTTGATTGCTATTGTATTTTAAAGGTAAACTCGATCATTACTTTGTCTCACATGTGTACTTCGGGGACTGATTTTTTAATGCACGTAATGCACTTATGTAATTCATCAATGATCTTAACATTAACTACAATGGAGGGGTTGACATAATAATACACAGGATTCAGGAAATGTCATACAACATGCAAGCGATGGTGAAGTTGATATTTTCTACTGTCATCAATGATTTGAAATGCATCCTTGCACTCCTTTTCATAAAAAAGCCTTTCTCAGTTGCTTTTGTAGTAAAATTCAGTGTTTTGTATATGTATACATTATTGGTTTTCTATTGCTATTAATAAGTCGAAGAACATGAGGGGCCTCGTGTATTTACGTCTATTAAGTGCACAACAACATAGCCTTTCCCCACATTAAGTAGGTCGGCTACATGGATTCTTTGCCTCAATTCAGATTTGTCTTTGGTCATTCTGGGGCTTAGATCCAAAAAACTAAGATCCCTTTGTACAGTCTCATTCCAACACTTCTTGTGCCTTCCTCGCCCTCTCTTAGCTGGCTCAACATCCCAAAACTCGCATCTCCTTACTGATGCATTAGTTGATCTCCTTTGCAAATGACCAAACCACCTTAAGCGATTTTCTTGCATCTTATCCTCGATCAGAGCTACACCAACTTTCATTCTGATTGCATCATTCCGAATCCGATCTTTACGTGTGTGTCCACACATTCACCTTAGCATTTTCATTTCTGCTACTGCCATTTTCTGCACATGTTTATAGTTTACATTCCAACATTCAGATCCATATAGTATAACAGGTCTCACAACTGCTTTGAAAAACTTTCTTTTGATTTTCAAAAGAATTTTCTTATCAAGAGAACAATAGAGGCTCCTCTCGACTTTAGCCAACTTGCATTTATTCTATTAGTAATATCTCCATCAATTTTCCCATCTTGTTGCAAAACAGATCCCAAGTATCTAAGAGAATCTCTCTTCTGAATGTTATCGTCACCAATCTTCACTCGATTCTTCACCATTGCTCTCCTAAAAAGTGCACTCCATATATTCAGCCTTAGCCCTACTTATACAAAATCTTTTAGTCTCCAATGCATGTCTCCAGACCTCAAGCTTCTCGTTCACTCCATCTCTAGTCTCATCAATCAACATAATATCATTGGCGAATAACATACACCAAGGTATATCATCTTTAATGTGACTTGTTAACTCGTCCATAATCAAAGTAAAAAGGAATGGACTCAACGCTGAACCTTTATGTAGACCAATGTTGATGTCAAAATAGTCAGTCTTCCCCATAGTAGGCCATATCGCGTTATA